>JADRCH010000239.1:3997763-4075089 GCA_019843965.1 Rhynchomys soricoides | reverse complement strand
AGCATCCACACCATGAGCATCTATAGCATGAACATCCACACCATGAGCAGCTACAGCATGAACATCCACAGCATGAGCATCCATACCATGAGCATCCACACCATGAGCACCCACACTATTGAGCATCCACACCATGAGCATCCACACCATGAACACCCACACCATGAACATCCACACCATGAAAATCCACACCATGAGCATCCACACTGTTGAGCATCTACACCATAGGCATCCACCCTATGAACATGCACACCATGAACACCCACACCATGAGCACCTACACTATGAAAATGCACACCATGAGCACCCACACCATGAGCATCCACCCCATGAGCATCCACACCATGAGCAGCCACACCATGAACACCCACACCATGAGCACCCACACCATGAGCATCCACACCATGAGCATCCACACCATGAACACCCACACCATGAGCACCTACACTATGAAAATGCACACCATGAGCACCCACACCATGTGCATCTGCATCATAGGCATCCACACCATGGGCATCCATACCAAATAACAAACCCATGTTGGAGCTAAACATTACTGGACTGCATGCAATTATCTTATTTTAAACATGAAGAATTTAAATAGTATTTAACTAATAAAATAAATCTTCAAGTGTAGGTTTTCACAGGGGGATCTTACTTGATTCAGAGTTCTTGTTTTAACCTGGAGAAGCTTAGTGTATGACAGACTCTGATTAAACAGGGAATAGGCGAAATCAGCTTTGGGAGGATGATAACTCTTCAACTGGATTTTTATTTTTTCTCTTGGAAAAATACTATTCTAACATATATGGACATTGGAATTTTCTCGTAAAATAACCCTAAAGTGCATGTATTCTTTAATGTGCCCAAATTAAGTACACCAACTTTAGAATGTGCATATTAATCCCAAATTTATGCTGGACTTGATTCAGGAAACTCTGAAATACTAAATACACTATTTCAAATTCCATTGCTTTTATTCTATTTAGTCATAATTATAATGTAAATCACTATTACAGAGATGTATTTTAAAAACCAAGAAACCATATGTATCTGATTAGTAAGCATGTAGACCTAATTTTAAACCAATCTAGTTTATTTTATATTTTGTAGTTATTTTTGAGTACAAATTACTAAGGTATTAGTAACTGGTAGTAATGTATAAAGTAATAATATTTTTTTGTTAATTTTTATCACATTTCAAAACTTTTAGGAGACAGGAGAAAAATATGCCTGGATTATGAAACCAAAATATAGGTACCCTTGGACTCAACATTTATTTATGCCTTTGTATAAAACATGGGATCTTGGACAACATTGCTGATGTTTCTGTTTAGTCACCATAATTTCAGTCCTTTTATGTTCTGAAGAAAATGTAAGTGCTTGAACTGAAGCTCTAATTAATGGTAGGGAAAGGAGAGATTTTGGGGGAAAAAAATACATGTGGATTCAGAGAACCAAATGTCAGATCCAAAGACATGTTAAGAAAGAACATGGGTTTTATTAGGTACTTAGACAGAGCTGTATGCCTAGAGTGCTCAGTCATACAAGAGAAAAAAAGACATTACATACATACACAGGGTGACATTTTGAGTAAGAATAGGCTGGGTTCTAAACTATCCTGCTTTTAAGATACAGGTGAATTAACTTCCTCTACATGTTCACACATATTAGGAAGGAAATCAAATAATAATGTCTATAATGGAAATTATTCTGTTAATATTTTCTTCATAAATTAATGATAATATAACAACTTAAGCAATTGAATATAAATACTCTACATGCTAACCCCTGTCTTTTTAATACAATGTGCCTGTAACTTAGTAGTACCTGAGACTGAATGATTTATAAGGAACAGAGTTTTACTTATACTCTATAAGCCAGGAAGTTCAAGGTCCAAGTCCTGTATCTGATAAGGATCTTGGTGTATCATCTCATAACTCAAGGTCAAAGAGTGACAAACTTCAAGAAAAGGTTAGGGTAGGCAAGGCCACCTATTTTGTTAGATCCCTGTCCCATTCTGTGCTAGTTAGATTTGTCAACTTAACACTAACTAGAGTTATCCATGGAGAGGGAACCTCCATTGAGAAATTGCCTTCACCAGATTATCATGTCTCTGTGGGTATTTTCTTCTTTAACGATTGATGTAGAAGGACCTAGCCATCTGCGGGTGGTCCAACTCTTGTGAAGGTGGCCCTATGTTAAATAAGAAAGTGGGCTGAGCAAAGGCAAGAAAGCAAACTGGGACACAGTCTAAATAATCAGTTTCTAAAGTTGCAATATTAATCCACTAATGAGGTCTCATTCTTCATGATTTACTGCTCCGTCAATACTGTTATATTGCAGGTTAGCATCCCAAGTATGAATTTGGAGACAGCCATACCTTTATCTGTGCACTCTAAAGTTAATTGTATATTTATTAGTAACACATGAACTAGCAATATTAATATAGGAAATCTGGGCTTGTGAGATGACTCTATGTATAAAGACAATTGTTGCCAAGTTTGGTGACCTGAATTTAATCCCTGGTTGATCTGTGGTGGGAGAAAACTGACTCCTGCAAGTTGTCCTCTGATATCCACATGCATACAATCACACACACACACACACACACACACACACACACACACACACACCACAAACATATCTACACATGCGCACATGTATGTGCACACACAAAGATTATTGTTTTAAAAGTAGAAAGAAGTAAAATCAAATGTTTTTTCCACATACATTTGCATTTGACTTTCTGAAGTAACCAAACTCTTTTAGATCATAGTAAGTAAAACCATGCACACTGGAGTTTTTCAAAGAATTTGGAAACTTCTATATAACATTTAGTGATGTGACAATGTGCTCCTTTTACCTTAAAGGGAGAAATATAATTTTTTTTAATATCACTTGCTATCCAGAGACAGAGAAAAACTATTCAAACCCTTATCTTTTGTGAATGAGAAAAGATCTAAATCATTTCTATGACAAAATTGATTTCATAAACTTTAATTTGCTATACTTTTGTGATTATATTTAAAGTGTGTATAAATATTTTACTACTCTCTATTTTTTCTCTCTGTCTCTCTGTCTCTTTGTCTCTCTGTCTCTCTGTCTCTCTCTATAGATATGTATATACATATATTATATATATATATTATATATATATATATATTCAGTGAATGTACCTCTGGATTTTGAACATATAACTCTGGGCCATATATACAGTTCAAATCTCTTAGTAATATAAAATTAACCGCTTATTGTCAATGGTTAATGAATGTTCATACTTTTCCCATAATATACTATTTGTATATTAAATAACTAGTTTAAATATTATTTAATTTTGTTGAAGTGATAGGACAGATATATTTTTTTTTGCTATGTTCTTTCAACATTGCAGTGCATTGTTTGTAGAGACAGTGGAATATATGCAGCACACTTTAGATCTCATTTATTCCTCTTATTAAGTTAGAGGAAAAAAATCTAAGCAAGAACAGACTTTTAACTATTAATCACACTGGCATTATCACAAGTTCTCAATTCATTAAATGACTTGCTATTTAACTGTAAAGGCAGAATGTTTATTTGAAAAGATTAAATTTGAAAAGAAACTTCATGCTATCCACCTAATATTGTTACGATTATTTTGTTTTGAGCAATAATGAAGATTTTTCTCATTAAAATACAGAATTAAGCTTTATCTTCTGCTCTAGTTAATTAGCATAAGTTGCTCAGAGAATGTTTGGAAGGAAAGAGGAAGAAGGAGAGGCCACCTGCAGAGCACAATAATCAGAAGTTCTTGCTTGGAGATTTTTGGCATTATTATACTTTTACAATGAGAAGAACATATTGTGGTGATTATTGATTGCCTTGGGGAAGTAAGTGCAAGTGAGACACAGAGCAAGAGACTGGAGAGAACTTAAGGGCCTGAACATCTGATTAAGAAGTACAATTAAAGGATCCAGTAAGAGAAATGAATGTGTGCAGATGACCATGGAAGGAAGATGGTTGTGCTGTCATGATTCCTGAATTCACTCGCTCTCACAGAAAAAAATAATTGATGCTTCAAACATTACAGACTCAACCTACAGTAATTAAACCATGGCATTGGAATACTATTTTGGTTTTGTGTTTTATTTCTCACATGTTATTGGAATTTTCCCTCAGAGGATGGCTTTCCATACTTAAAAAATAATCCATCCAAATAAATAAAATTTCTTTAAGGAGTTCCTGGAGCAATCATTCACCCTTTGTGAATTGACCTATATTTCACCTTATACTATGTTCAGTTTATTGAGCCTTGTTGCTTTTCATAAAGTAAAATGAATAAAGTTAATAGGGAGATAATAATCTTATTAATAATAGAAAGAGAGAAGGATCACTAGATACAAAAATACATATGAAAGGATATGGGTGGAATATTCAGCTCCATTCACAGCATGTATCTCAAATGGTCACCTTGTTCTCCCTCAGGCCTTCACTCTTTATTGTCTCCTTTTCTAAGAGAGAGTTGCTGCCTTCCTTCATTGTTAGAAAAAAAATCTTGATACTTCATTTCTTGGGGAATTTCAAACTTGAGGCTTCATTATTTTGAACTCAGTAATAAAATTCCCTGTGCATTGTTTTTTTCCCTGTTACATCATAAGAATTAGAGATCATAGCTTTGACATAGTCATTGGTATAGATAGAACCAAGTTGCATATCAATACACTTGGAATATCCTTGTATCTTGTATACAGTAGAAGTAAAAAAAAAAATGAAAAAAATAAAACAAAAAAACTACTGTCCTTTTATAGATAAAGACTCAGAGCTATTCTACCAAATGCCCATTATAATGATCTCTGACATTTGCCAAATACTCAAATACTCAGCATGAAAATATCATTTTGAAAATTAGGACAAGAAACATCCATATTACTTGATGCACATTAAGGCATAAAGAATGAATAAAATTCTGATAACCATTGAGGCAGGATAGCCCTGGTAATTCATTCAGCATCATACCTTTTATACATTTATGGGAACATATTTCCCTTCTTAATGCTGTTCACTTCATTTTGTATACAATTTTAATAACACATATGTGATCTTCATCATATTTAAATATATATCTTCTTTGAACAAGTATGACTTAATTTATCTAATGTGATCTTTCACATTGTTAATATAAAACACAGTAAAGTTGACAAAACCTTTTTCTGAAATTGATTTAAAAACTACATTTGTAATAAAAGTTGTAATGAATTACAGATATTCACAGACTGTACATTTCCACATTCTGGCCCAAATCTTTAACTCTTTTTCTAGGCTAATAAAACCTGAAGACCATCACATGATAGGTTTTCTAAATAATCTTATACTCTTATTTTATGTTGAGAGGTTTATTTATCTATTTAATCATTTATTCACTTTCCTTTTGAATAATTTTTGTGCTTTTTAAGTGTTGATGCTCAGTTTCTTCTCATTTTTTTTTTTTATCCAGCTTTGACTTGAAGCTTCTTAAATCCACAAAATGGGTGTGAGGAACAAAATGGCATTGAATCACTTTAGTCAGGAAGAATCTCTTATTTTAGTATCCTGAAATAAAAATAGCTTTCCCAAAACATTGAAATATTCATGTCACACTGTATTTATAGCATGTGGTTCAACAGCACACTATTCTCAAGTCTCTGGGGACAGAGTTTCAGTTTTATGTTAGTGTGATTGCTGAGGACTTGTTACTGGTTTTCAATGTCTTGTGCCCTATGTTTTATGAACAAATTACTCTAAAATGGATCTTCCAAAAAACCTTATCTTCTGTTCTCCTTCTCATTATACATCTACACCTGGTACTTATTTTTAGCATTTTTGCCTCAATGTGTTCATTTAGATTGACTTCAGATTTATACATGGTCATCAATTATTGATTACCACTTATTACATCTCACTCTATAGTATTTGGGTTTTTATATCTCAAAATATATACCCCATAAATCAATTCCTCCTTAAAGATGACTGGATATCAAAGCTGGTAGAAGAGGTCATTTAGACAGTTTGCTCATATTTTTATATGCATTCATAAGAAAATATGTTCTACTTTATGTATATGAGTGTGAATAAGTTATCCTCTGGGTTTTGTGCCAGCTGGAAAATATCTGTTCTCAGCAGTACCCTAGTCTAATGTCATGTGAACTTAGAAAATAGCAGGTAACACATTCAGAGACAATGCTGTGAATATTTTTCAGTGCTAAAGATTTCTAATGACACTAGCAACCTTCCTTAGCAAAGCAGGTGCATCATGACTATGACAGTGACCCTGTGCCCAGTACACAGAATATGTGAGTATAACTTTGCAGAGACAGTAGCATGAGACATGCTACAACATCTGTCCCATATTTTTGCATCTTTTACATTAACCAGGTATAGAAATATATATGACAAATTACTGCAAATAGAGAGGCTAAGCAGCGAGTATATTAAATATTCATCTCCAGGACCTTCAGCTAATTATTCAGTCTCAGGCCATTTATTTGAGGTGGATGATCCTTCACTGTATACATTCAGGGAAATTTGCCAGGATAGAAACAGTAGCAATTAAGTTTCAATAATGATATCCTTATATTTTATTTAAAATAAATCCATCATAGCTATCCAACCAACCTAATGTGTTATTTGCTTTAAGTCTTTTAACCTACCTATCCATATAGCTACTTTTCATTTGCCCTTTTGTTTGGTATAAAGAATCATCAAGTTTTTATCTGTATACTGGGAACAAGGAGGTAAAGAAAACAGACTTCCTCTTTTCTCAAAAAAGCACCACAGTCTCATGACTTGACCGTACTTTTTTAGAAGCTCAACAGTTACAATAGCTAAGTTAAGGATGGGGTTTTGGAGAAAGTAGTCCTGCTCAGCCTAAGAGCACTTGACTGAATCATGGTGATCTGGAGGAACTGTGGGTATCTGAGAAGAGTTCAAGGCAAGGTATCTGGGAAAGGATGGAGAGAGGAAAGAAAAATGAAAAGCATTTAAAAATAAGTAACAAAACATGTTTGACTAGAATGGAGTAGTGGTACTCTGTGCGTACTCACTGTCCTTCAAGCATACAAGAACATGATATATTCTGGAGAGAAATGCTAGAGGACTGTGCTCTAGTTGCTTCATCTAGCACAGCCTTTTTCTTTCTGATCTATTTTCTATCATTTCTCAGACATGCATAGCAGTAAGATAGAGATAGCTGCTCTCACCTGTGTGCATGAAATGTTTTAATAAATTGCAACAGATAATTATTAAAGGCACAATACATACACAACCATACGAAGATCTAAAGACACAAAACAGGAACATATCCAAGTTCTTCTTTGAAGAAAAATTTATTAAATAAAATTATCCAGGACTCAAATGTGTTAAAAGATAAGACAGAAAGTAATGTTTATAAGACAGAATGAACCAGTAGAAAAAAAAATCTGTCAAAAGAAATTCATCAGAAGCAAATAAATAGATCCAAGAGAGAGGAGAAGACATTTCCTATCAAGGGTTCTTGTTCAGGCCCATGGCTGCCAGAATGCATTTGCCCACCTTCTTCAAATAAAACCTCTGGAAGAGCTTAACTAAGACCACCAGGAAATTATTTTGTAGTTTCTTTTTTTTCCAGGTGCTGTTCAAAGTCCTGGGTTTATGGAGATGGCCAGCAAAAGGGATGCCCTACAGATTTCACACTGGGTAAGATGACATATTACAAACATGTGTTTATAGATAAGATAATTCCTTGAAGTTGTATTTTCTGTAAAGAAAGTATGTGAGTACTGAGACAGACCGACTCAAGGTCCAGTGTTTGGGTAGACTCTTCAGATAGATATCATGGATGAACTCTAAGAAAATCAATAAACATCAAATATCAGGAAACAATCCCATTACTTTTGACTTTATGTTTTGCTTATTCACTATGTCAATCTGGTTTCTAACCATGTACACAAGCTAGGAAATTCCTGATTGTCCCTTACTCTGTAAGGACTCTGTCACTGAACTGCATGTTGAGTAGCTGATATTTGAAATGAAAGCAGCTCCATGAGAGTAAATAAGTCAAGCGAAAATCTACTCAAGATTATAGGTCAAGGGAATATCTACCATAGTGACTGTGAAGCAATAAGAAATTTGCCATTTTAATACGCTTTTAAGATATATACTAACAAAAATTTAATTAAGATTATGTCACAACACAAAAGACTAAAAATAAGCATTAAGACAAAATGTATTGCAAAATTTTTCTTTATATGGTTTTTAAAGATGTATTTTATTATTTATCTATATGCATGCTTTTGTGTCTCTGTGGGGGCGTGCATGAATGCATTAGAGTTTGATGAGGTCAGAAGATTTTAGGTAGCCTAAAGCTGGACTTACAGGTAGTTGTGAGCTATCCTACATGGGCGCAAGGAACTAAATACCTTTACTTTGGGAGAGCAAGTACTCTTAGTCACTGAGCTGTCTTTCTAGCCCATTCACTTTTTAAAAGAGAATCATGTTGAAATCAATCTCTCTCTCTCTCTCTCTCTCTCTCTCTCTCTCTCTCTCTCTCAACTTCTCCCTTCCTTCCCTCTTCCTGTGTGTGTCTGTGTTTGTGCCTGTGTGCCTTCTCTTTGCCCTAAAACAAAAAGGCTGCTGTGCTCTAATATAAATAAATTCTACCACAGTGTCAACTAAAACTCTCTGAAGACCAATTGTAGCACTAGAAGCAGATAGATGGGAATTAATGTTCTATCATAAACAAAAATCTATTTAAAATAGTTTCAAAATTCCTGTTTGTGGGTATTACTTGAATAACAATACACTAAAAAATTATAGCCACGAAACCAATTCCACCCAGAAAGCATGTATTTATTTGAAAAATGCCAGAGGCAGGTGGAGAATGAAAATCTCTGCATACTTATAAGCAGTGTGATTAGGGTAGGGGTGACAAACCCAAGGACCAGAGCTGCCAAGAAAGCACGGCTGAGAGCCACCCCACAATTACAGAGGTAATATAGGACCTAGGGAGCTGGGACTGCCCTGATCCTTTCCAAATGATAGGCTCTATCTTCACATCATCTTGGTTCCTACAATTAGATCAAGCTCACGGAAGATCATTAGTTCTTCTAGATATAGGACTAAGCTTAATTATATACAATTTGTGTTACTAAGCCTGTAATGACTGGTAGATAAAGAAAGCATAATTTATTTTTAAAGCAGAAAACAGTGCATAGTAGAGTCAAAGTCAGCTACATAAATATTCAGGTAAAGGAGTTGCACAGTTATGAATACTTATGAATACTTTCCTTGTACATTTTCTCAGACAGTGGAGCTACACAGCACTTTGATATAAATTCTGAGTATTTTCAATGAAATAAAAAAAATTACAAGTGTGACAAAAATATACTCTTTAACAAGATGAACACTCAAATGAAATAGTAAATATATAGTGAGTGAAATTAAGAATCTAGTAGATAGGTCTTCAAAAAGATTGCAAATACCTGAAGAAGTTAGGACAGAATCCTACTAAAGACCAGAAAGTAAAAGAATGAGCAGACCCAAAACAATGTGAGACATTAACGATTTATCTTTCAGTTGGAATTTCAGATAGAGAAGAAAGAGTGGGTAGAAAATTTGAGGAAAGATATTGCTACAATTTTTCAAATCATTCTTAAATTATGGAAACAATTTTTCTGGGACAACTATGCACCTCAAATAAGGTAAATACAAGAAAATTGCATATACACATCACACTAATACTTCAGAAAAGAATGAAAACAAAATTCTTAAAAAGCAAGCAATTAAAATGTCTAAAAGGAAAGAACAATCCCAGAGCTGACTCCCGGACAGAAACAAATGTAAGAGAGAAGAAATGGAACGTTGCCTGCTGCTGGTTAACAAGACATATGTAACTGTTTGTGGGTGTCAGAATATCTTACATGCTTCATATTCCCACTTGATGCTTGGTCACTCTGATAGGTCTTTGAGTGTTCCTGTGGTATGGAAGTATTATTTGTTCTTTCTTGTTGGGACAGCTTCACGCCAAAACAGCTGGCTTCTCTTAAAGCAAATGTTTAAGAGTGTGGCTGTGCCAAAGTAGAAGTCATCTCCATTTAATCATAGTCCTCTCTAGCTTTCCTGTATGCTTTCTGACAGGACCCAGGTTCAAAGGGGTTACAGAAGACTGGAGTTCCAGTCGTTTTTTTTTTTCTTCTTAATAAATCACTCTGAACTTAGTACTTTGAAATAGATGACCCAGGTGACTAAGACATTTCAGCAGACTCATTGTTGCTGGACCACCCACTTCTCTGATGGATCCTTCATTTGCATAACTGGTATGCCAGTGCAACTTAGCCTGCCTCTCTTCATGTGATATATCATCTTCTAGATGGCTAGACATACCCTTGTGTCTTAAAACACAGTAGTCTCAGGATGGTCATTTTTCTTACATTGTATATGGCTTCCAAGAGAGAATCTGCCAACCCTCCTGAGCTACTTGAAGGACTAGGAGAATATGGCCACCATTGTATTTACTTTGTAAGGGTCACCCAAATGTAAAGCCAGACTCCAGGAATGGAGAAACAGATATCGACTCTAAACTAAACATTGAAGATATGGGTTGTGCCATGCACTTGTGGCTCTGGGTATCCTGTTGATAGTACCTCTAGGCCAATATAATATTTCAAGATCAGACCTTTGTCCACAAGAATTCATATCCAACTACATGCAAAGTGTACATATTCTCTCCTTGAAAGCTTTATAACATTATGGAAGTGAGGTAATATTTTATTAGTGTGATGCTAGATTTGATCCACACCCTGTGATTGTTCCTTGAAGAGAAACTTTGGCTATTAGAAACTCTTCCAGACCATTTGCATTGCCTCAAACCTCAGACTAAAGGGGCTACATTCCTTGGTACATTCCTCTATAGCCACAGTTTATACTCCACATTCCCCTGTGTATTATCTACTGATATACACAATTGTATAAAAAAATGGTACATTTAGAATCAAAAAAGAAAAATAAAATAAAATATTTGCATCTTGTCACATATATTAGGGAAATATGAAGGACATGTTGGCTAAATGAGAAGGGCTGTACAGTCTTCTTCTTCTCCTTCTCCTTCTTCTTCTTCTTCTTCTTCTTCTTCTTCTTCTTCTTCTTCTTCTTCATCTCTCATCAGTCTCACAGCAAAAGTTCAATTTCCATCTGAAGCTGAATTCTTTTGTGGTGTTGTCTGCATCCAGTGAAAGCCTTCTGAGAAACTCAAGCAGACAAGACAAGACTGATAGGATTTATTTCAAAGTTCAGTCAGCATCATTTACCTACCTCCTCATTACAGAACATCACCTAGTTATCCATAGAAAAAGAACATAAAGAGGTACGAAGTCCAAGAGCCTTAGAATATTTGGAGGATAAGTTTAACAACTAGCTACCGTAAAGTCCTCTTTTTGTACCTATGCACTCACTAACTTCTACAATGCATGTGTTTCTATTTACAACTTCCTAGAGGATTATACATGAAAACTGCACTTACAGCATTACCTCTTCCTTTGCCTCTTCTAAACGCCTCCTGAATACCCCTAGTAGGTTAGCCAGTTCCAAGCACTAAACCCAAAATAGACTGGAATTGTGTATTTGTGCATATGCTTGTGTTGTGTCATATATGTATAAATGCATAACAGTAATAATAAGAAATATGCTTTTTCAGTCTCTACTAAAATTCTGTTTCCTGAACCTCAATTTTCATCTGAGCTTGTAGGTCAATAAAGTTTATTGCAATGAATGTGCAGATGTAACTAAATTATGATGAGTTTCATAGGGCATAATCTTACCAAATAACATTATTTCCTCAGACAAAAAAGTTTAGTGTTTCAGAATCAAAGAAGCAATTTCATGCTTGTTCATTTAAAATTTCCGTAAGTCGCACCTTGTGCGCTTTTACAAGATCCCAAGACATATGATTTATTATTTGGATAATTAGTTATTGCTTTTAATCTTACAATTTTCTTCATCCACAAAAATGAGTGGAAAACAATGTACTGCATCGGGGAACATCCCATATGTTTACTGTTGCTGTTACTTACATAGGAAACCATAGATCAGTGTGTATGCATTTACTTAATCCGTAGGCACGAAGCATCTTTTTCTCATTGAGCTCTGTATTTTACTTTTTATGAAGGTTTGAATCCTTGAAACAGCTGCTTAGCTGAAGAAAGATTGAAGAAGATATCCACTGTCACCACTGTCAATATCTGTCATTTCTTAACTTTATATGCACGTGCACACATATATTTAATATTTACTGTTAGAACCCCATGTATTGGCTTTCAATGCCAAATGGTCAGCCTTGAAAGAATCATATAACTACAAGTAATAAGTAATGTGATGTGGATTGTGCAGGTTATATTTATATATTTAGGAATATACAAGTGTTTGTGTGTGAGAGACAGAGAGAGAAAGAGAGAGAGAGAGACAGAGAGAGAGAGAGAGAAGTAATAGATGGATGAAAAGGAAAACTGAAAGTAATATAATTATATTCCATTTTTAAAAAAAATTGTTAAGAAAAATATTTTTTTTTCAGCACAAAACACTTACTCAATTCTTGCTACAGAAAATACAAGTAAAACTAAAACCACTTTGATACCTTAAAACTAGTTTTGATGTTAGAAACTTTCAATCGATTTACATTTTTCTGATATTCTCAACTTTTTAAATTGACTTATGTTTTATTTAATAGATAAATTCACTCTGTTAATTTTGAATATTATATTAAAACCAACAGTGAGGGCATTGTTCTTTCCCTTGGCAAACTATTAACATACAGTGAAGGATGTGATCATATGAATTCATCAGATGTAGATGTAGTTTACAGAAGCCAGAAAAAAATATAAAAATATTTGATTTATCATCCATGACTCAGCCCAGTTGCTATAAATTTAAGTTGAACATGTTCTAGTCGAAAGATTCATTTTTAATGAAATCAGCTGCTGTCTTTATATTTCACAACAAATGAGTGTGGTACAATATTAAAAAGGGAAATATTTGGAATCATTGCCAAAAGACTAAATTCAAGTCCTGTTATTTTCCAGCATGCTGACCTTGCAGGATCACTTCACTCTTCAGGGCTCATTATATTCTTCTGATGTTACAAAAAGATAAAATAGTGCATGAGAAATAACTCTGATATATTTCATGCCTTCAGGAAAATACTAGCATTATTAATCATATAATAAAATATTTACATCAACTGGGGAACTGGTCTTTGAACACAAAATTAGGGTAGATTTTAGAACAAAAGAAGTGCAAGCCAGAGTCACTTCCCAGCAGATCCTCACCTTCAACAGTAGGCTGAATACGTGTCATGCAAAATGAGATCAAATTGTCATCTGTGTGTGAACAACTCAAAATATAAAAGCATTTGAGTATCAGACCTTTCCTTAGGTTTTCTCCTATCTGCTACATCTGAAGTCACCATGCTCAGATTGTACAGCAATATGCCATAAGTCACTGAAGGACATTTATCTGAAATATTTGGGGTTCAGATTTTGAATTTTATTTGGATTCCTGTATATCTTTATACAGATAACATATATATCTTAAGGGTGCCACCCAATTTTAAGCAAGAAAACTATTTACATTTCACATGAATCTTATGTGAATAGACTGTAGATAATTGAGTAGAGTAAGTATGTATTGCCTGCTAATTCTATATCACATTATAATAAGAGAAGAACGTTTCACTTGTGATATCATATTAGCATTCAGTGTTTGCAGATTTGGGCATTTTGGGTGGCAAAGTGTTCATATTAGGAGTGCTCATCTGTTCTATGGGATGAGTTACGTCAATACTGCTTTCTGAGTAAAGCTTGGATAAAGGTCATCTAAGGGCAGCAGAGCTTGGGTTGTAATTTAATGGCCAACAGTCTACATTAATTACTTCTATGGAGGTTGAGTCTTGGCTCACCGATAATGACTGGAGCTATGCTGTGTCACTGTTAGTCTTTATCCACAATAATTGCTTACACAGAAGAGAAAGTAGAATAATGAGGCTGGCAATGATAAGGTACAGAACACAAAAGGAAGGGAAATGCCTTTGTAATTATACAGAGCGCTGAATTAATAATGAATAGGAGGGGGCTGTTCAGCCAATTCAGACAATGCTTATTCTGAATGCATTATGCAAGTAATTTGTGAAAATAAGATAAATTGCTTATTAATTACATAAATTGTGAGGCCAATTTGAATTTTCATAAGTTATATATTTTTTATTCTTAATTAAGCCCCTAAAATTATTTATAGTTTAGAGAAATAACTTGAAAGCTTAACCTCAGTGTTTAACTCTTTCTGATATATATATATGTATATATATATAATGTGTATGTGTGTGTGGAGTGTGTGTGGAGGTGTGTGTGTGTGAGTGTGTGTGTGTGTGAGTGTGTGTGTGTGTGTATGTGAAATGTATTGCTTGGTAATTTCAGGTGACTATTTGAATTTTACGTGGAAAATAATTAAACTATTTTACTTCTAAAAAATGACAAAAATAACTCAGAGAGATCATCTTAATCTGTGTGTGTATATAATATAGTATATGTACATTTTATAACAAGCATTTGTATATAAGCTGGTGTGAATGAAGTATATAAGTCATTAGTTGATATCTTATGTCTCTATCACTTTCTATCTTAGTTTTTGAGGTAAGCTATTGCATGGAACCTGGAACTCACTGTTTTCACAAGGCTTACTGTGGCAAGGGATCTACCTATCTCTGTACCCCTGCACTGGGGTTACATAGTCATACTGATATGCCCCTTTTTTGTTGGTCCTGGGGATCCGAACTCAGATCCTCATGCTTACACGGCAAGCATTTAATCCAATGAGTTATCTATCCATCCTTCTTTATAACTTACTGATTCAGAAGTATTTCTCACTGAACAAAGGCTAGTTTTTATTGTTTGTTTTCTCTGTGTGACGTTGAAGAGACTGTGCTGAGACATGTAGTATATTCTGAAGAAAAAGAGACATACTTTATTTTGAGTTTTCACTTAAGAGAGCTGTATCTGTACTCACAAGGTTTACTTATGATACAACATATCTTGACATTGATTCTCTATGAAGGAAGAAACAAGTGAGGTGTTAAAAGTTCCCAGTGGGGTTTTCTGTTTATGAAGAGAACTTGGTATTATATGGATTTTTTTGCCACAGTGCATACCTTCATAGTGATAGTATCAACTTGGGGAGTTATATAACTGACACTAGATCCAGTCTACATCTATGTCTGCAATTCCAATTCCCAGAAAAGGACTGCATCTGACCTTCTTTCTATTTGGCATTAGAAAACACCAGTTCTCCTCATACTCCTTCTTTGGTACCCACCTGGGGATTATGTGCATTTTCAGTAGAAAGTTCCTCAATACAGCTATTGCTTCAGAATAAACCAAATGGATTTCTACATCTTGGAGATTAATGTGACCTATGAAGGGGCCAGACAAAGTACTGAAGCACTAACCCTAGCTGCAATTCCTTAGAGGCTAATGTTAACAAAAAAAAATAAAGATACAGTTCTTTGGACCCTGGAATTCAGATGCATGCTTGAACTACCCCATGGTTTGCTGCAAACTGACCTCTTGTTCTGTGCAAGAACTTTAAGCTTTCTTAATTGTTGAAACATCTCTCCAGTCCTATTTATTTGTTTATTTGGTTTCAAGTCTCATTTATTTGTTCATTTGTTTCTTGTTGTGACAGGGTCCTGCTCCAAAATACAAGCTGGTATTGAACTTATAGCCCTTCTTTTGCCTCAAAACCCAAGTGCTGGGAAGGCAGGTAGACATCACCACAATAGATTAATCTTAGTTCTCATAAAATATATCAAGATCATTTTGTTGGAAACATAAGCTGAGGAAAAAATGTTTCTAGTGACAAGCAATTGGTTGCATTAAGTACTGACAAGAAAAGGAAAACCAGAAACAAAAAAACAACAAAGCAAAACAATTAAACAAACAAAAAAACCCACCCTTTCTTTGTTCTTGTCACAGGAGCAGAGACAAGTTTACATTTTCACCTTTTTTTAACCTATCAATTCTCATGATTCTGAGGCACCTACCTACATATGTTTAGTTAAGTACACAGCACAGCACTACAACACAACACAACACAACATGACACAACAAATATAGACACAAAAGGATTTTCTTAAACTCTAAGAAGAAATGGCTACTGTGGAATACTCTTTCTGACAGATTGCACTACCCATTTCCTGCTAATCATTTTTTCATTGGGCTTGAACTTTATGGCTATTTTAAATAATTGCCTGTGGAAATGAAACCTGAGCTGTTGCAAGTCAACGGTCTGTAGCTCTTACCATCTCTCACCCATATTTTCCTCCTGCTTCATCAATTCCAGCAATCCAGTGTTTGTGAAGCCCGGTGCTTGCTGTGCTGTTTATTTCTCTGCATTAACAACAAAACAAAATGCCTGGCAACTATTCAACGCCTCCTTAATATTTTCAAATGAATCAATTCAATTACTTAGTAGCTCCATAAACTTGAACAAGTTGATTAACCTCTTCGCTCAGTTTTCTCATGTGTAGAACAGGAATAATAAAAATTCTTCCCTTAAATGATTACTTTGGAAATATTATATGCAATTTGTTCAGCCTAATGCCAAATACAATAAATGCCTAAAAGCATAGCTTTGGGGGCATTGAGATGGATCAGCAGGTAAAAATGCCTGCTAGCAAGTCTAGTGAACTGCTCAATACATAAGTTCAATACCTAAAATCTACATGGTGGAAGACAAATGGTGGCTCCAGAAAGTTGTTCTCTGACATCACATGAGAATCATTGTTTGTGTGAGGCCACATGTATACACAGAAACACACACACTAAAGAAGATATAATGTTAGTGAGTTAGTGTAGTCCAGAGATATAATTATTTTTAAAGTGTGTTAATAATTTAAATAACATAAACATGGAATCACAAGGGAACTATTAATGGGGTGATGGTTTATTAAGACATTCTCTTAATATTTCAGACAAAAACCAAGGCCAAGTGAAATAAATGCACATTGGTGTATCCACCAGAGTAGAATAGATAGAGGTGGGTGGATAGCACTTTGATT
This sequence comes from Rhynchomys soricoides, assembly GCA_019843965.1. Classification (NCBI taxonomy): domain Eukaryota; kingdom Metazoa; phylum Chordata; class Mammalia; order Rodentia; family Muridae; genus Rhynchomys; species Rhynchomys soricoides. The sequence continues at coordinate 4,057,994 of JADRCH010000239.1, read as the reverse complement.
AACTTAGTCATACCTTATAATAAGAAAGGAGTAAGATGAGTTAAGATGACTAAATATAGATAAGATCCAAATGGGAAAAGAATTGCAGGCAGATATGGATGATGGCTAGACATTTTATTTTTTGGCTGTAATTATCATCATCAACATCATCATCATCATCATCATCATCATCATCATCATTTTACTTATTCACTTTGCATCATGCTCACTACCTGCCTCCTGGTCCCCATTCTTTCTTCCTATCCTTCTTCCCCTTCTCTTCTGAGATCTTCTGAGTGGGTAGGGGCCCCTACCCTGGCACATCAAGTCTCTGTGCGGCTAGGTGCTTCCCCTCCCACTGAGACCAGATAAGGCAGCCCAGCTGGTAGAATATATCTCATGTACAGTCAACAGCTTTTGGGATAGCCCCAACTGCAGTTGTTCAGGACACACATGATGAGCAAACTGCACATCTGTAACATATGTGTGGTGAGGCCTAGGGCTAGCCTATGTATGTTGTTTAATTGGTGGTTCAGTCGCTGAGATCCCAAGGGTTCATGTTAGTTGACCTTGTTAGTTTTCTATTGGAATTCCTATCCCCTTAGAGGCTGTAATCCTTCCTTCTGTTCGTTCATAAGAGTTTCCAAGCTCCATCTACCTTTTGATTGTGAGTCTCTCCATCTGTCTGAGAGAGATGCTATGTGGATCTCTCAGAGTACAGCCATGCTAAACTACTGTCTCACTCAGGATGAAAGTCTCAAGATCCATTTTTTGCCTGTAAAACTCATGATGTCTTTGTTTTTAATAGCTGAATAGTATCCCATGATGTAGATGTACCACATTTTCTTTATTCGTTCTTCAATTGAGGGACATGTAGGATGTTTCCAGTTTCTGGCTATTATGAAAAAACCTTCTATGAACATAGTTGAGCAAGTATCTTTGTGGGATGGCAGAGCAGCTTTTGTGTACATGCCCGAGAGTAGTATAGCTGATTGTTGAGGTAGAATTAGTTCCACTTTTCTGAGAGTTCTGAGGTGGGACCTAAAAACATGCATGTAAGGCTATGAAAAGCAGGGCTCCTGATGTAGGCATGACAGGACAGAGTGGTTAGAGTGGTGAAGAGTGAGTTTCTTTATGGAGGCAATCAGTGCCATGAGTTTCCTCTTAGCACTGCTTTCATTGTATTCCAAAAGTTGGGGTACGTTGTGCCTTCATTTTCATTAAATTCTAAAACATTTTTAATTTCTTTCTAAATTTCTTCCATGACCAAGTTAGCATTGAGTAGAGAGTTGTTCACCTTTCATGTGTATGTGGCTTTCTGTTGGTTTTGTTGTTATTGAAGACCAGCCTTAGTCTGTGGCGATCTGATAAGATGCATGGGATTATTTCAATGTTCTTGTATCAATTAAGGATAGTTTTATTTACTATTATATAGTCATTTATGGTCAGCACAATGAGGTGCTGAGAAGAAGGTATATTCTTTTGTTTTAGAGTGAAATGTTATATATATATATATATATATATATATATATATATATATAAAATTAAAGCCATTTGGTTCATAAGTTCTGTTAGTTTAGCTGTGTCTCTGTTTATTTTAAGTTTCTATGATCTGTGCATTGGTGAGAGTAGGGTGTTTAAGTCTTCCACTATTATTGTGTGAGGTTCAAAGTGTGCTTTGAGTTTTTGTAACATTTCTTTTAAAAATGTGGGTGCTCTTGCATTTGGGGCATAAGTATTAGCAGATTCTGGCAAGGATGTGGAAAAGAGGAACACTTCTCCATTGTGGGTGGGATTGTAAACTGGTAAAACCACTCTGGAAATCAGTCTGGCGGTTCCTCAGAACAGAAATAGTTTACCAGTGGACCCAGCTGTACCACTTCTGGGCACATAACCAAAAGATGCTCTAACATATAACAAGGAAATATGTTCTACTATGTTTATAGCAACCTTATTTATAAAAGCCAGAAGCTGGAAAGAACCCAGATGTCCTACAACAGAGAAATGGATACAGAAAGTGTGGTTCATTTACACAACATAGTACTACTCAGCTATTAAAAACAATGACTTCATGAAATTCTCAGGCAATGGAGGGAAGTTGAAAATACCATCCTGAGTGAGATAACCCAGACCCAACTACTCACTGATAAGTGGATATTAGCTCAAAAGCTCAGAATGCCCAGGATTCAACTCACAGACCATATGAAGCTCAAGAAGAAGGAAGACCAAGGTGTGAACATTTCAGTCCTTACTTAGAAGGGGAAACAAAGTAATTATGGGAGGCAGAGGGAGGGAAGGATCTGGGAGGGTGAGAGGAAGGGAGAACAAAAGGAGGCAGGATCAGATGTGGGAAAAGACAGGGGAGATGTACAGAGGATCAGGAAATTGAAGAGAGGTATGTAGCACTAGGGGATGGGGAAGAGGAGGTATCCGGTAGAAATTCCCAGATGCCAGGGAATTAAGAGTTTCCCAGGATCCAACAGAAATGACATCAGCCAAAATACCCAACAGAAAAGAGATAGAACCTATAGAGAAGATATCCAGTGGATAGGCACAGCCTCAGATTGAAGGATAGGGCCATCCGCCTATCTCAAAAATGTTTAACCCAGAATTGTTCCTATCTAAAGAAAATACAGAGACTAAGAATAGAACAGGGACTGAAGGAAAGGCCATCTAGGCCACCTAGGCATCCATTCCACCTGAAGACACCAAACCAAGACACCATTGGTGATGCTAAGAAGCACTTTCTGACAAGATCCCTGTATAGCTGTCCCTTGAGCGTTTCCACCGGAGTCTGACCAATACAGATGGAAATGCTCACAGCCAACCATCAGAGTGAGCATGGGGACCCCAAGTGAGTAGTAAAGGGAAGGACTGAAGGAGCTGAAGGAGATTGCAACCCCAAAGAAAGAACAAAAATATCAACTAACTAGACTCCTCAGAGCTCCAAGGGACTAATCCACCAGCCAAAGATTACACATGGAGGGACCCCATGACTCCAGCTGCATATGTAGCAGATTATATTATCTGGCATTAATAGGAGGGGCGGCCTTTGGACTTGTGGAAGCTCAATGCCCCAGCATACGGGGATGCTAGGGCAGTGAGGAGTGGGTGGGTGGGGGAGCACCCTCATAGAGGCAGGGAAGGGAGAATGGGATAGGGGGCTTGGTGAGGGGAAGTCAGGAAGGGGGATAACATTTGAAATGTAAATAAATGAAATAGCCAAAAAAAAAAATAATAATAAGTCAATGGATGTTCTCCAAGGGTGCAAAGTGATGCTAGTCTGTTGTCAAGGCTGCCTCCACCATCATTTCTGTGTTTCAGATGATTCAGTTTCAAGGTTTACTCACCTCCCAAGGAGGCAAAGGCAAGCTTCAGAACCTCTACTTGGCTTCACTGGTGTCACCTTACTTTGAATAAAATATTGTTATAGGAGATCAAAGCATTCTTCCCAATCAGTTTACTTTCTACTCTCTTAAGGATATGTGATCTCTTTTTCAGTGCAAACATGGTATTATCAACCTGTTTAATCATAAAATTTTAAAAACCATCAATTGCCTGATAAGCTCAATTTTCTTTGCCATTTTGACTCATCTACTAGTTATTTTGACAGTGTATCAGTCCTGAGTTTTATTGCTTTTAGAATTGCTTTTCTTCCTCCTCCAAAACTAAAGGACAAAACTTTGGGAGTTCATGAAAGTTCACTTAAGGATTTAAACAAAATCCCTTTAACTGAGATCACATGAAACCACTAGCTTCTAGCCTCGTGAAAATACACACATATCATGAGAATCAAATGTCTTCTCTATAGATAGCTCAGAGGTATTAAAACATTAATACCTTAATTATACAGAATGAGAGTAAGTGGCCGAGTGTCCCCACTTTCTAAGAGATGAAAGGGTATTGCAAGTTCAAGGCAGAAAGCATGCCTCAGTAACTCTAACATTAATTCCCAAAGTCTGAAAGTTGAAAGATGCTTATGCAAGACAAGTGCATGCCTCCAGATTATAAAAACTAAATAATTTACTAAATGACCTTCTCCCCAAAAGCACTCTTTGAAAAGTACTATTTATATTGCAACAAGGACTATGTTAGGAATATTATGTATATACATTGTAGCAGGCACAATGTTAGGAATATTATGTATAGTATCTAATAAGTGATCCTCCAGGACCAATGGCTGTTTTTCATGCCTGCCTTCTGCATCGCACAAGGTCTCTGGGTCACCCAGGGAAAGGAGGCTTTGCTCAAAGGCCTCTTTTCTTACTGAATTGAAAAATGTATATATCTTAATAATACAGTTATATGAGTTTTGAGAAACACATACATTTGTGTAAGCATCACAAAATCAAGATAGATATACTGAGGTAAACATTGCTTTATATATGTTTATACACCTGGCTGTCAACAGAAGTTGTCTGTTAATAGAACACATGTTTGCACCTGCAGGCCAGTATACACATCATGAAAAGTCAGGCCACTCCTTCCTGGGACAAGTCTGCTGTCCCTTGACAGCTCTCAATTTATGTCACCTGGCTGTGCTCTTTGTCATTTAAGCTATGCTAAACTATATCACATGATTTCTAACTCCCTGTCAGCCTCCTGCCCTAGGCAAAATAAAAATGTAGAAATGCCTGATAATTCCTTTGATCTTGGGACCTGTTCAGGGAAGTATCTGAAGGCCATTGGAGGATGCTTGGGCTTCTCTAACTCTCTTCCATCTCTCTTATAGTAGCTTGCTCTCTTTCTCTGGCAATAATCCTCTCATTTTCACTCTTAAGTCCTGTCCAGGTTTTAAAGGGTATCCTACCCTTTTCTGTAATATCATATAATGTTTAGATCTCTCTCTATTTTATTGTTTCTGTCCATGCTTTTCCTCCCATCTCCAGACCCTGTTTTTAATAACCTGCATCTTCTGAAGGGAATTATGGGTCAGCTTCCTTTCCTATTAAAACAAAAGGAGACTCTTTTACAGTTACTTCTTTTACTATATGGAGCATTAGTATTTTGTAAGCTTTTGTATAATGATCACATGTTCTCTTGTAAATTAATTCATGATAAGAGCTTAAATAAAAAGCTTTCAGCACACTTTCCAGGACAAAGTTTTTGAGATTGATTTCTTTTTAAAAGTATTCCTTCATGAGATGGAGATCTGAATAGAGTTCTATTTTTTTCCTCAGATTCCATGTTAAATGAGAAACATGAGGGATAATAGCTAAGTCATGGCTTATACAACTTCTGCTTGTGCTAGTAACAGTAACATTTTTCAAAGACAGAAAAGAATAAAGCATAATGTGAAATAATCCTTAAAAGACCCCTGCACAATGTCTGGCATAGGCAGGCAATCAATAGGGATTAGTGTCTTTTCATGCATTTAAATCTCATAGTCAAGGAATCTTCCCAAGGCTGAAAGCTAGAACTCATGACTCAATGATCAAATGGCTTATTAAAGAAATATAAGATTGATATCCTCAAAAATTATAAAAGATTGATAAAGAAATTTATGTGACATTTTTTAAGTTCAGCAAAGGTAGCTATGTAGTAATGAGCAGAAGAAAGCTACAGTGTAGAATAAACAGACAGCCTTATTATAAATGAGTGAGCAGAATGTCTCACTGGTTCTCCAGAAGAATCATTTTATTCCAGCTATGTGTGCACAGTCTTTCACCTGCAGTTCTCATTTGAGGTAAACACTGGAACACTGTTTTGTAACTCTGTATCTCTGTTTATGAAGCTGGTGTATATTTTGACTTGCATGAAGCAGAGCCTAATAAATACCTACAGGAGAAATGAAAGAAAATTGGGCAACATGGGAAGCTTAGCAGATGCAGAGAGCTCTGTATACATGAGGGCCAGATCACAACTAAAGGAAGTGTGCTGGAAACGTGGCATTGATACATAAGTGCAAAGAAATGCATGCTGCTTTAGAAAACCATTGCTTTCCTGTGTAATTAGCTCACTGCAAAACAGAACTGTGTGTTGATTACAATCCACTTCCCCTCTGCCATGCTTCTATTCTTCTTTGTATCTTTGCCCTTAGCCTCAGTCAGAGCCTTAATCACAGAGAGATACAAAAGACACAAATAAAATATAAGAAATTCTTTTATCTATAAAAGGACTTTTTTAATAATAGAAAAAAACTACAACTTAAGAACCAGTGTCTGTTTATTTAAAAATGCTAACATTTCTCTTATTTTCTCACCAAAACTAAATGGTAAGGTCATCATGTTGAAAACACCAAACACATTGGTCACAGGACTTAAAGAAATCAAATTAATGCTGACTAGGAAGCTTCCTCCCTGCTGGCAACCTTTCAAAGTACAGGAAGATGCTATGTAACCTCCTGCCTGTGTAACCTGCTGCCATGCAAAAGTCACCAACAATCTTACCCAGTTGTAAATCTTATGAAAAGCAGTAATGTCTAGCACAGCAAGATATGCCCATGGGTGTAACAGTGAAATGAAAATTATGATAGTGAACAACTATTCTCTGATTGGATTTAAGTCCCACTCTGAAGGAAAACACACAAATCTGGCTCTGTAAATCTTACCACTATCTAGGGAACTCATGCAACAAGGGTGAACCTATTATGGCAATTTTGCTAAATGAACATAGTATCAAACTGTCTTCTACATTAGTTTCTCACTAGCTATAGATTAGAAATATCTACTTATAGATTAAGTATCCTACCTATAGATTATGTATCTAGAGATAGAATCAAACTGTCTTATATATTAATATCTCTCTACCTAGAGATTAGGGCTGCTATCAGTCCTCATTAGAAATGTCCCTTGCTGCAGTGAGCAGAAATTAATGCAGAGAATTACAAAGGTTGAAGTGCAAAGAAAAAGTATCAGTGGAATGTTAACCATGGATAGTACATACATATCACTTACTGCAAGGCTCAGAGATCACCTCAGAAAATGCAGAAAGAATGTATGAGCACAAGGTTGAGGGGTGGGATCCAAAGAGTGTCTTCTGAAGAAGACAGACCATTGAACTCCACAAGCCCATGGCAGCTTTTTTCTGAGTATGATTTTTCCAAAATCAAGCCATTTAACATTTTAGCACCCAGGAATGAGAGCATCTCAAGTCCTCTGCCTAACTAACTGAGAAGCTATCGACAACTGATAGTTTCTTTGACAGGTGTCTTCCTTATATGTATGGCCACTGGAAAGTGACCGTGCTCCAATGTATGATCCTACACCAATTTGTGTAACATTACCACAAACTTGGCTAGGTGGGTTATAAAAACAAAAATAGAGTATATGAAGTTTGGAGCGGTTTGGGAGGCTGTAGAAGGTAGGCAGATTTGGGGAAATATAACTAAAACACACTGAATGAAAACCTCAAGATATTAATAATATATGTTTCTTTAAATTAGCATTCCTTTAAAAAAAAGATTTTTGTACTGTTCTGGGCTTTTGGTTTGTTTCATATTTTAAGATAAAGAGTCTCACTCTGTAGCCCAAGCAGCCCAGGATCTTACTATGTAGTCCTAGATAAGAACCTTCGATTGCAGACGTCCAAATGCTTCTGTTTAGACATGTACAATCATGCAAGGTTTCACATTCTTCATGAAAAACAATCTTTCTTTACAAATTATTTTATGCTGTCTTCACTTTCCAGAATTAAAAACTTCAAAGGCTTCACAAGAAGTATAGAATTAGGGAATTAAACAAACAAACAAACAAACAAAAGTACCACAGAACATTTGTGTAGTCTGGAGGACTAAAGTCAGACAGACAAAAGCCTGTTGTGCCTCAGACTCTTTTCCACCAACTAAATCATTTGTTTAACACTTGATTTTTTCTTCTTTAAGATGGGAACTATAAAATCTCACTTAGTATTTTTGTGAACACTGATGAGTTTTAATAGTGTGAGTGACTAATTAGATTGAAATATCATAAATTGGCTTCAAAAATTATAAAATTTGGTACCTGTTCTTGTAACATAAAACAAATGAAACAACAAAACAAAACAAAACAAACAAGTAAAAACCAAAAGACTGTTTACAATAGCTGGGATCTGCAAGAGTTAACACCTTTTCTAAAAGAAGATTCCACCAATAAATGTCAGTTTGATATTTTTCTGGGGTGTAATTTTGAACTTTCACATGCAAATATGTAAAGAAAGAGGTGATTCTCAATGTATCACTTTCTGTCTCCTTTCCATTTGCATAAGGTCAGAGTATTTCTATTAATATGAAAAAATATTTTAATATCCAAAATGCAAATTAATTTGAACAGCTTCACTTATTTTTGAACCAAAACAAAATTTCTTAGTATAATTAAACTTGGAATTCATCTCATTTAGTATACTTAAAAAACAATTCCCTTAAATCTCCATTTTCTGAACCCTCTCCAACCAACAAGACCTATCCTGGATCCACCATCCATTTTCCTTGATTTGTCTGCCTCTCACATGCTACATAGACCTTTCTACCTTGACATATCTCCTACACCCTTCTCCAGAGTCTGTTGGCTCCTTACCAGCAGATCCAGGCGAGAGGAGAGAACCAGGTCCAGCCAGGTCTGTCCTGGGGCTGAGCAGGATGGTGAGTGTAGATGGCCCAAAAGAAACATACCAGGCTAGGAGTCTTGCAGGAACTCAACTTTATTTTATCAACCCCTCACTTATATAGAGAAGGCAAAGGGGGTGGGCACTTAGTATGGGAAGAGATGGCATAAGAGGCGGGGAAAGAGTGCCCAGGACCCCACCCTCACGCCCTTGGGACAGCAGGAGGGGGAGAACACACCTAGCACAGCACAGTTGGGGTCCACTTCAGAGCCCCAGACCAGAGCTGCTGCAGCCCCAGCTTTGCTTGACAACAAGGTGCCCAGTGCAGAAAGGCAGACCAGCAAGTCAGCGAGGAGTGGGACCACTTCCACCAAAGCCTCTCTCACTGCTGGTCGCTGCTGTGAACCTGGGGAGGTGCACCCCATGACTGTCAGTGTTCCCTGTGGACCAGCAGACCCTGTTTTAAAGAGGAAGCTTGACAGTGCCCAGGGCCTTGTTGGCCGCCTGCCAATCACTGCCAGGGGAGGAGGTGAGGGACAGGCCCAACAAGAGTCTAGCCTCATGAGCTTACCTGAACCTTCCCTAATTATACCCTTCCCAACCTGCCATATATAAATCAAGTCCCACCTTCTGTGCTCCAGCCTAGTCTGCCCACTCCTGCCAATATCTACAATTAATATCTAGATTTCTGACTGCATCCACCCTGCCTACTTCTCAATCTACAGATCTCCCACACACACCATATCTAACCTCTTTATGCAGTCAGATCTAGTCCCACCCTCCAGAATTGAACCAGGGGACACATCTTATACAACAGTCCGATTTCTGTCTACTTGACACCATACCAACAAAACCATTTTCAACATCTAATGTCAACTCATTAACCCACCCTGCCTATATCAGACTTAAAACTAACAGAAGAAACCAACTTGCCTAGACCTCATCCGCAAAATACAGAGTATGACAGAGGAAGCCAGAAACTTCTTGTGACGGTTTGAATAAGAATAAACCCAAGATAAAATGTTTACATTCTTAATCACCAATTGGCAGAGATGTATGGGGAGGATACACACTATTCCTTCATATTCTTCTCTCACACTCTCTCTCTGTCTCTCTCACTGTCTCTCTCTTCCTCTCTTTCACTCTTGCTCTCACTTGTTCTGTCCTATTTTCAGAAAAGGATGTGAGCTCTCAGCTACTGCTTCAGTGTCATGCCTGCCAGCTTGCTGTCATATTCCCTGATATCATGGTCATAGAATGAGCTTCTGAAATAATAACCCACCAATTAACTCTTTTATAAGTTGCCTTGGTCATAGAGTCTCACCACAATTAAAAAGTAACTAAAACAGATGTTGGTAACAGACAGCCATGCTGTGATAAGCCTGATCTTGCAGGGGTGTTGTTGTTGTTGTTGTTTGTTTTGTCTGGGGTTTTGTTTTTGATTTTTGAGAAATGTGAAAAACTTTGGGGCTTTGGATTAGGAAAGCAGGTTAACTTTGGAAGTGGAATTTAGGGGATCATTTGTACTTGGGAGACTGGCACTTATTAGAGCATTTCAAGCTGTGGAGGCCATGCTCAAGATGTTTCAGATATTTTTGTCCTTGTCTTAAAAAGTAGCCTGAGGATAAATTAAAGGTTTTGAACTAATTTTTATTGCCAAAGGATATTTCAAGACAGCCTAACACTAACCTTGACTCCTGGTGTTAGTGATCATTTTTATGAGGGTTTACAATGGAAAAGATCAGTAGGACAAAAAATAAATACAAAATGTATAGTTTGAGATGATAAAAAAAGCACCAGGGAATTTTTTATGAAAGAGATGAGAGGCCTGATGCAAAATAAGAAGAAAGGATTGGTTCCTTCAAGGCCAAATCCCACCCTGCTAAGAAATGGCCTAACAAATTATCTGTTCAACAGCAACAATGGCAACAACAATAACATCAACAACAACAAGGACTATAACAACAACAATGCAAAGCTTAAGAAAATGAAATTTATGGTGGGAACCAGGTTCTATCCCAGGAAGACAATTTAACTTTGCAACATCAACCATATGGTTCTAGCTTTAGAGTCATTAAGGAACCAGAAATTAAGACACTGTGGAATTTTTCTCTGTGATTAAGGGAATCCACTGACACCAGGTGTGTGGCTCAGTAATTCCCGCATGTAGGTACAGAGAAGTTCTTGCATAAAGCTGTAAAAGGAAGCCTGGATGGCAATGAAGATTCCTGGATGTTGCAGGTGCCAGAGCTGTGAGATGACTACCAGAGAGAGCTGCACATTGGAAGTGAAAGTAACCCAAGAGAGAGGAATGTATTGTAGTCATCAAAGATAGGATGATAGAGCCACCTAAGTCATGATGAATATAGAGCTACATATAATTTGGTGTTTGCCCTAATAGGTTTTTGTCTTGCTTTGGTTCAATATTTCCCTACTATGTGACCATTTATCCTATTTGAACCTGTAATGTATATTCTGTAATATAGATAGATGTTGGAAGTGTCTAACGTGCTTTTTGTTTTGATTTTGCAGAGGATTACAGTTATGAGTTTGCCTTGACTTTGGAATATGAAACTGTAATGAAACTGAAAAACAATGGGGACTTTTGAAGGTGGACTATGTGGATTTTGCATTGTGGTATGGCCACGATTCTATGGGGAATAGAGAGTTGAATGTGATGGTTTGAGAAAGGCTTATATAGTTGGATGCCTAATTACTCTTTGGTAGTATTGCCTGGGATAAGTAGGAAGTATGGCCTAGTTGGAGGAGGTAGGAACCTTGGAATGGGCTTTGAGTTTTCAAAAAACAACACCATTACAGCCTTTCCTGCACTCTCTAGTTGTATCCTGTTTGCCACACTCTTTCTCTCTCCCATTTGCAGAAAAAGATGTAGGAATCATGCCTTTCTGCCTGCTAACATGCTCCCCACTATAACAATCATGTACACATCCTATGAAATTTTAAGTCCCCAATAAACTCTTTTTCCTATAAATTGACTTGGCTTTGGTCTGTCATCACAGGGATATAAAACTAAATAAAACACTTCTCTGCAAAATCTACTTCTCCTGTAGAAATATTTGCCAATGGGAAGTATCGAAGATAACCCAGAACAGTAAATTCAAAAGAAAAATCATGAACATAATCAAAGATTTCAAGGAGATACTATAAAACACAAAGAAACTGTACAATGAAATTAAGAGAAAAGAACTTGAGAATAAACACCTTAGTGATGCTCAAAAAGAAAACAAAACAAAAAACAGTATACAAAACTAAACTAAACTGAACAAAACAACAGCAGCAGCAGCAGCAACAACACATAAGAACAACAACAACAACAACAACAACAACAACACACACACACACACATATTTGACTGATGGAAATGAAAAAGAAAATCCAGGACTGGAGAATGTAATTGAATGAGAGTATTGAAGAGGACTCAAGCTAAAATTAAGATGAAATTGAAAAACCCAATAGCTTAATTAGAAAACTCATAGGAAAGTCTTACAAACAGAATGAAGATGAAGGATAGATTATTTGGACTTGAAGATGAAGTAGAGAATCTAGAACAAATAAGCAAGAAATATAAACATACAGGAAAATTTAGATAATATGAAGAAAACAAGCTTTTGCATAATAAGATGCATAAGAATTACAAGTGAATGGCATCGACAGTCTCTTCAAAAAAATTATAGGAAAAACATCCATAGACTGAGGAAAGATATGCCGATACAAATACAAAATACAGACCATCAAATAAATAAGACAAATAAAAATCTCATGCTATATCTTAATTACAGCTGTACGTATATATAATAAAGAAAGTATATGAAAAGTGATTTATCAGTAGAAACTTTGAAATCCCAAAGAGCCTGGTGCAATGTATTCCAAGTCCTAAAAAAACAGTGATGGCCTGCCTAGGCTAATATACCAAACAAAATATCTACCATAGACGAAGGAGAATGAATAAATAAATTTCTATTATATAAACAGCCTAAAAATTATTTCTATATAACAAATGAAAGCTAAATAAAATACAGAAAGCAATATTTATGGCTGAAGACAGGAATGAGCAAAGCATTATTGAAAGAAATATGAAGCCCTAAGTATTAAAATATAAAGTACTACTAAGAACATAAAACCACTGAGAATCAGCACAATGACCAAAATAAACACATACATTTCAATAATAACTTTATATGGAGTCAAATCTCTCATCAAAAGACATAGACTGAATGGATCAAGGAACTAAATCCATATATCTGTTGTCTACAAGAAATATATCTTAGCCTTAAAGATAGGCACTACCTTAAAGTAAATGGATGGACAAAGGGAAAAATGAGACTCTAAACAATGGAGTGAGGAAGCAACCAAAAATTTCTACCCTAATATATGACAAAATAGACTTCAAGTAAAACAATCAGCTGATATAAAAAGAGATATTTCATTATAATCAAGGGAACAGTTAATAAAAAGCAATAATTATATTTTTATTTAAATTTATTTATTTTTACTTATTCAGTTTATATCCATCTCACTGTCCTCCTCCTAGTCAAGAAATCAACTATTTGAGCATACCCACAACTCATAAGACTGAATAAGTAGTAAAACATCGTCTAGCTAAATAAAAGTTCATGGCCAGATGAATTTACATGAGGATTCGATCAGACATTGATCTACATCTTATCCTTAAACTATTCCAAAATAGAATTATGGCAGGTTCTCTGAAACTCCTTCAAAGTTGATACCACTCTAATACTCATACCATGTAAAGACACAACAAAAAAGAAAATCACAATCAATATGAATATAAACCCCAAATGCTCAATAAAATACTTACGTACAGAACACAAACATACTTAAAAGATTATTCATCATGACCAAGTTGGCTTTATTCCTAATATGTAGGGAAGTTTCCAGAAACACAAGTGAATGAATGTAATAAATCATAAAAAATGGGACTTAAAGGCGAAAGTCACATGACCATGTTAATAAATGCAGAAACGCCTTTTATAAAATCCAACATACCTTCACAATAAAAGTTTTAGAGAGTGTGGAACTCGAGATCCTGTAAACCAGCATGAAAAAGTTATATATGAAAAACACATAGACAATATCATAAATGAGGATAATCTCAAAACAATTTTATAATGCTTGTATAATGTTTGTACATCATCTAGAAAAATTTGTACTGTTGGCATGGTGAAATAAAAAAATAAATAAGTAAATAGCAATAAAGACAAGTGTAGATCCAACACATCACAGATTAAATATAACAAGAAAAAAACAAGGAATGCATGCTGTCTGCAGTTAATATGATTAGGAAACACATGAGATTTTCAGAACAAAGGAGGTTTTAGCTTTTAAAGATAATGTAGTGTGAACTAATATTTCAAAATTGTAGTCTTGCCAAAGAAGTGTATGAAATTGGTTGTAATAAGATAGCTGGCATTATTTTTATTTTTCCAAACGTATGTTTACAGATTTCTAATATTCCTTGACTATTTTTTCTTTCCTCAGTCTAAATTTAATCTTCACTACATGTAGTCATTGTCTACACAAAACTGTTCTTGTGCTTGAAGGTTGCTAATTCCAAGAAAATGAAAAAGTTATTGACTTCTAGATTCATCGATAAATTGTGTTTTAAGGTGACATACGCTATCATGATTTTATTTTAATATTAATTAGGTTTAGAGCATAAAATATGTTTCTATAACATTAATCTCTTTATTTATTTGCTCTTTTCATTGTTATGCACCAAACTCAAAGTCATAAGCATGCTGAGAAAGCTCTATCACTGAATGATATTACCAGCCCTTGTTTTTGTGCATATGTTGTCATTAGGTAGATCAGGTTGGCCTTAATCTCAGTAATTGTGTTCCCAATTTGGCCTTGAATTTAGGATCCTCCTAGTTCTGCCTGTTAAGTGCTAAATTACAAGCAATGCTGTCACACTTTAGAGGAACACATAATAGCTATTGTAAAGATTCAAAATTTTAATAATATTTGTGTACATTGTCTTACAACTTGAGATAGAGAGTAAAGTAACATACTGCTCAACTTTTAAACAATAAATGATCAAAATATGAATGTCAATTACTGTTTACAAATGAAAAATGTGGCTTTGAAATGCCACACATTGAATGTATATTCAAGATGCTTGTATTAACAATCTACATGAACTATATATTAAGCAGTCATTTAAATGTAAATATCTGAAAATATTTCAAATTTCTATATTTTTAAAAAGAAATCTATATAGTTTCTCAACAATACAGAGAACAAAAGTCTTATGCAATTTTCTTTTTTTTCTGAAAATTTCCATACAATTGTAATTAGGAAATAGTAAATCATGGTACACCATACTAACTATTGGTATAATTTAAATGGTTCCCATGTTTTAATACTTAAAGCAGGAATCAACAAACAGTGATATGTAAAACAGATAATCCCTGTCAATTACCTTGAAAATAACGTTTTATTGGACCAAACTATGTCTGCTAATTGATACTAATATCTGTAACAACTTTCCCAACAAAATAGCTGATTCAAATAATCATTCTCATGACAATATTTAGGCATTTGAAAGACATTGCTGAATGTATATCCCTAATTATCATACTCATATTTCTATTTTTATGATAGAACTTTGTAGCCTTTATCCACAGTGGGTTTGATCATGTTTTATGTCTTTCACACCAAAAACAGTCAATCCTGAGTCCTGGGCTTACATTTCAGAGTCCAGCTTATCTGAGAGACTTTGGGCTCCCAAGAGAACATGAAGTGGAATCCCATCCTCCCCCACAAAAACTCAGAGCATCTTGACAGAGGAAGTAAAAAGAATGTAAGAGCTTAAGGAGGGGGAGTAGTGCCATGAAATGGACATGACATGGCTGCTGCTCATATCAACACCCAGGATCTGTGGTAACCTATATCTGTCAGTTAAGAATCCCAGCACGGAGGGAGGAGGAGGTTTGGAGGTGCCACCATGACCTGAGAAGATATTGGCAGTTGAACACTGCAGAGGGAAATATCACTTTTCTTTAGGAATGTGGGTGGCCATGGATAAGTTTCTGATATTCCAGTGGACGATCCCATGCTCATGTGATATGACAGTCCTAATCCAACTCAGCTGACCAAAGAAGCCATATAAATAGCTAACTAACTGACTAAATACATAAATGAAAGGATGACATGAAGTTGGGGATAATATGTGCTCGGGTTTCTGGAGGCATCTGAGGGAAAAGTGAGAGATGGACATGTCCAAGGTACATTTATACATGTATAAAATTGTCAAGGAATAAAGTTAAAATAAAATAAATAAAAAATAAGAACCAAAACAATATACTATCACCACTACTGCTAATACTTCTACCAACACCACCACCAGTACTAGAATGTACAACTAAGCTATCGAGAATCCAAAATTATCAAGCAAGAATGAAGAATGAGCTTTTTATAAGGCATTTGATTTAGTATGGAACAAAGTGACTAGGTGGGAGAAAGTCTCCCTCTCCCCATTTCTTCCTGGTAAGATATGTTTGGAGGAGATTCAACAGTGCAGGGACTAGCCAAGCCACAGCCTTGTCTTAACGAGAGGCTGACTGGTAAAGCAATATGTTCACTCTTGCTAGAGTAATAAAACTCCCGAAATGGACCATAAAGCACAGTAGCCAAAGGAGGAAAAGGAGATGAGCCACATGGAGATGAAGCAGATGTCCAGGAAAGGAGCTGGACCTAAATAAATCAGTGGACACTGGCTGCTGAAAGACTTAGGCTGAGAGAAACCTTCTAGGCAGAAATGCCCAGCCAGCTCCACAGACATTGCAAGTACAAGGGCTAGTATGCTCATATCCTCACTATGAAATAATAAACAGAATAAGACAAGCACTGTGCAGCTCCTTTCTGGTTTCTTTAGGATTGCCAGATTATATTTTCATTTTTATGTGGAATGAGTCTGTGTGTTAGGAGGCAGAGCACGTGGTATTGAAGACCGAGAATCCAACCACAGAAATGGAAGTAGATGGTGTGTGGGAAGAACAAAAATAGAGCCTGCTTCTCAAAACAATGTCCTCAACCATAAACAAAGTTAAAGAGACTTTGTGGTCTGCCTCCCAAATAGAACCAAGAAATGATTGTTGTGCATAGGCAGTTACTCTGTATGGATTTAGTTTGTAACCTATATTTCTTTTCATATGGAAGAATACCCTAGGAAAACACTACTTTTTATATGGAGAACAAGCATACAAAACAAAATAATGAGAAGAACTTCAAGTGTCTATTTGCCTTAAAATTGGATTAAAAAAAAAAATGGATGCTCATAAAATACAATAGCACTCATCAATGAACATGAAATTTACCCAACTTATGTGAAACTTTACCCAATTAAATGAAGGTTACCAATTATATTATGAACTAAATAAATAGAAAAGTGTGTAATATCAGAAATGTAATTAGGGATGTACAAAAATGCCATTTAAAAAATCGAATCATGTTGTACAAATCAGTTTTTAAAGGCTGCTAAACACAGCACTAATGTTTAGGAACATGCAAATAGATATCAAAACTGCCAAAAACCAAAAATATTGACTATGGTGGTAGAAGCCTATAATCCTAATCCTATGGAGGCTACGGAAGGAGTATTACAAGTTCAATATGAGATCCTGTTTCAAAAAAGAAATTCAAACCAAGTCAAAATAAACAGAGCCGTGGAGATTGCTCGGTCCCTAAAGTACAAGTTGAGGGCGGGAGTTGAGATCCTCACGGCATCCACGGAAAAGCCTAGGCAAAACATCCACAAATAACCCCAGGGCTAGAGAGAATATGGAGGTAGGTAGATGCTGGCCAGCCAATCTAGACAAAATGGTGAGCTCTAAGTTGAGTGAAACTCTCAAAAACATAAAACAAACTAAGGTGGATAGGACTGAAGCAGTTAAAAACACTTTTTGCTGTTTCAGAGTCCTGAGTTTTCTTCCTAGTACCCATCATGGCTCACAATTATCTACAATTTCAGTTCCAGGATATCTAAGGCCCTTATCTTGACTCCTTGGACATGAGGCACAAACGCAGTACATATAAGTTGTTTTAAAAATTGTTAAAAATATTCTGTGGGAAGTAACAAAACAAGATATGATACATCGGCTCCTGGTACTACATGTGCATGCACCACACACACACAGAAAGAGAGAGAGACAGAGACAGAGAGAGACAGAGACAAAGACAGAGAGAGACAGAGACAGAGAGACAGACAGAGACAGAGAGACAGAGATGGAAACAGACAGGGACAGAAACAGACAGGGACAGACAGACAGAGAAAGATACAAAAAGGCAGAGAGAGACAAAGACTCAAAGAGACAAACAGAAAGATAGACAGAGACAAAGACAGATACAAAGGATGTGCAGAAATACTGGTATATTCAGAGCCTTGAGTACAGTCCTATCAAGTGTTGTACGTTGAATTAGATTCCTTGACAAATCCAATAGAAACTCGTCTTGACCTTCATGTGGTTTCTTTGAAAGTTGTGATCCTTTTCTGACTAGTTCAGTGTCTAGAGGAACGCAATGTCTCTGATAAAAGCACAGTGGCTGGGTCGAGGAATGAAACACAGTGGTCAGGATTCTGAGCGCCCCAAGCATTCTGCACTGCCTCACAAAGCCTCCCAGCTTTGATGCTGAAATCAGAAGGTAGAAGGAAAGAAAAAGAATAAAGTACTTTGGAGAGCAGCAGGGTGGTTTATGATGTTTCTCTTTTGATGGATTACCTGTTTTGTGGTACAGCAACTGCGAGAGGCGGCAAGGTTACAGGGGCATTAACTGAAGGAGAGCATCGGTGTTTCCTGAATTCTACATAGGTCCTGCAGGTTTGATACTTTACTGCCCTATATGAGGCCATCAATTCTCTGTGCCGTGTGGCGCCACACTGAGTAGAATATGCAATTTGTATGATTATAGTTATCATTATTACATAAAGCTGAGCAACATTTTCAGCTCTGTGAACTGGAGGGAGGACAGGCAGAAGAAAATTTGGATTCAGACTGACAAAGAACAGGAAGGGCAGACTAGACTGTTCTGGAATCCAACCCCTGCCCTTAGCGGTTGGTTTCTAAATTCTGATGTTAGACTGTGTGTCAATTGGGAGATTCTGATTGGGTAGAAGCACAGCCAAAAAATTTTGCATCTTGTAAGCAGTGTTAGGAGATCTTAGGAAATGTCAAAATGACTGACTACTGAATAAAGTATAGTTGGTAACATATGAGATTAGATCCATGAGTACAAAGGCTTATACAATGAAAAGCCTGACGCACCCTTGGCTGGGCTACTGGATTTCTGTTAGACTAGCAGACATAAGCTCCTAAAAACAGCAGGGCCTTGGATGGCTTTCTGGGTCCTAAAATAGAGCTGAACAGGAAACCAGCATCAAGTACACACTTGAGGCAACTGTACAATGGGATGTCCTCTTCTCTTGGGTATCAGCTTTCTTACTTCTCCACGTGGCATCTGTGTAAGAAATGAGAAACAGCATATACCTGTGAATGTCCTGATACTGGCATAAAGAATACTCAAGCCTTAACCTACAGGTTTTCCTTTCCTTTTCTAATGACTTAGAACATAATTTTACACAGGATGGCCTTATCTGGCAACAGTTGGAGGGGAGGCCCTTGGTCCTGTGAAGGCTCAATGCCCCAGTGTAGAGGAATGCTAGAGCAGTGAGGCAGACTGGTTGCAAGGGTGTTGGAGCACCCTCATAGAAATAGGGGGTAGAGGGATAGGATAGGGAGTTTGTAGAGGGGAAACCGGGAGAAGGGATAACATATAAAATGTAAATAAATAAAAAAAACAAAAAATAGATAAATAAAAAAAATAAAAATAGAAATATAATACTGACTCACTTCAAGATGTTTCTCCCAACAGTACCCTGAAGACCTGTTTGACAGCTGATTTACATTTCCCACCAACATGAAACAAGTTTTCACTTCAGCTATGAGATGGACTCTCTGGGGGCCCATATTCAATATTTTTTTTTTTAATTTTTCTCCAAACAAGGTTACATACTAGTAAAATGAAGGCTGTAATTTCATTTTAGCAAACAAATCTAATTCTAAATTGACAAAAGCCAAAAAAACCATGCAAGCTTTTCGATGTTTTGCTTGAGCTGACCTACTTTAATCTATGTTTCAAGTTAAGTATGTGGAATGCTCTTGAGACACTAAAGTTGCATCATCAGAGTGTCCTGGCCTTATAATATTTTCTCAGTAACATTATGGAGTTCTACTGAGGACTCTATCAGAGGTTTATAAATATAGCTACATATTTGTATTAATATTTAACTATATTGATCCATGTACAAATACATCCAAATACATGGGATGGTTCCAACAGTAATGTTTGTTAAAAATATCTCATAAAATTCCATGAATATTCAAATAGAAAATGATTCTGTGATTGAATAATTTGATAAATTCACACATTATGAGTTTACTTTGCTGTACAAATTAATAAAGATGAATCCATTTCAAATATTGGGTTTTGTAATTCAGGTAGATTAATTCAATGGTAAAATTAAGCAGAAGAGTGGCATTATTAAAATACTAGCTATTCATATTATGGGCTTGAGGAAACAACCTATTGATCACAGCAGAGTCAAATATACTTAGGTTGACAGCTGTGATCACAGTGCCCTAAAATGGCCTGCTCTAAATTCTATTTTATTTTATTTCTTGGAAATCCATCAAATTTCATGTGATTCAGTGAGAACAGTATTTTAAAGGAATAAAGTGAGCTCATAAACCTTTGTATTGAGGGAGACTTTAATAAAGTGACAATTAGGCAGAACACTACTTTTTGTCCAAGTTATAACTGCATTTATTCAAATGTTAGAATAACAGAAGTTCAAGTTTTACTTGGTTGGTTTTCATCTTGACTGATATATTGTTTTCTTGCTGGCAACTGGTTTCTAAAAAAGCATTGGTAAAGGAGACAACATTGGTGTGTCATCATTGAGGAGTCGGTGATTCTACAATTTGTTCTGATTCTCAGCAGAACATAAAGTTGTCAAAGTGTGTAGAATAAAAATATGAAATTAATTTGTTTTCCAGAAAGTGAAAATAGTTTCTTCTTATGTACTTTGTAAATGAAAGGTAACATTGTCAGTGCCTCTACATGAATTCATTTATTGATATGGATTATTTTCTTCCTTGCATATTTTAGATACCTAATATGCATGTATTTCATAGAAATTAATATATACTTCCTTGGTAAAAAGAAATGGAGATTATTTTTAATGTAACTCAATGGAATTTATCTCAATATACAAAATTAAGTGGCAAAATGTGTTATTTCATTGAAAGTGTGTTGTTGAGATGTATTATGTAGACTTGACAATATCTACTGCAGTAAAACCTAATGTGAAGTCACCCTACAGCACACCCAACAGCTTTAAACTACACCCTGTCCTCTGTACTCAGTTTTCTGGCCTGTAACTCTACCTGAATTTCAGGAGTTTTGCCAGTGCTAGGGAAGACTAGGTAAGATCCTACCCCAGTCCTTGATCATTAAATCACCTTAAAACTCATCCAATAGCCTTAAAATGCACCGGGCCCCATAGATTCACTTTTTCGGTCCACAACCTCACATATTTTCCAATCAACAAAGATAATCTCATAAATTAGCATAAAATCCTATAATAACTGTAATACCCAGATGGCTAAAGGCCACCATAAGAACACAATCAACAAAAGCCAGAGCAATTAGGTACCTCCACAGCTTAGCTATCCTACTAGAGCAAGCCCTCAATATCTTAACACAGCTGAGAACAACAACAACAAAAAAGACCTTTTAAGTTCAATCTTACAACGATGATAAGAAACCTTTAAAGAGGATATGACTAAATCCCCTTTAAAAATCTAGGAAAATACAATCAAACAAGTGAAGGAAATGAATAAAACAGTTCAAGACATGAAAATGGAAATAGAAGCAATGAACAAAACACAAAGTGATGACATCCTAGAGATAGAAAAACCTAGGTAGCACAATAGAAACTATAGATGTAAAAATCAGCAAAAGATTACAAAACTTGAAAAAGGAAATCTCAGGCATAAAAGATACAGTAGAATAAATCTATATCCAGGTCAAAGAAAATGTTACATCTAAAAAGTTGGCATCCATAAAATGTGAGACACTATGAAAACAACTAAACTTGAAAATAATAGGAATAGAAGAAGATTCCTAGCTCAAAGGATCAGTAAATATTTTCAACAAAATCATAGAAGAAAATTTCCTTGACCTAAGGACAGAGAAACCTATAAATGTACAAGAAGTTTACACAACATCAAATAGATTGGACCAGAAAAGACAATCGTCCCACCAATTAATAATAAAAATCTAAATTAACACAACAAAGGATATTAAATGCTGCAAGCAGAAAAACCAAGTAACATATAATGGCAGACCTATTAGAATTGCATGGCATCTCAACAGAGACTCTGAAAGTCAGAAGCACCTGGGCTTCTCTTGCAGTCTTGCAGAGTCTTGCAATCTCTAAGAGACCACATGCCATATCAGAGTACTATACCCAGCAAAACTTTCAATCAGCATAGAATTAGAAACCAATATATTCCATGACAAAACTAAATTTAACAATATTTATCCACAAATTCAGCCCTATAGAAGACACTCCTTCCAGCTCAAGGAGATTAACTACATCCACAAACAAACAAACAAACAAACAAAAAAACAAAGAAATAATTTTATACCAGCAAAGTCAAAAGAAGGGAAACACACACACACACACACACACACACACACACATACACACACACATACACTACCATCAAAATAACAGAAATGAACAATAATTGGTATTTAATATCTATCAACATCAATATACTCAATTCCTCAATAAAAAGGCTACAGAGTCTAAGAATGAATGTTATAACAGGATCATCATTCTGCTGCATACAAGAAATGTACCTCAACATTAAAAACAGATATTATCTCAGAATAAAGGACTGGAAAAAGATTCTCCAACCAAGTGGGTCCAAGAATCAAGTATCCATTCCAATATTTAATAAAATAAATTTCCAACCAAAATTAATCACGAGTGATAAGGAGGGTCACTTCATACTCATCAAAGGAAAATTCCACCAATATAATGTTTCAATTATGAATATCTGTGCCCCAAATACAAAGACATCCACATTTGCAAAACTATCTAACAAACAAAAACCATATTAAAGCTTAACTCACACATCTAACCTTACACATTAATAGTGGGAGACTTCAACACCCAATGCTCATCAATGGACAGATCATCTAGACAGGAACTCAATAGAGAAATAATGGTGCTAACAGACATTATTACTCAAATGGACTTAACAGATATCCACAGAACAATTCACTCAAACACAGAAGAATACACCTTCTTCTCAGCATCTCAAGGAACCTTTTCCAAAACTGACCATATACTGGGTCATAAAGTAAATCTCAGGAGAGATATAACCCCGTATAACTTACCCAATCACCATAGATCTATGCTGGATTTCAACAGAAACAACATATAGACTACAAACTCTTGGAAACTGAACACCTCTTTATTCTTGACCACTGGATCAAGAAAGAAATAAGAAAGAGATTCTAGAGTTTCTAGAATTCAATGAAAATGAATGCACAACATACTCAAACTTAAGGGACACAATGAAAGCAGTGCTAAGAAAAAAATCATAAAACTAAGTGTCCTCATAAAGAAATTAATGAGATCTTATACTAGTAGCTTAATATTATACCTGAAACTCTAGAGCATGAAGAAGCAAATACACCCAAGAGGAGTAGAGGGCAGGAGATAATCAAACTCAAGGCTGAAATCAATGAAAAAGAAACAAAGGGAACAATACAAGTATAAGTAAACTGAAGAGTTGGTTCTTTGAGAAAATCAACAAGATAGATAAACTTTAGCCAAACTATCTAAAAGGCAGAAAGAGAAGATCTAAATTTTAAAAGTCAGAAATGAAAATGGGGGCCTAAGAACAACACTGAGGAAACCCAAAGCATCATTAGGACTTAGTCGAAAAACCAGTACTCTAGAAAAATTGGAAAAACCAAATGAAATGGGCAATTTCGTTGATAAATACCACCTATCAAAGTTAAATCAAGAACAGGTAAACTGTATAAATAAACCCTAACCCCTAAGGAAATAGAAGCAGTTATTAAAATTCTCCCCACAAAAAAAAAAAAAAGAAAACCAACCCAGGGCCAGATGCTTTTTGTGCAATTCTACCAAACTTTCAAATAACAGCTGATATTCCTCAAATTATTCCGCAAAATAGAAATAAAATGAAAAGTGACAAATTTATTTTTTGAGGTCACAATTACCTAATTCCTAAGCCACACAAAGACTCAAACAAGACAGACAATTTCAGATCAATCTCCCATATGAATATTGATGCAAAAATGCTCAATAAAATGCTTGTGAACTGTGTCCAAAAACAGCATGTGCGGTGATCAAGTAGGCTTCATGCCAGAGAAGCAAGTATGGCTCAATGTATTAAAATCAATCAATTTAGTCCACCATTTTAACAAAATGTAAAAAGAAAAAATCCACATGATAATCTCATTAGATGCTGAACAATCCTTTGACAGAATCAAATACTCTTTTGTGATAAAAGTCTCAGAGAGATCAGGGATACAAAGCATATACTTAAACACAACAAAGAATATACAGCAAGTTGATAGCCAACCTCAAATTAAATGAAATGTAAAGCAATTACACTAAAATCAGAGACAAGACAAGGCTGCCCACTCTTTTCATATCTCTTTAATATATGATTTGAAATTTTAGCCAGAGCAATATGACAACTAAAGGAGATGAAGACGATACATATTGGAAAGGAAGAAGTCAAAATATTATTATTTGCAGATGATATGATACTATACATAAGTTACTCCAAAATTCCTACCAAGGAACTCTTACAGCTCATAAACACTTTAAGCAAAGAAGCTGCATATAAAATTAACTCAAAATAAAATTTTGTAGACCTCCTATTTACAAACAATAAATGGGCTGAGAAAGAAATTAGGGAAGCCATATTCTTAACAATAGCTACAAATAACATAAAATACCTTGGTGTAACTTCAACCAAGCAAATAAAAGACTTTTATGATGAGAGCTTCAAATCTTTGGAGAATTGAAGAAGGTATCAAAAGATGGAAAGATCTTGCATGCTCATGGATCAATAGGACTAACATAGTAAATATGGCTATCGTACCAAAAGCAGTCTATAGATTTAATGTGATTCACATCAAAATTCAAACACAAGTTTTTACAGACCTTGAAAGAAGAATACTAAAGTTTATATGGAAAAACAGAAGATGCAGCAAAGCTAAAACAATCTTGTACATAAAAGAACTTCTGGAGAAATCACCATCCTTAATTTCAATCCATACAACAGAGCAATAGTAATAAAAAATTGCATAAAAACAGACAAGTTGATCAATGGAATCAAATCAAAGACCCAGAAGTGTATCTACACACCTATGGATACTCAATTTTTGATAACTAAGCCAACACTATACAATGGAAAAAAGAAAGCATCTTCAACATATGGTGGTGTTCTGAATGAATGTTTGCAAGGAGAAAAATGCAAATAGATCCATATTTATAGCCTTGCACAAAACTCAAGTCCAAGTGGATCAAAGACCTCAACATAAAACCAGAAACAGTAAATATGATAAAACAGAAATTAGGGAATAACCTTAAACACACTGCCATAGGAGACATATTCTTTTTTTTCTCTCTCTTTCTCTTTATAATGTGAGATCTTTATTTATTGAGAATTTCATATATTGCATTTTTTTCTTTTTTCCTTTTCTTTTTCCTTTCTTTTTTTTTAAATGGATATTTTCTTTATTTACATTTCAAATGTTTTCCCCATTTCAGGTCTCCCCCTTCAGAAACCTCCTATCTCATTCCCCCTCCCCCTTCCCCTATGAGGGTGCTCTTCCACCCACCCACTCCTGTCCTCCTGCCCTGGCATTCCTCTACACTGGGGCATCAGTGGAAGGAGACATATTCTTAAACAGAACACCAACAACTCAGGCACTAAGATTACAAATTAATAAATGGGACCACATGTGAAACTGAAAGGCTTCTGCAAGCAAAGGATGCCATCAAAATGGTAGCCTACAGAACAGGCAAAAATTTTAACCAACTCCACATCCAACAGAGGGCTAATATTCAAAATATATAAAACTCAAGAAACTAGATATCAACAAACCAAATAACCCAATTAAAATGGGATACAAATTCAAACAGAGAGTTCTTTACAGAGAAATCTCTAATGGCCTAGAAACACTTAAATAAATGTTCAACATCTCCAGTCACCAGGGAAATGTTAAAACAACTCTGAGATCCCATCTTACACCTGACAGAATGGCTAAGACCAAAAATTCAAGTGACATATGCTGGCAAGGATGTGGAGCAAGGAGAAACCCTTTTCTATTGCTGGTGGAAGTGCAAACATGTACAACCACTTTCGAAATCAATTTGGCAATTTCTCTGAAAATTGGAAATAGTTGTACCTGAAGACTCAACTATACCACTTCTGGACATTTATCCAAAAGAAGCTCTGCCATACCGCTAGAACACTTGCTCTATTATGTTTATAGCAGGTTTATACATAATACCCAGAAACTGGAAACAAGCTAGATGTCCCTCAACCGAAGAATGAATAAGGAGAATGTAGTACACTTACAGAATGCAATATTACTCAGCCACTAAAAACAATAACATCATAAAATTTGTAAGCAAATAGATGGAACTAGAAAAGATCATCCTGAAGACAAGTATTGTATGTACTCAGTTATAAGTGAAGAATCATGTGACAATACACAGACTCAAAGAAGCTAAGTAGCAAGGATAGCCCAAGTGAGAAGCTTGATGTCACTGAGAAGGAGAACAGGTTCGAGACTGGGGATGAATGGAGGGAAGTAGTCGACTGGATAGTGATGGGAACAGGAGGAATGAGGTGGGGGAAGGATAGAGGGACAAAGTACTGGTAGATAAAGCTGGATTGAAGATGCATCTCTGTGACAAATTAGAGATCTAGTACAATAGTAACTTCCAGGAATCTATGAGGGTGACCTTAGCTAAGATTCCTCAGAATTGGTGCTATGGATCCTGAATTGGGCATCTTTTATAACCAGGCAAGTCTTCCAATGTAAGGATAGAAACACCAGTACAGTCACAAAAATTTAGACCCACAACTTGTCCTACCTATATGATGTGCAGGGATAATAGAGCAGAATCTGAGGGAAAAAACAAACAATGAATTAGCTCAGCTGTCCCACTTGAGACACATGCTCATCAAGGGACCCCACCCCTAACACTGTTAATGATATTCTGCTTTACTTGCAGACAGGAGCCTAGCATAAGTATCTTCAGAGTGACTTTACTTAGCAACTGATACAAAGGGATGCAAAGACCCACAGCCAAACATTAAGTGGAAGTTGGGGAATCCTGTGGAAGGTGGCCAAGGATTGAAGGAACCAGAGAGGTCAAGACACCCTATAGAATCAAATAAGCTGGGCCCATAAGTGCTCATAAAGACTGAACTTCCAATCAGAGAACATGCATTTGATGGACATATGTAACAGTTGTGAAACTGGATCTTCACGTAGAAGCAGAGGCTGTCTCTGTTTATATTGCCAGCTTTTAGATACCTTTTGCTTAAATGAACAGCCTTGTCTAGCCTCAGTAGAAGAAGATACAGGTAGTCCTACAGTAGCTTGATATGCCAAGGAAGCTCAGAATTCATGGGAGGCCTCCTTTTTGTCTGAGGAAAGGAGGAGGGATGGAATGTGGGGAAGGGAATGTGAGTGAAAGGGACTGGGAAGACAGAAGAGAAGAGGAAGCTGCAATCAAAATGTAAAGAAAGGTAAATAATAAAAAAATTCTGCAAATATTTTGTAGAAAAGAACAAATATCTATCTCATAAAAATAATTTCAAAACAAAAAAAACATTAAAAAAAGATTAAAGATTTGACACATTGTTAAAAGATATGCATATATTTCTTAAACAATAAAAAGATTCAACATTAAAAAAAAAATGCTAACGTGTGTTAAGGTGTAGTTTTTTCACCCCTACCAAGTTTCAAGCAAACAGAAGGATGTTCTGGATATCGGCCATGTAATTTTGGTTGGAAATGATAGACAATATGCAAGTGTGTGACATATACACTGATGATGAGCACTGTGGCAGGGGATCTGAGAAATATGGTAAGATGACAGAGATTAATAGAAGAGTACTGTTTTATGGAATAACACTCAGATAAAAGACAGACAGAAAAGAGATTACAATGGTTGGCCCAAATAAAGTCTCTCAGAAGAACTTTACTTGCTTGGCATGTACTGGCACCCGAATGCCAAATGCAAGTATACATGGCCCTTTTAGCATCATGGGGTGCAGAAGGGAGGGGATGGAGAAGGGAAGAATGAAAAATGTAGAGTCACCAGTACAGCAAGGGTCAAATTATATAGAGTTCTATATAGTATGAAAAGATGTTAAAGATTGTGTGTGTGTGTGTGTGTGTGTGTGTGTGTGTGTGTGTGTGTACAGGTGCTCAGATGTAAATGTGCATTTTTAGGCTTGTAGATATCATCCACATTAATCCTGAGGAACCAACTGGTTGTTCTTTGAGACAGAGACTCTCATTGATCTGCCACTTGATTAGAGTAGGCTGACAGGCCACTGTGTCCAGATATCCTCATGTCTTTGCCTATATGGAACTGGGATTACAAGCATGCCACTGTCCATAGCTAGTTTTTTTTTTTTTCTAATGGGCTCCTGGGATATATCTCAGGTCCTCGTGAGGCACCTGTTTGTTAAATATCTCCCTTCCTATCTGTTGTTGAAGACTTCTAAAACTAATGTTCTTCCTATAAAAATAACTGATGAGAGATGGTGGCTCATCCTTATTTGATTTCCAGCTAATTCTTGGGTTTTAGACTTCTTATCTTCTTTTGCGTGTTTTATATCTAAGAAAAGCTCTCTGTGACATAAATAAAAGTTTCCTTTGGTTACTACTCAACACAGTCATGAACAAACCTACCATCTCTAGCTTGAAATTATTTCCAACAGACTGTCTTTAATGAATAACAGAATTACTAATGACAAAATTAATCTTTCAATTTTGTTTCCATCATAAATATATAATTTGGCACTCTTGAAAAGACATTTGGAGAGTAAAAAGTATTAGCATTTCAATGATTCATACTAAAGTCTATTATACCTACTTAGGTTCAAAATTGAATTTTATTCCTATTACCTGGGGGAGAAAAAATCAAAAAACATTAGATGAGTTATTTGGAATGGTTGAGTCATTTCTCTGCAAGAGGCTAAGTTTCTCGTGTGTGAAGGTCAACTGTATGCAGAGAAATGCAGGAAGAAGGCCTTAACTGCAAAGGAAAAATATATCTAATTTTGAATACCTCATGGCATCACTATAAAAATAGAAATGGAAACAAAGAATGCAGAGGATGAGATTAAATAGCAGAAAAGATTGTTTACTTGTCTTTGTCTCCTGGATTTTTTATTCTTTTCTTTTATATCTGCATCCCTGTGCATTTATTGGCAGCCATTTCATTTATCTTTCTGTCGGTTTAAAATTGAGGTGATGAGATGAAAAACTACCTGTGTGCTTCAGAAAGTCCATGAGTGACATGTGATAGTTGCCTGGGAAACTAGAGATGAGATTCTACAGTCCTTTGAAAGACTTTACATTGGAAAATAAAGCTGAGCCAAAGCTTAAACAGTACTCTGACAGTGGGTGTTGATCCCACATGTTACTTGTTGAAATAGTCTAGATTCAGATAACAGAATTCCCCAAGTGAAAATGGCCTAACCAATAAAGAAATTTGTCTAACATAACTGCTAGGTCAGAGGAAGGTGGTTTCTGCTGCCATAAGCATCGCATAAGCAAGGATCATGCCCCTTTCCTTCTGTTTCTCCTCTGGACTCACTGTCAGGGTACCTTCTAAAAACAGATGCACTGTGGTTTCAAGATGCCTAGTGATGGCCTTGAGAGTGACACTAATTCTTATTTACTGATAACAAGAACAAAAGGAAAGAGAGTCATCTCTTAAAAACTAGTGTTTCTTCTTTAAGAAGACTGGCAACTCTGCTCTAAGAATGAGCAGGCTAGCTAGGAAAGGGATGCTACACCCATGAGCTTTCAAGCAGAGAGAGAGAGAGAAACAGAGAGAGAATCAGAGAGATAAACAGAGAGACAGAGATAGAGACAGAGGGACAGAGTCATAGACAGAGAGATAGCGGGAGACACAGAGACACAGGAAAAAGGCAGAGAGATAGGGAGAGATAAAGTTGAGAGACATGGTGAATGAAAAAGACAAAGAGATACAGAGGGACAGATACACACACACACAGAGAGAGAGAGAATGGAAGAGAGAGAGAGGGAAAGACTGAGACACAAAGGGATAGAGACTCACAAAGAGAAAGAGAATGAACAAGAGATAGCAATACAAGAGGACAGTGAGAGAGAGAGAGAGAGAGAGAGAGAGAGAGAGAGAGAGAATGAGAATTTCACGAGAATTTCACAAGAGATGGGCTTCGTGATCCATAACCTAATACTGAGTGGTCATCCTTAGAAATTTTTACTTACAGGAAACATTGAATACATCCAGCAGGTTGTATCTATATGTTGGTTTGGTTGAGTCTGTATTCAAGGACAATGGTTAAAGAGTAGAAGACACTCATTTCAGGAAGAAGAGGTCAAACCTGGGATTAGTAGGAAGGAGAAAAGTATAAAGAAGAATATGTAACTTAGAAATTGTTTTTAAAAGATTAGGAAAAGAAATAATAATTTATGCTTCTACTTCTAGACTGGGGAATACTATTAGCTGACAGGCTTAAACAAGTCAAAACCATTCTTAAGAACTAGAGACACTGTCAATCTTTGGACTTAAACAGCTTATGTCAGGATGAAGAAGTGGTGACAGGGTGATGGTTGTCATCCATAACACACAAAGGAGAGGTGCTGTTCTTTTAATGTAGAATGTTCTCTGTAGACTGACATGGTTGACCACTTGCTCCCAGGTAGTGTTT
This sequence comes from Rhynchomys soricoides, assembly GCA_019843965.1. Classification (NCBI taxonomy): domain Eukaryota; kingdom Metazoa; phylum Chordata; class Mammalia; order Rodentia; family Muridae; genus Rhynchomys; species Rhynchomys soricoides. The sequence continues at coordinate 4,027,383 of JADRCH010000239.1, read as the reverse complement.
CAGTTTTGGGAGGTTTTGAAACATGCATGGGACATGCAGCCTAGTATGCAAAGTGAGCTACAGGGGACAAACCCTGAAAACTATATTCACTCTTATTGGCTGAAGATTCTCACTTTCTGGTTAGTCACTGCAGTGTGACCAAGCACCTTACAATCCTGCAGACATCAAATGAGCAGCTCTGCCTTTGTGGATTCCCTATACTGATGGTCTGATATTTGCTTAAACTGTGACTCAGAAAATCATTTCCGTCTTATATTACTTCTGTTAGCAATTTTGTAGAAATAGTCAAGTAACTTAAACAAGAAGCTATTCTGTAGAAAACTCCACTGAAATAAACTCTCAAAGAAGGGAACCTTTTCCCTCAAGATTTATTCTTCTGTCTGCTCCAAACTAATACTAGACGTACATCTTTCCATAAAGGAGAAAAAAGAAAGAATTTTCTGACGATTTCAACCTTTTTTCTTTTTTTCAAACTGTTTTGAACCTCTCCACATAAATAACTTAGAATCAAGAATTTTAAAATGTACACAAGTCTAGTGCCATGTCAAACACTCAATTAAGTCAATAAATGCTTGTAGTATTACCATAGTAATACACTCATTACAGATTTCTGCATCCTAAATCTCATGTATAAGAGACTTGCACTAAATTATTTGCAGCAGGTATAATAACTGTGACTGTAAATGTCAATACCAGCAAGTAAAGAAACAAGCATTTAAGACATAGTTCTTTCTGTATGAATAAAACTATTTTTAAAATGACTTTATCAGATGAAAGGCTTCCTGGCCAAGCATATATATTAGTCTGCATGCAAACAATATACCAGTTCTTAACAATTCATTCTGAATTACCACAAAATTAGCATAATAAAGCAAGACAAATGACTCTCTTGGGGTTTTTCTATGGATTAGGAACTTGAATAGGCTTTAGTTAGTGTTTCGCTGTTTAGAATTTCCCAGGGTGAATTGCGGATGCAGACAAGCACCATCTGAATGTTATCTTACATGAAAATAAGGATGAGCCCTCCAGTTCATCAAGAATGTTTAGAGAATGCAGTTGTTCAGAATTGCAAGACTTGTTTGTTCCATTTTCTTTCGAAATTTGGCTAGAGACCATATTTGGCTCTTTGTAGCTTTACTCTCTTCTAAGGTATCAGCAACCTAAGTCTTTTACTATCATCTCTGTCTTTTTGTTACCAACAATTAAACAAAAATCTAAAAGCATACATAATTTAGTAAGGTTCACAAGTTTATCAAATTCAAGTTTAATTAATTGATTAAGAGCCATAATTTGGAACACAAATTCCCTTCATAAAAGAACTTAGGCTCAAATGTATGTATAGCAGAAACATCTTCCACATGTGGACTGAGCTGAAAAATAGTATCTCATTTGTTTCAAACAGAAGATCCAAACTGTATTATTTCAGTCCTTGTGGATTTGAAGCTAAATATACAAAAAATGATTTATGCAAATCCTCTTTCTGTATTTTTTCTGTCCCTTACTCTTCTTTTTTATATCTGGTTGAACGTAAGTTGCTTTGCTCTTTGGAAAAAAGAAAAAATAATAATAAGTATTTCCTTAGGTTTAGAAGAAAGAGGAAACTAATGAAGAAATAATTGTGTGTCTGAATGAACTGGGGAAGAACACTATTTCAGAGAAGATGTAGCAGGAAAAACCAACAGAGTAAATAAATACAAGAGAAGAAATTCTTAGTTAAACCTAAGTAAGAGGAAGTATCATAAGACAGCAAAGAGAAAGGCTGAGAAAGGCAAGGAAAGATGGCAGAGATGTAAGCTACAATAAGCATGCATCTGTGGTCATGGATTTGTAACTGCTTTGAACATACCACTCTGCTGCTGCTTCCTCATAAATAAATTCCCCAGGTGAGGAAATGCTGGTGGCAGCACATACTTGCATATAAATCTTGATCTTGTTACCAGTTTTTCTCAGCACTCACTCTGTTAGGATCTGGATTATGCTTTGAGGAGCCAGACAAAACAAATAATATCATATTTGGTTAAAAACGTGAAAGCCAGAAAGAAAACTGTAACCAATTTGTTTTTAATTTCCCAAGGTTTTCTTAGACTGACCTTGAACCTCTGTAAACAGGGTCATAATGTAGGCATACAGACTGGTATGTTTTTCCTCTCTTTTTTCTTTATGAGTAGATTGTGGAAAGGAACATAATTCAAAACCAACTTCAGTAATCACTTTCTCTAGAGGACTGTTGAATAAATAAATATTGCAGATGGGAACCAACTGGTTCTTGGTTATGAAATCTGCAATGAATAAATGAAATTAATGGTAGAAGGTTGGCTATACTAAGAAGTTCAGTAATGAGGGTGTATGTGTGTGTGTGTGTGTGCACACAAAGCACCCACAAATACACACACACACACATAACACACACACATACACACAGATATATGTAATGAACTTCATAAATATTCTCATTAGCTATCTTTTAAGCAGATTGTCTGCATCGCTTCTAACTTGAATTTTGAACTAGAGAGCATCCCTCTTGTTCTTTGATGCAGCTCATCCTTAGGTTCTTGGCTACATAAAGCAAAAGCCTAGGCAGGAATAGATAGTTCCTATGACACCAGCTGTCAGCATAGGCACAATGTAAATATATGCTTGGTTGTTGCTAATGTCATCTATAAAGATTAGCGTCTCAATGAGACACTATTGACATGAGGATCAGCTATAGGTGCATTTTCATTTCAGTGTGGGGATTTGTGTGAGTGCTATAAGAAACCAACAAACAAAACAATATAAGATGAAAAATTTCTTTCTCTCTCTCCCAGGAAGCTTTAGGGTTTAACTATGCTATGATTACAAATCTAGCTCCCTCTTGCCTGTGATGCCCGTTATAATTAGATGGCTACTTGTCTGTTTCCTCTAAGACAGCTACATAAGATTGAAGGCAGGTGTTCTAAATTTTGGCAGAAACTTGCAGAAGTGTTGATAGTAAAAAAGATGATAAAACAGATAAATTATCCATATTATTTGACTTTTTTGTGATGAGTATCAGTTCCAATGAAAGGCAGTTCTTAGCCTTGACAGCCTCTATTTTGTCCACTGCATTTACCCTGAGCTGCCTTCTTGACTACTCCCATATAAATTTACATTGTAGGTTACCAGGAGCCATTTTTGTTCCACATAAAGTTACAGTGAGGTGGGAAAGGAGGGACAGAGAAGGGAGGGAGGAGGCAGAGAGGGACTAAAAAACCCTGTACTATTCCTCGAGACATTTAAATATTGCTTAATAAACTTACCAAATGTCAGTGACATTTTCAAATGTTGAGAACCAATGAATTTCAAAATGAACTTAAAAAGTCCCAAATTTTTCAAATATATTATGATATTTTAACTTTATGCTAAAGCTCCATGAGTGTGTGCTATATAAAATTAAAATAATGATCATAAGTATAAAAAACAATCAGTCTTCAAGGTGATTGGATTCCTGTTAGTTGAACTTAATCCTGCTTGGTTCTTGACTTGAACAAAATCTATAAACATCTTTGTCCAAGTTTGTCTCTAACACACATATGCTTTGGAATTTTCTTGCTTGAGATTCATGATATTCATGATTAGTGTACAAGTTCGTGGATAGGTGATATATATATATATACTAGCAATACATTCTTAGGGTATGTTAAGCCATTTATTTCATAATGTAGTATACTATATATATAAATATTGAACAACAAAATAGACATTTTAAGTTGTTATTTCAATTCATAGCAATAATTAACCCAAATGCTTGCTAAGTGTTTTGCTATCACTTAATTTGTGAATGCAAGTTATCTGATTATGTTCACAGAAATTTCCTTCCAGAGAAAGATTATAAAGGTAATGTTCTTGTTTCAGTTTATCTTCATTTGATAATCAGGGCTGGTAAAGCCTCATTAATGGAACAAACTGATTCTTTCATTATATCTAGAATGCAAAAGTAAATAAAGAATTAATTAAGTTAATTGGGGTTTTATTCAAATATTTCCAGGGTGATTATTCTGATACCTAAGTAATCAGTCTCAATCTAAATAAATTAATTCAATAAAATATTAACCTAAATTGTATATTAATGGAATAATTTCATTAATGTTATTAGGAATAAGTAGAAGAACTTCCAGGCATCTTAAGAGCCCTAGAGGTTCGATGCGATCAACATAGCTTATCTAACAGTAAAACTCAGCAACCGAAGAAAACTTATTGTTTAAAGGAGGGGTGAGGATAATGCTCTTTGATCTGAGAGATTTTACGTGAAAATATTCACTTTCTAAAGTTTTCACTTTCATTTCTCTATCTAACAGTTCAGACAGAAATGTTCTTTTAGTCAAGGCTAACCCATTGCTTATATTCTAAATATATTGACCACTCCATCCCTCCAATGCTTCTGATTTGTCAAGCACATCCTTTTATATCACATATACTTGGATTTCTTTAATATGCCCCTTCTAGTTTCTAACTTCTGACTAAGCACATGCTTAAAGGTGAGCCAGCACCAGCCTTCATTCCCTAGCCAATAATTCCCTCAGGATCTTGTTGTGTTATCTCTATTGTTTTATTTTCTTCAAGAAATCGTAAGGGATATTTGTATCTTGTGGATCTGAGCTCCCAGGGAAATGCTTATCTTCTACACCCAGAATTCTGTCTCTCAGATAAATTTCTCTCAAAAATAACTTCTCCTTGGTAAATGAGTTTCTTCTTCAATTATGTTCCAGTGTCCAAATTTCTCTTGAGATATTTATTCCCCTGCTAGTGTTCACCATTTGTTTCCTATCTTTATTTTTGAATTTGATATTTTCTTCCTCTTCAGACTCTTTTCTTAACTTTAAATGCTCTGTAAATTCTGGATTTTAGGAAATTCTGGTTATTTTTTTCTTCACTGTATCCTGTGTGGTTTTGGGTTTTTTTTTTGTTTTGTTTTTTTGTTTTTGTTTTTGGTTTTTTGGTTTTTTTTTTTTTTGTGATCATGGGAACTCATTAATCACCAATTAGTTTCCTACTCAATTAGGCTCATAGATGATTTCCCATTGGTTTAATTTATTCTTATGTTTTTAACTTCCAACTTTTATGTGATTCATCTGCTAATATCACATTTTAAAACACCTAAACTTAAAATAATTGAAAATATACACATTTGAGGCTTTTCATTCTTTAAATATTCTTAAATCTAAAACAACATTACTTCTTTCAACTCAAATCTTATGTGTGTAGCCAGATTAATTTTCTTACAGTAATTCTTTCCCTGAGTGTATCCAGGATTTTATTTTGAGGTTTTGTTATTCCCCTGCTATATGGTCTTATTAAATATGACAACAATCAAACAGTGTTCCTTCATTTATTACCACCTATGCAAGTTGGAACAACTAATAATTTCTATTTACTACCACTTAGTCTCCAAATTTATGAGCTAAGGTGACTTTGTATCCTGTCAAGAAGACTAACAGCATTCTGAGATCTCTAACTCAATGACACAAGTCTTATTTTTAAACAGTATTTACCATAATCATTGAAGTCATCAATCTTGTAATAAAAACTACAACTTCGATACAATATTTTTGCTTGTTTTGTACATGTATATTCAGTTAATTATCAGCAATTCTCTGGAATAAACATTTGTGTTACTTTTAATAAATAATGGAATTACTTTTTCCAGATAACCCTGTGGCCTTGAAAAAAAAATGTGACATTCCTGTTGGAGATAGTAACTGATGATGTACCACGTGTTTACCAGAATTTATATACTGAGATTACATGATACAGTTGCCTCATGCCATTTGTGAGATTCTACAGTGATACTAATGGAGGCTTGTTCTTGATGTTACAAGACTGCTCTATGAGCATTTTGGTCCAAGGTCTACTTGTCAACCTTGCTGACACTCTTTTCAGACATAGTGTAATCTAAAATTTCTGTTCCTTCCATTGTTTTCACCACCACAGGGATAGACTTTGATCATGATTAGGCAATTTCCCAACCTTCTCTATCTCCCTCAGAGGCATTTTTGTCTCCTCTGATTCCACCCTGATGTATGCCTCATGAAGCACTCAGTAGAATACAGCCACACCGTTACTTGGATATTGGGATAAACATTGTATTCAGCTATATTCAAAAGCACCATGTTTAACAACCAACATTTGGAAGACATGAGCACTCCTAATCTTCTCAACCATTTGTAGGCCACCATATCATATTCTATTCAGTGCCACAAGCCATTGTTTTTCCAATGCCTTCCGTTCTGAAAAATTTCCACCAGCCCTCTCCACATTATACTTGTTCTTCGAATACTTGAACATATACTGCCCATGCTTTGACACTCTAAATTTTACTTCACTGCTTTCTACTTTTTTGTAGTTTGTGTAATATGATGCTAAAACATATAATTCATTCTTTTTACTACTATTGACTTCTTGTGTCATGGGTGACCATAAAAAGTAAGACATTGTTATAGTTCATTGGGTTTAATCTCACACAGGAGGCACAATTAAATGGAAACAATTTCTAATCTGGCAAAATAATTTTTGAAGTTCTAAGGCATTATGAAATTTGAAAATATATAAATATTTATGAAACTTCAGCTTAGGATAGGATGGTTGTGAGCCAGGAATCACATTCCTATAAAATACCAGGACTGTGTTTGTATTTTATCATATTTGTCTTCTGTATAATTTTGCCTGAAGTCAGACTGTTTTTGTTATGTTATCATTACATGTGCTGGTATACAAAGTTCACTAATTATTTATTCTTGACTTTCACACAACTCTGACATGAAATTGTTCCTTAATGAATATTTACAAACAAATAAATCAATAAATTCATGAAGATTTTACCATATATTGTCTCCACTGTATTTTAATTTAGCATTTTTTCTGAGGAATTTGGGGATGCAAATAGCTAATTATTAACTAAATACAGTGGTGTGTCAGCATTAGTGGTTATTAGTTTTGTGTCAAAGGGTAACTCTTCAGATTACATCGCTACACTCAAGACTGTATCCTATGTGACACACAGTATCATTTGGCATAGAGTAAGGCATATGGCCTTATATTTCAGCTCAGGATTATCTGTACATACTGACCTTTGCTCTTCCGTAAGGATGATAAGCTTTAGTTCACTTCCTGACCATTGTCATTCTGTTTCTTTTATTTTTATTTCATATTTGTTTCATCAGCTATTGTTTTTTCTTTAAGAGGCAACAGAGAACACATTTTTTAAATGAAATCTTCAATTGGCATCACCTGCCTGGGTAAGATAATTCCTTTCTAAGTTACAAAGCATTTCCAGTGTCTCCTGTATTCCAACCCCCAACCACCACCACCCCCCCCCACCACCACCACCATGCCCACAACACCACAATCAATTCCACCACCAACACCAAAACTACCACGACCACCACTACAACCACAAACATCATGATCACTGACCACCATAATCTATTCATTTGTTTTTCCCTACTCCTATACAGAAATGTATTCATGGTCTATTTCCAAGGGAAAAAAATGGTTAAGGTTATCTCTGGGGCAATAGCGTTGAGAATCGAAGAAATGTTTTACAGGTGTTTGAAGTTATCAGGATCCACCTCACAAGTAGATTTGTGATTTTCTTATAGAAATGGGCAATCAGTAAAGTTAGGCTTCTCCTCTAGCACCATTTTCAGTCATGAGTAAAAGCTGTATGGTGTGCTCCTCAGAAGTCTGCAGAGACTCACATCATGATCTTGAATCCCAGACCTGTGACTCAAAATACAACATATTTCCTTTATAAATTGGCAAGCTTTAAGTATTCGATTATAGCAACAGAGAAAACAGAATGACATCCCCCTGTCACTGCCTCTATTCCACCTAATACTATTTATCTTTCAGTGATGAAATTAGTGGCCCAATATTCCATAAATCTTTAATATTACTTCCAGATTAAGTGTTATATGAAGTTTTACAGAAGATTTTGTTTTCTATGTAAATGTAAAAGTTTCCTTCATCATGAGACAAAAAAGTACAATCCAGATGATTGCTAATGAAGAGAATTCCATCTTCACAGTTTGAAATTATAGTCATCTGTTCTGATATAAGAAATATAAAAATGATACAACTTTCTTGTTTGGAAATAAAATTCTGGTTGAGATATAATGTATAAAATACATATGTTTAGGTAGGAAGTATTGTTGTTACTGTCTCATGCCACCCCATCCCCAAAGAACTCACTGTGAAAATCTGTTAGTTTCCCAGGAGCCAGTGCATTTCAAACAGGAACATGGGTCAGATAACTTTAGAGAAGGACAAATGATAACGATTGAGAGATACATTCATAACAAAGCAGTATCAAGGCATGAGTAAGGCAAACCTAGAGTAGTACAGGTACGAGATCCAAGCGTGACAATGTGTCCTGATGCCAGGTTTAAACAGAACCCAAATAACTATGTTATTTATTTGGGAAATGAAAGAAATCAATGTAGAAAATCTGGAAATTCAATCATTCTATATCGACCACTACCCCTACTTTACTCTATCTGATTGTCACCTGTACTTTTACCCAATATTTATATTTTATGGTTATTCACATTTTAAAATATCAAATTCCTGTAGTTGATTTAGCTTTAAAAATTATCTATGTTAAATTTAGATTTAAAGTACTATATGTTTGGATATACAGTATTACTTAAATAACTGAGTTCATCTCGATATCCCAAGTCAAGAAAAATTTATTTACTATGCAACAAATTATCTTTTGAAATCAGCTTGACCAAAGTTACATTGTTAAATATAAAATTCTCTTGTTGCATGTCCTTGGAGTCATTGTTTAAATTATGTAAGTTTCAATTACTTATCAGAAAAAGAGCCAATAATATTACTTGTGTTTTAATATTTTGAAAAATGAATATGCTATATGTAAAAATTACAATTGCCAATATAGTAGACATTTATAGAAGGTTAATGCTTAAACCATAGTTACAATAATATCTCAAATGTTGCCTATCTTTATTCTCAAGTGATTTCCTATGCATTACTTTCTTTTGCATATTTAATTTCTTCTTGAGACCTTCCAGCAGTAGATTGTGCTATAACAATTTTTAAGCTGCATTTTTACTCAAACAAAAAAAATGGAATAATTTGAGGAATTTTAATATTTCAGCAATGGCTAATTTTAATTATAAATTGAAGCCAAGTACAATTCCTTGGGAAATGGGGTCTCAAAGAGGGTAATGCCTAGCTAGGTCTGTCTGTGGCATGTCATGAATTCCTTGATTACATTAACTGAGTGCAAATATTCAGTCTAAAGGAGGGGCAACACTGTTCCCCGAGTTTGGCTCTGGATAGCAATCAGAGGAAAGGTGATATAAGAATAGGCAAGCATGCATCATTCTCCCTTTGCTCATGACTGTGGAGCTGTTGTAATTACTTCACATTCCTGCTCTCTTCACAGATAGTCTGTAACTGGAGTTATGAGCTGTAATAAATACCTTCTCCTGTAAGTTGTTGATTGTCAGGTATTTTATCATAACAATGGAAATGGTACTAGGGTCATCTCATAATTAAAATGGTTCTTTGCTTAGTGTATGCATGCATGCGTGCAATACTAAGATTTAAGCAATATGGACAAAAGGTGACATCAAGAGAAAGAAAGGCATGCTGAACTGTGCAGCAGCAGCAGGAAGTTATGCAAGAGATAAATCAGTTCACCACAATGATTTTAAAGGTCTCATTTTGTAGTGTTGAATCTTCAGCTCTGTTAAGTGTTTGAGAGTATATCTGTTATCCGCAGTCTTACAGAAGTATTCCAGAACATGGACAAATGGTAGCTACTATTGTAAATGCCCAAACTCTCACAGCTTCTTAGCATCCATTAGTAGTTCCAAATTTTAAATTCTCATTTTTGCTGTAATCGATCTGTTCAGCTCCATCTTATCTAATAACACTAGTAGCTCTGTTGTCTCTACCACATAGCTTTTCTTAGCATTTTGTCGGGAAATTTGGGGGAGTTGCTTCTTTTAACCTCTGTATAATATGTCTGTCCTTTACTTGTTTATCATGCCGAGGGCTCTTTTCCAGGCAATACAAAGTAAACATGAAGATGCTAGCATTCAATCATCTCTCATTATATAAAATAAAACATGGATTGGCCTTTCACAGTAAGAATATAACTTTTATATTTCATTTTATTCTCTCATAAGCGACAATGAATTAAGTTCAGACAAGTTATTGTGAGAAGTTCTTTCTCTTCAATAGTTGTCCTTTCTTGCCCTTCTCTTAGGTCTTATAGAATGCTTTTACTTTTCATTTATGACTCTCTCATTTTGTTTTGTTAATGTGAATCAACATGAATCCTTCACTGCTGCAGAAAAGATATTTCTTTAACCTTATCAAAATGTAGCAAAGTTGTCATGACATTTATGAGGAAAACTTGTGACAAGAAGTGACCAGAACAAGTCTCAGCAATAATAAAACATTGAGGTTCTTCGGTGTGATGGTACATTTCATTTATTTAACAGATATTGACCGAATGGTTCCTATGCATACTTATATAGGCATTTAATGTATATCGGGAAGTAAAAGTAAAAAAAAAAATAGCTTATTACAAAACTGCCATCTACAAAATAATAAAAAATAAACAATGTCTCAAAACAGTTACAAATGGGAATAAGGAGTTGAAGTAGAAGTTGGGATGTACTTCACCATGAGGAATAAGAGCAATAACTTCCCATTAGATTTTTCTGGGGTGAACCATAGTTAGCATAATATGGTTAAGCAAAAACAATCTTGCAGAGTGCAGTTAAAGAATTTATGGTATCAGAGAAAGAAGAATGACTTTACCATTGCATTCATGCTTACCTCAAGCCCACAGCAAGCTATGAAATGCCTCTGTCTAGGGTGTGGATGAAATGAAGAAAGAATGTGAGCAACAAAGAAAACAGAAAGAGGAAGTTTCTAGAAGATCCAGAAGTTTTTTGGGTACTCTGGGGAAAAAGTCTACTTTTGAGGACAAATATGTTCATGTTCCAGCACTGTCCAAATATCTAGATTTGAGGAAATTAGGAAAATCAGCAAAATTGAGCACCAGCTGTAGAAGGAATGATGGCTCTGTGCTTAAAATCTAACACTTAAAAGAGTTGCAAAAGCAACTTTGGAAATTTTGTCTTGTTCATACAGAGAAAAATATTCCTACTCCAAAGTAATCTGGAATGACATACGGTCTTGCTATGACAGTGATGCCAAGTTCCTAGTAAGAATAGGCAGCCATAGTTTTGTTAGCTTCTCCAAGTTTTGGATGATCTTAATTCTTATGGGAATTAAAGTTATTACTGTCCATTTCCCAATTCCTTGAAACATTCATAGGACAAAGTTTGTGCAATTTATCTGCTTGGTGAGTCTAAATATAGAAAGCAAACTCAAAAGAAACTAAGACAAGAAGACAATTGATAGTAATTTGTAAAGAAAAAATTTTATAGCATTATTGCTTGAACAGAACTTGACAGTTGGATAGCATCAGTAGCTAGCAGTGTTTTCAAAGACTTTACAAAGGAGAACATGCTAATGGCCTTATTGACCCATGTGAATGTTACCATCATTAATGTCTATCCCTATCATCCTGATTTTTATCTTGGAATCTTCCCAAAAAAACCATGAAAGCTGAAATATTATTAATAACATTAACTCTGTATATAATATTAATAATAAATATATAGTATATTTGCTCCAAACAGCCCAACTTTCACTGTAATAATTAATGAATCAGCATTTGATGCTTACTACTTATGTTAATAGTATACAGAGTACAGTAAGCAACAAAGTAATACATCTAATTTATGGCTACCAGGAACATAAAAGCTATGTTATAGATCTTATAAAATGAACATACTTTCAAAGAAGAGTTGGGAGCTAAGAAACATTGAGACAAGAGAGAACAAAGTCCCAGTGACAGAGAGATGACAAGAATATGCCTGTCAGTGTGAAAGTACATGTGATCCACCAACACTAAATTTTTCTCGTCAATATTCACAAAGTGGGGTATATTTATAGGCAAAATTAGTTTAGTGTTATAAGAAAGTTGATATAGAATTTTAAGAATGAAAGGTGTCATCAGGGAAGGCTAATGTACTATATATTTAAATGAAGTTAATGAAAGTAACCTTTTTTGAAGTATATTATTTCAAATAAGAATATTTTATTTTAAAGACAATCTATTCCTCAAAATAGTGTTATCATTAAATATTGACCTATTTTTCTCCTTTCTAATTTTAGAGTACAGGGATGAAATTGTAACCAAATGACAAGGAAGTAATGGGATGGTATGTAGCAAATTGTAAGTCAATTCAGATAAATGCAGACGGAGTTAAATGAATGGTATTTTAGAATATTTTGGCCCACATATCCAGGTATTCCCTTTATTGGTCAAAACACATTATAACAACTTGGAGAAAGAGGAGAGAGAGAGAAAGAGAGAGAGAGAGAGAGAGAGAGAGAGAGAGAGAGAGAGAGAATATAACATTCTGTGTCGTCTCAAAGATCCTAGAATCAGGTCTGGTCATAGTTATAACAGGAAAGGCTATAATAGCTCTCTGGGACTCAATATTTTCAACTGTTTAATAACTAGTTAATAGGGTATTTTAGCAGATGAATGGCAACATGCTGTGAATTAACTACAAGACTATCTACCAAATTATAAGTATTAAATAATATTTGACTTCTGATTTTATTATTTACAAGTATTTTAAAGTAGAATCCATTGTAATTGTTCAAATTTGGGTTAATAAAAATTCAGACAAGGATCTTTAGTAGTGGTGCTGAGAAAACAAAGATTTAAAATTTAATTGAAAAATAAACAAAAATGCAGGGAGAATTTATAAGTTCCAACTAATGTCTGACCTCAAGGAACTGGAAAAAAAATCACATGATAATAATCCTAAAATCTACCAATTCTGAAATCTGATAGAATGATAACCGTGATAGCAATTAAGACTTGAGCTAGAGATAGTTAAAATAAAAGTCTCTATGAGCTTCAGCGATGTTCATTTATTGTACAGGCCAAATAGAGATAAGTTCAGATGGAGAGTGCTGAACAACCCTCCCCATATAGAATGCACTTAGATGTAGGGATGGGGAGATAGGATGAAAGTGAGTGAGAGAGAAACAAGGAGATTCTAAAAACGAAATAGAAACCAACTATATGCAACGGAGCAAACTCAATTTCAAAATTAAAGTCACTCAGAGAGAGATTTGCAATGACCATTTTCACCGCTAAGTTCAGGAAGAAGAACTGAAGAAAACATAGCTTTACCGGGAAATTGCAACATCATTCGTCATTCCTTAAATATGAAATATCATTCAAGGCACTTGAAAAAAATCACATTTGGAGTCATGTGTGCTAAGGGGTAGCAAGGAAATGGGGAACAGTAATCTTTGCCAAAGAGGTGGGGATCTCAGAGCTATTTTGTGTACTACTCTGGGAAAATAACTATGCAGCTTCAAAGTTGAAAGTGCATTAACTTGTAGTGAGCAAGTGCATTTGTTTTCAGTTTATCCCCTTATCCACCCTCACCCCCGTACTGAGGCAGGGCATAGTTAGTGTGGAAGGAAAAAAAAATCATTCATTTCTAAGGATGTGGCCACAGATAAGCTTCCCATACTCTAGTAGATGTCCCCATGCCCATGTGCAAGTGAACAACATTAAATGGACTACTGAGTAGGTTATCAAAACAAAGAAAAGGGTGTGAAATTGGGAGGAAGAAGAAGTTGGACAGGGTCAATATACTCACATTTTATCATATACATGCATTATATTCTCAAAAGCAATGTAAATTTGAATTAAAAATAAAAAGAAAATAGGTCTGGAGGCAATGTAAGGTTCATAGTGATACCCTCTCAATTCAAAACAGGGCACTCCAAGGAGAAGACCAAAATACCACCTGAAAACAGCTACTCAGAGCCAGTTAGCATTAAAATATGTTTTAGAACTGACTTTTTTTCCTGTTTCAAAAAACAGTGTGTTGGTGGCACACCTTATGACCCATTATGCCTGATGTTTCTTGAGAAAGTTAACTGCTTCTTAAAGTTAGCTTTAATGATGAAAGAAATATGCCTTTGCAGTCTAAGGTGAAATCAGTAACAGAAACACAATAGCAATTAAATGAAAGGTTAGCCTTCTGCTCACCCTGTGCGCTGTCTCAGCCTGACAGGGTAAATTTGACTAGGGAGCCGCCTGTTCCTCTTTGCTCTCCTGCAAGCCAGCCATCTGGCCAGTTGCACCTGTTTTTGACAGTGGAACTAGTCTCATGAGCCCTATATTGCTTTAAATGGAGTGGGAGCTAATGGGACTTGAATTACATGTGGAACAGGACAGAAATGTGTGAAGAGGAGGCCTAGGCAAAGCCAATTAGCTAACTCAGAATCTAAACTAAACAGAGTAATCGGAAAGAGTGGCAGAACAAGGTTTAACAAAATAGCAACCAAGATGATGGATGGAAAGAGGGAGATGGAGAGGGAGATGGAGAGGGAGAGGGAGAGGGAGAGGGAGAGGGAGAGGGAGAGGGAGAGAGAGAGAGAGAGAGAGAGAGAGAGAGAGAGAGAGAAAGAGAGAGAGGGATTGATGGTCTAGGGGGAAGAAACAAAACTCCATCTGCTTATTCAAGTGGCTCCAGCTTCTCATTCATATTAAAGATAATTCTGAACTACACTCTGAGACAAATTGCTTCAGAGAACAGGCTTCCAATCTCCCCATCCTTTTGATAGCTTGGGGGTCCACAATGAGGGCTCTTCTGTCAGATCTGTGCTAAGAACAAATTAGCATGAAAAAGAAGAAAAGCTCCCCAAATAGCAGAAACAATGATGGTGTTTTAAAGTAAAAATCGCCAAAATAATGTGGATGTGAATTCTGCCTCATTTCATCCATCATTTCTCATCACTGAATCTCAGTGGTACTCACTGCTTTTGTGCCTTTATCTCATCGTTTCTATTTGAGCAAGTTTCACTAGCAAAATCTGTACTGCAGGATTAATGCTTTTTTCTAGACTGGACCACTAAACACTTGAACAATACTCGGCATTGTCCAGTAATTTCCTATTCGTGTACTAGTTGTATTGTAAAGAAATTGACCCCAGATGTTGAAAATATTAAAATAGAAATATTTAGAATCATTTCTCCAGAAGTTAGTCAGTGAATAGCACTTAGACATCACTTTGTGTGTGTGCATTCATGGTTCATCTCAAATTATCCAACTTTTTAGAACTGTTTCCTTGAGACTGGATCACAAATATGTCTCCTTTTTTTCAGATACATGCATTTGTGAAAATATTTAAAGATGTTCCACCATAAAGCATAAGGAGTAAATTCAAGTATTTTTTTTCTTTAACTTTTGCATTGGAAGTAACAGATTTGCTTATAGCATTTTCACATGCACATACTTTTGGTTAATTCTCCTACATATACCAACTTCTATCCCCAAGCTCATTTACGTCTGTTGGAGTTGATGTTTTATTTGGCTTTTAAATACATTTTCCGCCAATTAGAGTAGTGTAGTTTTGTGTTATGAGACCTAACATTGAATTCATACTCTAACCCACGTTCACTTTCATATCTTCTGCATTGGCATACTCCTTAATTCTGAAAAATATGTTTTAACAGTCCATTATAATCTTCAGTTATACAAACATAGTTCAAAGTGGGATCAAGTTCTATATAATTGGCTATTATTTTATTTCAATGGCTCTTTAGGTGTCAAGAACCCTGCAAACTCCAGAGAGAATCATACCCAACAGAGAGAATGGTATCCATATCATCTCAAGAGCCACAGCTATCTCCAAACTTTCTTACCTTAGCTTGTTGCTCATATGGATACCTTTTCTTAAAGCTCATTTTCTCCCTTTAAATTGTAACAACATGGTACATGAACCCTCTGTTGTGTTGGAAGAAGATTTATATTGAACTTAGGAGATCATCAATGTTACCCTGCTTCTGCTTCATTCAACCAATCCTATTTGACAACTTGGAGACTTCCATCTGAGGTCCACTGACATGGCTCAGTGGTTAAGAGCACTGGCTGCTCTTCCAGAGGTCCTGAGTTCAATTCCCAGCAACCACATGGAGGCTCACAACCATCTGTAATGGGATCTGGTGCCCTCCTGTGGTATGTCTGAAGACAGCAACGACATACTCATATACATAAAAAAACAAATTAACTTACAGTAATATGTTTCTTCTTAAACATAGAATATTTCTATTAACTAGAAACTGTCTAAACTAAGCATTTGTGTGAAAATTGGAAATGATTGCTTTCTGGTTATAGACTCTATAACCCTCTACATTTACTGAGGATTACTTCATTGTGCAAGATCAGAAAGATAGTCAATATGTTCCTCTAGAAGAGCTTAGTGCTTACAAAATCTACAATCTTTTTAGGATTTACGTAGGGCTCACAATACTTTGAGCCCTACGTAAATCCTAAAAAGATTGTCTCACAATACTTCACATTTGCAAAGATCCCATAAACATTTGGGCAGTTATCAAAATGAATCATCCTGATAAAAAGTTTTAAAATTTGCAAAAAGATTTCACTAGAGGTATGTGTATAGGTATCTGTGTGTGTAAATGTGTGCATACTTGTGTTCATTTGGGTGTATGTGCTTTTATGTGTTTTTTCTATGTGTGTACACATGTATGTGTATGTTTCTGTGGATGTGGGTGTGCATGTGTGTCTCTAAACCCCATTAGTACAGACACTGATTATGAAGATGTTGGTTATATGGGCAAGATCTCATGTTTCCATATTTAAAGTCCAAACTAAAACAAAATGAAAATTTTCCTCTCTTGTTGCACCAGTGAAAACACAACCAACCAACCAACCAAAAACAAATTTTCTTCTGTTATTCCACTGGAATTGCATGCCACATAGCTCTCTCAGAGAAGAAGATAAAGTCACTATGTTTGTTTAGGGTATTTTGGGATATAAATGTTTGTTTTAGTATGGACATTAATAGGAATTCATGACATGTGTTTAGTCCATCAGGAAGAGATAAAGAACTTTTATTAAATATATCAGGTATGTGCATGGCACAAGGAAATAATGCAGACAAAATACCTATATGAATAAAATTAATTTAATTGAAAAGAAAAAAATACATAAATGTTGTAAAATTAACAAGAGAATTTAGATTCTGAACGTCACCACAGGTTCTGTTGATTTCTACCATCTTCCTATTTAAAGAATTTCTTCCTGATACTGTTGAGATGTCAAAAGTCATAGTAAAACAGACCTGAAAAATGGACACATAAGATTGGTTGATTTTCAAATGAATTGCTGAATTGATTTAGAGGCAGCTGTATATCTTCTGTAAATGGTATTATTCCAGTTTGCAATTGATTGAAGATAGAGTACTGATCTCTAGTACTGACACCCTTATATAATTCAGTCCTTCTTTTGCCTGTGAAGAAGCAAGTAAAAGTGATCAGAATGATCATTTTCATGCTCAGTCCTCCTTTTGCCTGTGAAGAAGCAAGTAAAAGTGTTAAGAATGGTCATTTTCACGGCTAAGATGGCTTTCGATAATTAGATTTCCCTTTCGTTTTCATTCTCCTAGTGTATACTAAAACAAAACAAAGAAAAACTAATTTTCTTTCTCTGTTATTCCACCAGTAAATAAAATAACATCAATAACAATATCAACAAGATAAGGCCATCAAATGACACAAAGTTCACACAGGTGTCCATTCAGGAGCTGCCTCCTCATACACTGGTTATTTACTAACTTTTGTTTAGAAGAAAGGACCAACCCTCACGGTGCAAGTCTTGTTGGGAACTCATTTCATTCCACATGAGTATTTCTACATTCCCTTTAACAAAATTATATTACCCCTACAAAAACCTTAAAGACCTCTTCTGTCTGCTTCTACCTAAATGTTTTGTAGTAAAATGAAAATAATTACTCTAACATCAGGTTTCCAACCTAGTACAATGCAAAGAAAGCACAGCCAGCCTTTTCAGTTTAGGCTTCAAAGCTATTTTTCTGTCTAGCTTGGGTGTTTGAAGCTACTAGGAGACTCTCTAAAGGAAAATACAAAACATAGCCAGGATTGTTATGTATCAGGATATTTTAGAAACCAAATACACTAGACTGCATCACTTCTTGTCTTTGACATATCTAGACATATTTGACAGCCATAAAATGGCCAGGCCCAGGTGTATCGTTTTTCACCACAATTTGCTGTTAGACAATTCCTTGATGAGGTTCTTTAGCCTGTGATTTCACGGCTGCACCAGGATGAAGGGTATGAATACCAATAAACCCATAATTGATAAAACCATCAATCCCCATTCTTCTCGCCTCTGGGGGCAATTTCTTCATTAAATCCCAAACCTGCTTCTGAACTCAGTCTTGTTCATAGCAATCAACCAGTAAATAAGGCCTCGGAGTGTTTGAAAACCTTACTTGTCATGGAGCTTATATTTGTGAGATCACCCCTTCCCCAGGGAGCCCCATTGTTCAGGCCTTGTCTGCTTGTGTTACTCAGCCTCATTAATGACACCTCACAAGCTGCAGCGCTCCAGCTTGCTTGGGGTTGCCTGATAGGCTGTGTCTTCCTTCTCAGACTCCTAAGGAGCCCTTTGAGATTTGTCTTACTGAGGGTTTTGGTGGAAGAAATGGTACTTTAATGAAAGACATGCACCAAAACATAATTAGCTGCTACCTAGCCCACTGCAGCCATGGGTAGTAATATAATCCATTTGTCACCTATGAAGATGATGACTTTTTCTTAATGGAAAATGCAAGACGGGAAAATAAACTATTAAAGTTAATTTTGAAGAGGGGGCATTTCAAAGGGCAGTGTTAATAGAAACTCTTTCTTTACTTCAACAAGATACAGTCTTTGATCCATCAGTTAGTTTAGTGAGATTAAGGAAAACAGCCTAGGGAGGACAGATAGCAAAGTCACAACAAAGGCCATGGATTGTCAAGAAAAACATTTAGCAAAAGAGGTAAATGTTTATTTGAATTGTGACAAATGTTGTTAGTAGAAGATCAAGATGTAGCAAATTAAAACTCTCTGCTGTAGCAGGATTCCCTGAGCTGAGAGCTGTGTGCAGGATCACTTAACTCGTGACAATGCATCACAGAATTAAAGGTGACAGGAAAGAAAAGCAGAGATTGAAGATAAATATGCTCATTGACAAAGTCCTCTTCTGTTCTTTTTATGTTTTCACAATGACAACTTCTTTGAAGGAAATAAAATAAGCTTGAAATTTGTGTATTTATACCCAATTTGCAATGCCCCCACACACACCTTATTTGCCTTTCAGCCTTATTCCAGTATGCAGCAGCTGCTCTTATCTAACTGCTTTTGCAAAGCCACAAAAGAAGTCAATGACTTTGTTTTACTTAAGCTGCAAATCAGATTCCCCTCAGTTATAGTTGGCATCTGGGTAGATGACTCCCTGTGGAAAAGCAGTATCCAATTACTACCAAACATCACTGTTTTCCCCAAGAAAACAAGTCGGGCACTCTGAGGCAGTACAGGACCAAATAGTTGGAAGAGTTGGTTACCTTTGACATCTAAATATTTATCTAGTGTTAATAGGAGTAGAATACGCTCCTGGCCAGATGGAATTCACCATTAAAATGGACAGTCTCAACACCCAGGGCTAGAAGTGGTTTGCAGATATGTTTTAAAGAAAATCTATAATTATCTGAATAGCTCTGTTGTCAAGATTCTCTGTATTATTTAGGAGAAGTCATTAAGTTTTTTTTTCCAGTTTTGAGAATATCATCTTTTTATTTGTCCCCAAACAACAGCCCACTGAATCATTATGACAGTCTATAGCTCACATTCAAAATTTTAAAATCCATGAGCTCCAAAAACTAGAATTGATTTTGATGCATTTTCTGGTGTAATCCAACCTTAGTTGAACCCAACTCACAGTTAAAACTAACCTTACTTCACATAAAGCTATGAATATTCTTCATTTATGCACAGAGTGTTTGCACTTTACAATCCAATGTCTTTGGTTATAGAACCCTGCTCTGGGTTTAGAAAGGATATTATGGTGTGTGTAGCATATGTTTTGTTTCATCTTGTCAAACTGGAAGCAGCAAGAGAGATGAAATATTTGCATTGAAGGATTCATTGAAGTGATTATGAAACTGTATTCTTGCTGTAGCAACAGATTCTGGCTTTTCTTATAATTATTATGTATAGCATGGAAGTTTAAGTTAGCAATTTACATCTTTGCCACAAGTAACATCATTTCTGGATTGCTATTTATTTTTTATTTATTCTTGTGTTATTCATTCAAAGAAGCCCCAGATTAGCCCTGAAAGCATTACGTGAAAAACCTTAGTTGTAGAAATAGTTAATGAAATGTTTCAATAAACTGATCCTTACTTAACTTATACTTACTTATGGGTATTTATCTTTATATATTTTACTTTAAATTGAATCAGTTACAGTTATACTAGACTACCAAAAAGAAAATAAATCAATTGGATTCCTAAATTAGTAATCAAGTGATTAGTTGCATTTTATGTTCATATCCATTCTATATATGCCAAGTGTCTCTATATATTTGACAGGTAATCAATTGCCAGAATGATATATATCTCACTCAAAACAATATAGCGAAAACTAATTGAAAGTAGTTATTTTGAATAGCTTAAAATTTTGGCATCTCAAAAGTTTTGTCTTATTCATTATATAGAAACTTGTCATATGTTTTCTATTTTTTCCAAAAGTCTGAATAAGATTTCTAAAGCAAGAGTCATTAACTCATTAACTCATTAAGGTTTTTTTATCATAACATTTCTGGATAGCATGCTTGCCAGTATTCATCTATTGTCTCCATACTGGCAGAAACTATGCCCACATCAAGTTCATGTGTCGAAATCCTAACCCCTAGTACAGTATAATATTCCTGGCTTTGGATATACCTTCATTGATGGTGTAATAAAATGAAAAAGCATTTCTTGGCATTGCTTTTAAGCTGGTATTATGGGCATCTTCATAGAAAGAACAGAATTGGATTCAAACATCTACCAAGGGAATTCTGTTTGAAATAAGAAGGCAGCTATCTCTGAGCTATGAGAGAGGAATCAGCATATGTCCAATAGTTGATGCCGTGATTCAGAACTTTTAGATATCAGAATTGAGAGAGGGGAAATTATGTGCCTTATATACAGTACTATGGATAATTCTAACAAATCAATGCCATATTTCTTGTACTTTTCTTCAGAAATGCAAAAAATGCACATGCACAGATATATGTCCATGCACAAACATGCTTGCATAAGCATACACAGAATTTCTTCATTATACCCACTGTATTTTACTGGAGATGATTTTATTTGTCAAACATACCTATGTGCCCAACATTATAAAATGGAGTGATACATTAATTCTTCCAGTTTAAGCATCATGGTTTATTTCATGTTTGCTTGAGATTTCTTTAGAATAAGAGACTAGAAAATAGCTGTAAATACATAAATAACTGAGGATATAGTCAAACTTTTATAGACACAGAGATAAATGCACAATTGTTGTCTGGAAAATTTTAAAGATAACATCCTAATCCTGAAAAGTGACTATGCATCTACAAACAATCCCCAATTAAACTTGCCAACTACAAAGTTATACATTAGGGTATATTAATATATTTATATACTCTAAACATTAATGAAGAAATAATCAAGTGCCAGAAACTACAAAATATCTCAACATCAGTTGTTATCTTTAGCTGGTACTGTAGTGACCTGGAAAAGTAATTAACTAGGTAGAGGTTCTGGGTGATGTGTTGGCATTTAATACTTGAATGGCATCTGTAGATGTGGTATTTACCTCTATGAAGAAATAGTTTCATAGAAGAAATTTAAACCCATGCCTGGGCTGTTCATCAGCCAAAGATGTTAACATTACACTGTCTGTGGTTATGTAATGCCAAGCTCAAAAATCAATTTGAATACTAGTCCAAATCACTTATATTCATTTTTTATTGCTGTCTCACAAACTACTGCAAATTTAGTGGCTTAAATCAATAACCATTTATTAACACATTGCCCTGTAGGTCAAAAAACCTGGCCAACTCACTACCCCCCTGGAAATAATCGAAAGGGAGGCGGGCTGAGCTCTTATCTGAAAGTTCTGGGACAAAATCTTCTTTTGGGGTCCTTCTGATGATTGTCAGATTCAAGTTTCTTGTACACCTCAATTTGAGGGACCTATTTTTTCCATAGCTTCAATTATATCCAAATATTCTCTCAATTTTACATCAATATTCCACCAGAGGCACTGAGTAGGAATTTAAGAAATGTAGAACATCCAAAACATAAATGTTTAAAAGTAGTTCAGAGTATTACATTCTAAATATTTGCGTCCTCCTTAGAGTCTGTTCTGAAACTTAATGCCCATTGGGATGATATTAGAAAGTAAGGCCATTGGGACATGATTATGCTATGAGAATAGCAAAATTCATGGCACTTGGTTTATGTGATACTTAGAAGTGAGTCGAACACAACTCAAACACCAAGTCAGTGCAAAAAAGAAAAGCTTATTGTAATCAAGCCACTCTTACTGATCAGTCATTAATACAGAAAAACCTGAGGAGCTGTACTGTGACCCTGAGCCTGAATGTTATGGAGCTTTTAAGCACAGAAATCACAAAAGCCATTTGTGCCATGTTACAACCATATTTTCAACCAATCAGGATTCATGGATAAGGAACTTTCCTAAGAACATTTCTTTGTGCTACATGTATCGTGGTGTTCTCATTGGTTGGTTTATTCAACTGTGGTGGGACAACTTCACTAGCATTCTTATCTCAATTTGCCCACCAGGATGTCAGTCACCAAGGAGGTCTTTGGACCTTAAACTTTTTTGACTCCTACTCAAAATGGAAAGTTTATTCAAAATAGCTTCAGTTTAGTTCTTTCTTACTGAAGGAAGTTAGAGTAGAGGGTACAATGGCATTTCTAGTTCATCAGCATCATCTTTCCTTTTTTAAAGATTATTTTATTTATATAAGTACACTGTAGTTGTCTTCAGACACACCAAAAGAGGGTATCAGATCCCATCACAGATGGTTGTGAGCCACCATGTGGTTGTTGGGAATTAAACTCAGGACCTCTGGAAGAGCAGTCAGTGCTCTTAACCACTGAGCCATCTCTGCTGCCCAGCATCATATTCTTTATAAAGAGTAAAACTTACTGAAGCAAAAATGAACATTAATGGTTGCTAAAAACTGTTTCATCATATTTTGTGATGTGTATTTGAAAGAAGTATGTCTTTAAAAAAAAGCAAGGGATGGAGAGATGTCTTAGTGGTAATGAAGACTGGTTGCTCTTTCAGAGGACTTGGATTTGATTCTCAGCATCCACATAGTGGCTCACAACTGCATATAATCATGGTTCTAGAAAATGAGACACCATCTGGCCTCTGTGTACACCAAGCCTGCACATGGTGCATAGACACATATTCAGGCAAAACACTATAAATGCAAATAATTGAGTATTCTCTGTGAAATAAAATCCAAAACAAGTTGTAATATGACTGCAGTAACCATGCAAGATATAATCTATGACTATACTCATTAACATGGAAAGAATCAACATGACCTGATGATCAAGTTGAAGAGAATGGTAAAGAAAAATGTTAAATAAATAATTAAGCTTGTTATGTTGGGAAATTAAATAAATATATCTTTTTTAAATTGAGTAAGACCATTAAATCTACATTGTCTTGGCATAGTTGTTCAGAGCATGCATAGGAAAGATGGGAGGAAGCGTGGAGAATTAGTACTTGTTTATCTAGTCATACATTCATCTTTTCTACCACTCTGTTTATTGCTACCTGCAAAAAAAAGCCCATCTGAGTGTCCTCTACATTTCATTTTGCTTTATTTGATATCTGTTTAAAATACTTATGTTTTTGTAATTTTCTAATTTAGTTTTCACAATATAATTTCATTTTTATTATAAGATAAAAGAACTATGAAAACAGCTATTTTGTATGATTAAGAAAAGAATTGTAAGTTGTATCACAATAATCAGAATAGAAACTCTACAACTACAAATGAAAATAAAATTCAACTCAATTTTGTATCTTTAAGGAGAGAATTTTAATTGCGATTGTTAGTTTTCACTCGTGCTACTGTTTTTAATCATAGCAAACTTCTGCCTGTTTTAAAGAGGAAAAAATAATCCATGTCGTTTATTTCTAGATTTTTGGAGTTGTTTCCTGATGATGGAATTTGTATAGAAATTGATCTTAAATGTTGGAGAATAGGGTTCCTTTGAAGTATTTGAAATTTCTTTGTTATAAATAACACAGAAAAATTCATTTTCCAAAGTTTGATGGATGTTTAAAAGGCAAACTGTAGCTTTCTCTTCATGTTATTTTATTCACATTTCTGTTTCTTTAGCATGCCACCTCTTTTTTTGTCTGTTTAGTAGACATACTTGAGTCCTCATTTGATTATTTTTATGCTACTGTAGTCTTCTTTCTAGTATGCCAATTTGTCATAATGCTGAAGAGTGAGCTATAAATAACTCCATACAAATAAGTTCATCCAGCTCTTCACAACGTAGCATGCAGCTGTGTCAGCTCTTTAAGCAGGAATGTGGTTATTGAGGTTTTTCTACAGTGGTGGTTAAGTTAAATGTAATATTTAACTTTCTGTGTGATTGGATATGTAGATGAGATATTTTATACATTAATTTGTTTTCAATGAAAGAAATCGATCAAATGAAGCATTATTATTTGGTAAGCATTCATAAAGGAGCAATGCTAAGAAAGGACTGAAAGGAAAGAAGACATTAGAGTAAAAACTGATTCAGTCTACTGAATGGGAACTCATGGTTTGTTTCTCATCACATCTTCCATCTAGTCGAGACAATGGTATATATCACTCATTGCAGCCTGGACTTTCAAAGACATGGTAACTAGACGCCTCAAATCTCATACTGCAATTTTGAAATCTGTGATAAAATAAGATGAGTAGACCAATGTTTTTTTTAATCTCTCTAAAATCTTTTCTACAGTATCTTACTGGTTTATAGCCTGGATGATGCACCCTTTGGTAGATACATCATACTTGTCTCACATAGAAGTAATATGATCTTGATATGCCAGTCATGTTTGACAATTTTTAATTAAATTTATGGGAAGTATTTCTTCATTACTGCACTGTGTAATGTTGTTTATAATACCTCATTGTTGGTAGAATAAAGCTACAGCCTCAGACGTGACTGTTCGTAGGTCTCAGGAGGCTTGGAACCATTGCTACTTAATTGCACGTTCTGTTGACTTTAGGTTTGCCCCACAGTTTCTCTTCTTCAACCTCTTGTGTTTTTCTTTAGGTTAGCAGGGAGTTGCATGGAGCATTGGAAAAGGCAGTGGGGTCTTTGAATATTTTACTCAAAGGTAGCATTTTTTCTACCGTACTGGCCTCTGATTTTATTTGGTGCATACCTGCAGCTTGAAATATTTGTCTTCTCCATACAGTCTTATTTAGAGTCACATTGAATTACTGCCATGGCATGATCTGCCATCATGTCTTAAAGTTTCCCTTTATACAAGTACTAATGTATATTGACTCAGAATATGCTACAGGTTTTAAATAAATATTTCTGCAGCTATTTGCTTAAGATCATCCTTTTCATAAACTGTAAGCTTTATGAGTCTGAGAAGTGTGTCTGTTCCCTCATCATTGTGTCTCCAGAGCTTTAAAATAGCTGGAAGATATATATCCTCATTTGGGATCTGTTGAATAAACTGATGATTGAAATGTCACAGACTGTTAGCTATACTGGAAGCTTAATAAAGAGATAATGCATTCTCCTTTTGGTTCTTACTCTCCAGTGTATGAAACAGGCACTTTTCTTATTCTAAGTTGAAACAAAGGAAGAACTGTTGTGATTAAAGACCTGCTTGAGAATATTTTGGGGGGGGAGTTCTCTTTCATATGACAGAGTCATGGACACCCGTGGCTTGAGATGACATTTTTAGAGTTCATAAAAGGGAAAAAGAAAGTTTATTTTCCTTTATTGTCTAGGCACTGAGTTAAACAAAGTCTCTAAGTTGCATGACTTATTTTTGAAGATTTTTCTAGTACTGATGTCTGTAGTCTTGAAGAATAAAATCACATGGAGAGATGAATAAGTAATTCTTAAGAAAAGAAGATTACTTCTACCTAACGAAAAGTGTGTGAGAACATCCAGCACATTCTCATTCCCCTCTCCAGAATGTAACACTGCTGCAGCTTGCAGATATACACAGTAAAAGGGTAATCAATCCATTAATTATGTATAATCTGAAAGGCAGTACTTCATTAGCAAATGAATTGCTGTTCATAATTTAATGGGGAGATGTTCTTTGTGCAAAATTAGGTTCAGCTACACTTCATAGTCAATGTATAAAACAAAAACTGAATGACAGTGGCAGGGAAACTGCTCTGCTTGCATTTAAAAGAAGAGCTTCACTTTGGGAGTCTCACGAAATTCCCAATTTCCCTAAAAACATCTCTCTTAATGGGCTCTATCATGGATTCTTTTAAGGCACTTAAGTAAAATGTAGTGTTTCTTTTTTCTTGGCTAAGTGGAATCCTTATCTTATGCTAATGAGTGCAGGTATAAAGTAACTGTGTGTGGGTGTGTGTAGGAATATGGGATGAGATAAAACACAAAGGAATAGTATTTTATATAGATGGATGTTGTATTGGCTAGTTTTGTGTATCAAATTTGACACAAGCTGAAGTTATCACAGAGAAAGGAGTTTCAGTTGAGAAAATGCCTCCATGAGATCTAGTGGTAAGGCATTTTCTCAATTAGTGATTAAAGGGGGAGGGCCCTTGTGAGAGGTACCATCTGTGGGCTGGTAGTCTTGGGTTTTATAAGAAAGCAGGCTGAGCAAGCCAGGAGAAGCAAGCAAGTCAGTAAGCAGCATTCCTCCATGGCCTCTACATTAGCTCCTGCTTCCTGACCTGCCTGAGTTCCAGTCCTGACTTCTTTTGTGATGAACTGCAGCATGGAAATATAAGCTCAATAAACCCTTTCCTCCCCAACTTGCATCTTGGTCATGATGTTTGTGCAGGAATAGAAATGCCGACTAAGACATATGTTGTGGATAGCCCTGGGGTTGATTGTAATTTGATGCTAATTCTGCCCTCCTGGAAGGGGCTTCAGACAAGGATTGAATTACTCCTGTGATTTCTTGTGAACCAATCCTGTAATGAATAAAGGAGCCAATCACTGAGCGCTTAGGATAACTTCCAGATTGGAGGGTGGAAGAGAGGAGCAGGAAACAGAGAGGGGGCCTTTTGAAACTGGGACAGCATGTAGGTAAGATGTAGCTACTAGAGTCTCCTGGTATGGTGGATCCACAAGGATTCACCACCAGAGAAGGCAGTCAGAGCTGGCCAGGTTGCCTGGGCTGAGAGAACC
This sequence comes from Rhynchomys soricoides, assembly GCA_019843965.1. NCBI lineage: Eukaryota > Metazoa > Chordata > Mammalia > Rodentia > Muridae > Rhynchomys > Rhynchomys soricoides. The sequence goes on along the minus strand of JADRCH010000239.1, from coordinate 3,999,967 downwards.
AGGGCATATCATGGGAATGTGCAACATTCCATTCTTTTTAATACATCCTGAAATGGATGGATGGATGGATAGATAGATAGATAGATAGATAGATGGATGGATGGATGGATGGATGGATGGATAGATAGACAGGAAGATAGATAATTGATAGATAAATGGATGGATAGATGGACAGAGACAGACAGATAGACAGACAGACAGACAGAAAATAGATAAATGGAATACCAAGAATCATAGCTTGGCATTGTGGTTGAAAACAATTGAGTACTTTTAACACTCATTACCTGAGACTCTCCATTTGTGAAGACAATGCTCCCTATTTTGTTCCATCCAATTCACCTCTGATTTTCAAGACTAGTTTTCCTCTTATACTCAAATATCAAGATTTCCCCATCCTTCCAACTACCACTGCTTTTCCCAACATAAATGGAAGCTTTTACAGAAAACTGAAGAATACTTTTGCCTGTGTTAGAATTCACTTTACTTTCTTTTAGTTTTTCACACTTAATCTCGTCATAATTTTTATTAATTTTTATAGCTAACCATGTTTTCATTTATTCATTATAAAACTTCAATCTAGCCAACTTATCTGTGTTCCTAGTCTCTGTAGGTTCCTAGAATATTGTCATTTTTTCCAGTGACTATAAACAACCTCTGTCAGAAAAGAAAAAGTAAAATCAGTCTTTGTCCCCTTTCTATTGTTAAGTTTTAGATTGTATCAATTTATAATCATGTCTCATCTTTCTAGTTCAATCTGCATTTCTCCACACTAATTAACACTCTTCTTGCCCTTATTGTTCAGAAATAGCACTACATGGTTTGATTGTGACATCTAAGAAATAAAGAAAAATATATTTCTCTTATATTATTGTAAAGCTTTGTCACTTCTACCAGATTTGTCAAGCAAAAAAAAAAAAAAAAAAAAAACACTAGTGTGAATTTAGAACTGTAGCCTTATGGTACTTACTACTAACTAGCTGTTTAATTGGAAGCATGTTCTCTATCCTTCTTTTTCCTACTACCTAAAGAGAGGTGGTAAATTACACAATCTATACAGTCCCCTCAAATCCCTAAATCCAAGTTATTAGCAAAAGTAATTATCATTGAGTTTCCTGTCAAATAGCCCTCAGACTTTAATAACTTAACAAAACAGAAGCTAATATTTTTCTCTCAATCCTGCAAACAGTCAGAGGATTCTCCTCAGGGGTGACTATAAGCAATAACTCCAAGACTCAGAGTTATTTCATTGGGTCCTGTCTCATTCCTCACACCCTCTGAGGAAATCAATACAGCATACCCCATTGTCATTCAGATTCAACTACTTAAAATCAAATATAAGGTGTTACATTTATTTCAAGGAGAGTAGGAAAATATACCCTATGTCTCCACTAAGTAAGTTTGCCGTGCTTGTTAGTTTTTGACAACTTGACACATACTAGAGTCACCTGGGAAAAGAGATCTCAGCTGGGGGATTGCCTCCATCAGATTTGCCTGAGGACATGTCTGTGGGAGACTTTATTGATTTATGATTGATGTGGGAGGGCTCATTTCTCTGTGGGTGATACCATGTCTGGACTAGTGGTCATGGGTTGCAGTTCAATGAGCAACATACCTCCATGTATTCCACTTAAGTTTATGCCCTGACTTCTCTTTATGATAGACTGTGAGCTGAAAGACGAACTCCGCCCTTTCCTTCCCAAATTGCTTTCCTCATGTAGTTTAGCATAGCAACAGAAAGAAAACTCAGATGCTTATTGAGCCAGTCCCAATGGTGGGATACTTTATCTTCCTTCATTTTCTCTATCAGATAGTTTCTCACTCTTCTTTGTCCCTTTTCTCTTCCCAATCTGCTTTCACCACTGCTTTGTCACCATTTCTTGTTGGATTTGATTTTACTTAAACCCCTGACCCTGTTTCTTCTCTCATTGATTGCTCTTAAAAGACACTCCCCCTTAGGAGAGTGCAGAAGCTTTAAAGAAGAAACTTCAGATCAATGTGCTAGGATCCCAGTTTTATAATTTGCTCATTATTCCACTCTTCTAACACTCAAGATCCATATGTGTTATATATTTTTGTACTTTCCAGTTATTCCTGGATATTGCAAACATCACCTCAGCCATCAAAACCTACCATATGGCTTCTGTAAAAACAAACACCAAATTAAAAACCACTATAATCTTAAAGTCTAAAATGTGTGTGTGTGT
>JADRCH010000239.1:3981615-3997753 GCA_019843965.1 Rhynchomys soricoides | reverse complement strand
ACACACACACACACACACACACATACATATCAGGAGTTATTTATCAGAGATGCTATTGAGTTAGTTGGTAACCCTTACAGAATGCAAAAATATTTAACAGTCTAATATCTCTATCAACCTCAAAACAAATAGATTTTCATTATTTTTTCCTAAGTTGAGTTTTAATGGATGTCATTTTCATATTTATCGAATAAATATAATGACAATATCTAATAGTGAATCATAGCAAGCTCCCATTTTGCCCAAAAATAAAATAGAATAGAATAAAATCACAATACTGGGGGACATTCTAAGCCAAGAGCAAGTCAACAAATTAGGAAAAACAACCCAAGCTGTTCTTCAACCAAGGAGTTGTATCCCTAGGATAACAGCTGGGGAGAAGGCTCAGGTGTCTTTTGCCATCTTCTTGTCTGTGCCTAATAGTCTCTAGTTGTGAAACTTGAGTAAACAAATTCTGTTTGCCTTAGTTTCTCCATGCCAGAGAAAACAATAGCACTTTCTTCATAAAATTGTTGTGAGAACTTGACAGTTTTAAGTGTCTGAGATGGAGACAGATAGTGACCTTAGTCTGAACAATAAGATTTCAAATGCATGAATTACAACCTTTCTCTAGTGCTGTGTCACAAAGGCACCTCAAGGCATTTGTAGGAGGAAAATGTTTCAAATGGCTATAAATACCTACTTCTCTTGTGGGTTTATCCCTCTAAACCATGTGCACCAATTACTTTATATGTCTTATCTACTTTTATAAATTATCTAAATTCTATCAATTTACCTACTTTTAATCAATTAGAATATTTAGAAAAGCAAGAGGATTTTCATGTGTTCAAGATCACTATAGTAGACCAGCTAGAGAAGAACTTTGCTTACACCCAGAATTCATTCCTTTCTTCATATGCTTTAAATGGGAAAACATCTCATATTGGCAAACAAGGATCTTCTGTTTCATTTGCTATCAGATTGATTGAAAATCTAATAGAAGATAGGAATCTGGGAAAATTAATCTTCGGATTTTGATTTTCTTTTTTTTTCACACAGGATGAAAGAGTCCTGGCAAAAGTAAATTTAGTTTGCAACACTTTGAGGAATGCAAAATAAACCCTATGAAATATTCAGTGTTAAGAGTCACTAAAAGGCAGCTTCCTCTTTTGGTAGCTAGTCTTTTTTACTTCCTCTTTTAGCATAACAGCTGCTCAGAGACTTCACTGTGCCTCTGATGCACCTAAAAAGCTGTGGTAAAGCTCCCACTGCTCTTCCAGACTCACAGTCCTGGTGCTTTCTGATCTCGAGCACAAGAAGTTGAATTTCTAATAGGTTCCCAAGGATATTTTTGGTATAGGTACTGCAGTATCTTCCTATTGATCAAATTGACGCAGTTGTTGTGTATAAATTCAGTAAGGAATGATTAATCTAATAGCAAACTTTAAAATATATATTTCTTCTGTTAATTAACTCAGAACTTACTCATTAACAAAAAGATTCTGTTGCAAGTCAAATAGAGTTTAATTTGCTACACAAAGCCAGTATGAGTTAGCTAGGAGGCGTTTCATCACAATCAAAGGAGTAGTACATACATTTGTGTCATTTTGGTTATCAAAAATATAAAGAAGGTAACTCAGTGAATATATTTGTGTTTTTGTTTTCTTATCTTGAAAGTGTTTCATATATTATATGAAACATATATCTGATCAATTTTTTAAAAGAAAGAACCTCCCTATAAATATTTAGGCAATTGTTTGTTTCAGAATGTTGATAGAGCTGTTTTAAAAGGCTTAGTTTGATTTCTAACTCCAATAAAAGGTTTAATGACCAGAAAAAAAAAAAAAAAAAACATTCTCAGGAGAGAGAGTAAATATTTAGTTTTAAATGTCTGGGCATCCTGACATTTATCATTAAAATTTCCTCAATAGTATCCCAGTGGCATTTTGTTTATACATATAGTATAACTCTCTCTGTGTTGAAATATGCCATTTTATCCTTTTGCACAGCAATACCAAGCTCTCCGTGTAATGGATGAATGAGGGAAAAATGAATTAATTCAGATGATTAACAATAATGATAAGAACAATTGTCATCCACACGCTTATCAGATCCTAGTCACTGCCCTGTGTATGCCTCACAAGCAGTGCTCCATTTGTTTGCCACAAAATCTCTGGAAAGCAGAATTTCTCAGCATCAGAACTATTTTTTTTTTTTTTAAAATTTTGGAGTGCATGATTCTCTGTTGTAGTATGCCAGGTTCAGAAGCATGACTTCTACTCACTAAATGATAGTAGCGTCTTCCAATTTTAAGAATCAGCACTGACCCTATTTAGAGCTGTTAATATCAAATGCATAGCAGTTCACAGAAAAGTGGTTGGAAATTTAGTTTATACAGTCTTCAACAGTTCATTAGTGTCGTCAAGGAATTCAAATTTAAGTCCAGAATTTTTCTTTCTTAAAATGTTTCCTGATAATGGAAGTTAGGGATATATATAATGCAGGGACTGACAAATGGTGATGAAAACCTCATTAATTGATCATTTATATAAATGAGTTTTGTAATATTTAAGCATAATATCAACTAATATAAATATTAATATTATAAATTCATATAAGTTACATAGTCCATAGTTATTGTTAATTTCTGATACACGAATCAAGTCCTGAGTACAACTCAGCATCTCTTCTTGTGTTTTAATAAAAGTGGATACTTTGCTTACAAGTGAAGCCCCTACTCTTACAGGGCAAGATTCTAACTGCAGTAGTTGTGTGGGTCCATAATAACAATTTCAGTTAATCAAATAACTTGATGTGCACTTACTGATGTTTTGAATTTTCATTTGCTTAGTAGAATATATTTTCCTAGTAGTATCTTACTATTTTGTCCATAAACTTATAGAACAATGGTCCAAAAGATGGATTTTTCTTAGATGGTGAACAAAATAAATATATAAAAACTACTGATTAAAATTGAAATGCATTATATATTTTAGAAAAAGCACCTGTGTACAGATAGTGGGTAGGGAAGGAGAGGATAGAGTAAAGGTCTGTCGCATCACATCTGTACCACTTATCAGACTTATATTTTGTCCTAAATGTCTATATAAGTATTGATTAAATGGATGTTTGAGACAAAATACTATGTCCTATTATAAAATAGGTAAAAACAAAAAGAGAACATAAGAGCATTGACTCTAGAGAAGATCACACTAATGATATATGAGTTTATAAACAACTTACACTCAGGTAATTAAAGGCAGGAAAAAGGAAAACCCATAGTTTATATGTGGATTGTAATGTAGAGAAAACGGATATGCCTTTTTATCCAGGCATATACACACACTGACACAAATTCATGCACATAAACTCAGACATGGGAATTTCAGTTATTGTAGTAGATTGTCTAAAATTTGGGGAATTGAGTAATTGCCATATGACGTCATTTTAAAATGTTTAAAATTTGGATGCATGTAGAGAACTACAAAATTTCATCGATAGAGTACATTTCATTTTCAACAAATTGAAGGACAAATGAACTTTTTGTATGGGGAAACTACAATAAAAATTAATCCTTTGAAATGAATGTGTGCGCTTCTTCAACATTACTCAGAATTTCAGATGTCAATTTATAGAATTACAAAAATATACTCAAAATCTTAAGGCAATTTTTGTAATTTTATAAATTATGCATATAACATATAATAAGATATAACCCATAAATATGATGTAACCATATAATTATATAAAATACTTGTTACTTTGTATTATTTGGTAAAGATAAATAAATGACATAGATATAAATGTAAAATCCAAATTATTGTCATATCAGTGTGTCACTCACAAATGAATCTATAAGATGAAGAATTAATAATCTAGAATTCAATCCTAGTACTCAGTAGGTTTCATATTTGTCGAAGGTCATATTTTAGTTCACAGAGGAAGGGATACATGACCAACAATGAGCCTGGTATAATAAATTACCAATTCATGCTTGACATATAAACAAACAGGTTTCTTAAGACATGCTTATAGAAATTAAAACAGCAATATTTCATTTGTAAAACTTTAGGAGACAATACTAATATTTTTGATGAAATGTGACCTTGTATTTACCTAAGATCAAAAATCCAGAAACTGTAAGGAATAAGAGACATAAATTGGCAACAAAGATAACAGAGGAAAAAAAAAATCATACAATAGGTTTTGAGAAAAATACATGACTTGGAGAATGCAGACAGAAGGTTGTTTCTGCAATACACACAGGACACTGGTAATGTGTTGAGCTGAGAATCAAAGGTCAATAGGAAAAAAAAAGATAAAGAATCAATTCAGAACCTCTTCAGATGATCAAGGGTATGAAAAGATTGCTCAAATCTGCTGCTAATCAGATAAATGCAAATTAAAATAAAAGAGAGACATCACAACACACTCAAGAGGCCTGCAGCAATGTAGAAGCATGGAGACTTGACTGGCAACTGTAAAATCAAAGTTCGACAGACAGTTTGAAATGTAGTATCTGTTAAAATGAAAGATGTTCTTATCCTTCAATATAGAAACCCCTCGCTTTACTAGTCTAACCTTAAAGCAAAACAGCAGAGAGCATGGAATACACACAGGAGATTTAAGGATGACAATTTACTCAGCACAACCAAACAAAATCAGTGGGAAATCAAGGCCATTCAACATAGGATGACAAAAATGTAGCAAATTTGTATCACAGACTATTTTTCAATATTAAAAAGTAAATAATAATAAATAAATAATAGTATAATTTTGTTGAATTGCAGTTTAGAGATACAACAAAAATATAGGAAAGTGAATCATTTAAACCCTTCAGTAAAATAAACAGAATTAATAGACTGAATTTAAATCTATATTTGCATACCTGTCAGCTTATGTATGAGTGTATAGTGATTTATGCTCATCTAAGAGCAAAAAGAGAGTAGAAAGTGAGAAGGAAGAGGAGGAGGAGAAAGAGAGTTAAACATTAAAGGAAAAGAAAAAATAAATAATTAGGATAAAGGTATTTTAACTTATGTTCATTATGTTCATATTTTCTAATTCATATATTATTTTAAATCTGGTTTAAAGACAAAGTATATTGGTATTATTTGAAATCAGTGTAATTCAAGACTACTTTAGATATTAGTCATGTTGTTAAATTTTTAAAAATTAATATTCATTACACATTTCTTATAGATAAAATTATAAGCAACCTTTAGTAAAATCATACCCCAGACTTACAACTTAACTCTGTCAATAAATCACTTTCCTACCTATTTTGTTTATGTATATCACAAAAATAAGACAGTAATTAGAATTTCAATTTTATATTTATGTCTTTCACTTATTTTATAAAATAACATCAAGTCACCATTATTTTATATAATTCTATGGTTATTTCTTATTTATGGTTATATGTTATTACCATCAATATAATGTATTCCGGACAAAATTAAGACAATCTTTGTAATTCTAAAAGGCCTCTGTTCACTGGTATCTGTTTTCTCCAACCAGTTTAGTTCAATGTTCTCCTTAATGTCAGTGAGTTTTTGGGGAACTTCCACATTTGTCCTTTGAGTGAGTTACATAACACTCAGAGCCTCAAGTTTCATATAGAATACTTGACAGAAACAGCAATGTAGAAATCATAGGAACCCCACACATCATAAAATCTACTGCTTAACAAGATACTCTCAGTAACTGCTCAAGTGGACATTGAGAAAGATACAAAATATAGAAGACACATCCCTTCTTAAAGAACCTAATCTCATATGGTGAGATAGGAACTTTCATTTCTTAAAAGTATGTTGAAACTTTTCAGGTCTTAATTATATATTATAATTACATGAATTAATTATTATTTGAACTCGTGGTACCTATCCATCCTATTTGGTTCAATGGAAACAATAGGACAAGTCTAAGGGGGGGGGGATAATTTTAAAAGTGAATGCAAGTTGGATTTTATTGATGGATGTATAGTTTAACATTAGCCAATAAATTGGAGACTCTTGCCTACAGAAGATTTAAATGTACTGACTCCAACAAGCTGATCATCAATATGGGTGTGCTTTTGAAATAAGCAATACTTACTTAAAGCTTGTTTCACAATCTATGTTTTACTACTTGGGTAGGGATTGAAAACATGTGAAGATTAAACAAAAGTTGCAGCTCCTCTCAGTTGTCTATGTGAGCCTATCCACAGCTTCCTGAGAAACATAATGAGGACAAGGGCCTTGGAAAGCAACTAGAGTGTGTAAGCCGTAATCATAAACGGATACCAAGATGCCAGGTTTCTGAAGCTCAAATAAGTAAAAGAGTATGTGAAAATTCTCACAGAAAATGGTAATACTTTGTATTCTGTCTTGGGACCTAAGTAATTTTAGTTAACTGTCCACTCTCTATGACACTATAGTAACTTTGGAATAGAGAACAAAACTTCTTCTGCAGGCATAGTCTATCATTAAAATCAAGAAGACACAAATAAACCTGAGGTTTTGTTCGTTTGTTTGTTTGTTTGCTTGTTAACTTCTTTTAAGATTTGAGGGTTTTTTTTATTATCTCCTTTCTTTCTTTCTTTTTTTCTTTCTTTCTTTCTTTCTTTCTTTCCATCTTTCTTTCTCTTATGGGGGAGAAGTGAGTTGAGCCCATACTATTGGGCAGCCACTCAAAACTCAGTATTTAATGCTTCTGGTCTTCCTACATCTTAAGCTGTCTCTTATCTACTGACTTATAGCATGACCCATAAGGTTTCTAACTGAATAAACAGCAGAGATAATAGTTACAGCAATGTTAATCATCACAGAAAAGCAGATTAGAGAATAACAGTGACCAACAGCAACAAAAAAAAATCTCTCTGGTGCTTTGAATGTCCCCATGGGCTCAAGTATTTGGATCCTGTCCTCCAGTTGGGGACACTGTTTGGGAATATGGAGGAACCTTTGGAGGTGGAGCCTTGCTGGATGGAACATTTCACTGAGGGTGGGCCATGCCTTTTTCACCATTATTAGTCTCTGTCCCACTGGAATTACAAACAAAAAAAAACTCTTCCATAAGTTGCTTTTAGTCATGATATTTTTGTCCTCGAAACATAAAAAAAGTTATTATTCTCAGAATCTTAATATTCTGATGTTCTGTAGTTCTGTATTTTTGTTTCCCAAATTTCTTAAGTGGCAACAACTAGAAACCCCCCTAGATTTTGAACCATTGCTCTAATTTCCTCAATGTGAAATGCAGCGAACTTCCTGCCATCACTGGGACGCTCTCTTTGTAGAGGCTCCTACCTTAGCAACACAAGCCAACCAGAACTGTGAACATCATTTCCTTTTCCTTCCAGAGAACACTCCTCCGATCCTGTCTTCTGCAAATGAAATCTGTACTGCTGTAGATTTCCTGTTTGTGTCATCTTTACCTCCGAACTCCTAAAATGACCTCTCTATATGTGACTGACAGTAAATAGAACAGTTTTATGTAATAAACTAAAAAAGCAGGATGGTATGTAAGATGAAGAAAACATGACACGAACTCCATCTCAAATAAGTAAAGCGTTAAGAGACCATAATAATATACTAGAATGAGTAAATACATTTGTTTGTTTGTTTAGATTGAGTTTGTCTTTTATTTTTTATTTTTTTCTTTTAAAGAGGGCAGTCTCTCAAGAAGTATAGGTTAGCCTCAAACATTATACTTTTGAGAAAGATCTTGAATTCCTGATGCTACTTCATCTACCTCCCATGTGCTGGGAATATAGGAGTGTGTATCCAGTTTATGTTCTGAGGATTGAACTCAGGGCTTTGTGTACTATAGCTAGGCATTCTCTCTACTGAGCTACGTTTCCAGTTCCAAATAAATGTAGAAAGCTTTTAAGAAAATGAAGTGCTGGGAGTATATAAGAAAGTAAAATGGAAGTTTAGAGATACAACTCAGCAGTTAGGAACTCTTACTAGCCTTGAAAAGGATCCAGATTTGTTCCCAGCACCACCATGCTGGCTCTTAATCATCTGCAACTTCTGTTTCAGGATATCTAATGGCCTCTTCTGATCTGTGTGATTACCATTTGCACATGTGCTGTCATGCTCTCTTTACAGGACCCATAGCCCAGCCTCTCTTGCTCTTTGGTCCTCTCAGTAACCTTCAATCTATCAGGATTGAATCCAGTCAGCCAATGGCACTCCTACTGTTCATGATAAGTTCAGTATTGAAATAAGTAATTTCTGCTGTGTTTCTTACATTCAATATGCTGCCTAAAGAGATTTTCTTAAAAAAAATTTTCAGTTCATCTGACAGTCACTGTTCACTCATTAACGACTGCACTGATCATTCAAAATTTTTGATTTCATAATATAATGTTTGTTTTTGTCGACTTATATTAAGGGAACTATTCTTGTAACCTCCCAAACATCAAAAATCTTTTAAAAATTACCTATGATAACAATGTGAAGTTGTAAACAATCAGAGAGTACATATGAATCTTGCATTTTGATGTACATTTTGAAATACATTTTGATGATGAAATTAGGATCAAACAAATATTTATGAATTTACAAAGGAACAATACTTTTTGAAAAAATTAAAAAGAAACAACCATGTAAAATTTTGTGTAGTAAATGGTGTCAATCAAAGAAGATGAACATTTATGAGAAGGCGTCTTAGCACTGTGTTAGTATGTGCTTATATATTATGTTTTCTATATTAGTACTAAATATACCATTCCAAAGTGCTACATAATATACATAATACATACATACATACATACATGCATACATACATACATATATACATGTGTGTACACATCTATAGAGTCAGTTATTCTGGTAAATAACCATTTAACTAAAATATGAGTGTGTCCATGTATGTGCACCTCTTTTGGTTGAATTTGCTTGACTCTTCTTCCAAAAACTAAAGTGACTGAAGTGAATTAGACAGTATTGATTTCTGGTAGGGTTTCATAAGGCTTTTCGATGTTCATAAATTAAAAGAATCATGACCACTTTCGGGTTTTGAGAACATACATTTAGACCTCTAACTTTATACTGAAAAATCTAGAGGTTCTCTAAACACAATTCTACTCTCAAATTAAAATTACATTTCTCAGGAGCAGAACTAGCACTCCATCTGTAAACAGAAGGAGAATGTAAATGTTCTAATCTAAGAACTACTGGTTAAATATATATAGAAAGCCACTGCCACTTTCTCTCCTGTTCTTGAAGAAAGAATTATTTTTACATGACCTTAGTAAAGTGAGACAAAAGTATACAAAGCAAAGAAATACTCCAGTAGGACTAAGTCAGTAGTAAAAAATACTTCTTTATTATAACTTGATAGAACATATTCACAACTGCCCAGGGATAGGTTAAATCTGACCATGAGAGCATCAGAATTTTTAGCAAGCTTCCATAGCTGAAAATCAAACATAGTGTGTCTCTCTTGGCAACAACCTTTTTCAGACTCACTACTTTATTTTGCATGCACTGGTTTTTGTAGATAATACAATTTCTATTATTTGCTGTTTAATGATAATTACTTTTGTACTTTAGAATCATTCACAATGCATTCTGGAATCCTTTGAATACATTAATGTCTCTGAGTATCAACATTTTTCCCAGTTTGTCCTTCATTATTACAAAGCTGAAAATAGCTATAAAACCTACTCTGCTAAATGATTTATTTTTCATCTATTCAAATGTACTTCTTTGATGAACAGGAAGAAATTAATCAAGGAATTTAGTGCAGTCATCATGAGATTCCAAATATATCTAAGGAATTTCAAGTCTTTGTATTCAGGTCAATGACATTTGCATTCACCAACGCTTAGCACCATAGGAAAAGCCTAAAGTGTATAGTTGAGATTAAATTCAACTCATACTCTGAGAATTTTATAATCTGTCAGAAAAGATGATATAGGTCAGTATTCAGTGAATATGAATATATACAAAGAAATATCCTGACAAAGAGTGATAAGAAAGGGATTGGGTGGATCAAAGAATAACTTGTAGTTAATTGAGGAAAATTTCCCTTGAGAGGCTTCTCTGAAATGGGTTCTGAACTTCAATTTAGCAAGAAGGATATGGTTTGGAGGACAGGAATATTGAAAGTGTGCCTTGTATATGTGATAAATTAAATGAAAACTCAAAGACCTGGATAAGAAGAGTGAAATGGAAAAAAATAAAAAATAAAAACCTACTACAACTTTCAAATGATAGTGAAAGGAACAGGTCACATTTTGCTAAGCAGTTTTTTGTGTGTGAGAAATTAACAATTTACTGACAGTTTTCTTAATTAAATACATATATGAACATTGATAGGTAGAAAAGCATGTCTTTGATGCTTTATTTTTGAAAAGCATTTCCCCCGTATTAAAAAACACAAACAGCTTTTAAATGTGAAATATTCTGTCTCTTGTCATAAATATTGTTACTCCCTGTTGGATTATTCTAAAACTGGCTGTCTGTCGTATATATTTTTTGCCCTTAACAAATCTCTATGTGCACTTCTGTATTTTACAGCCTTTTTAAACCTAAATGGGACTATTTGACTGTTTGGGGCTTGTAGACAGAGAGAAGATGTATGTGTGTGACCAGGAAATTTTCTGTCAGTGAATTTCTTCAATTCTAGGCTTCCTGAGCTCACCACCTGACAATCCATGCAAGCAAAATATCCAACAGAATGAATTTGTGGGTCGCTCTTGGGTAGAAACTTCCCGAAAGAGTCATCCATCCAGGATGTGCACTATTGGATATTAGATTTTCATTGTATTGTACAGGTTAATGCATACTTCATATTCTTTGTAAGAACAAAATCTTGGGGTGGAGATAAATTTAAAAGAATAAGGAATGTGACGAGAATAATGTATCATTCTGGTTAAAGTAGCTATAGACAATTTCCTCAAAAAAGAAAAAAAAAAGCTCACATTGTATGGCTTTTCTTCTAAAGGTTTTATTTATGAACACACATTGTTCTCAGGTTTTTTTTTTCTTTCTACGTGTGTAAATTCAGTAGACGAAGGCAAACACTATGTTACCTGCTTGTTACACTTCCACTATGCATATCCTCTCCCAGAAAACTCAGATCTGCTGAGGGATGTATCCTATGTTTGCTAATATTTTGAAAACATGTCTACAAGGAAAGTAAGCCTTTCGTTAGGTGAGAGAGGAAGGACTATCTCCTAAAGGCTAATCAGAAGCTAACATGGTTGCAACAATTGCTTTAGTCTCCAGTAGGATCCATCTCCTTAAGCCTGCCCTCTCATAGTCCTTCACTCTTTGCCCATCCTGAGCTCACATGAAGAAATTGCATTTGCTGTTGTCATTGTCACCAACACCAAGTACAAAGAGCTTCTTTCTCTTTAGATAATAGCCACCTATCTTTGCATTAAAGACCTTCTGTTTTTAAGTAGTGAGAAGACAAGCTCCTCCTGGGTCTTCACTTTGCTTTTTAAAGACAATGATCCAACAGTATAGAGCCAGACAACTTCAGGCTTCAAGAAAAGATTTTGCCTATGTAAACAATGTAGCATTCCAAGTAGGCAGATTTTAGTTCTTATAGTACATCAACTTGTATGGCCAAAATGTTTTTTTAAATTCAGAAATAAAATATAATATTTGTAAACTTAGAGTAAGAGGCATTGATTTTAAGACAATTTATATGAACTATGTGGCACCTGCTGTATTTTTGTATGTGTAAAAGTATGTTTCTGAAAATGATATACAAAATGAAATTTTAGAAACAGATAAACAAACAAATGAAAACACACACAAGTGAAATACTAAAGCAATAGAATAGTTTTATTTATCTGTATGTTTCATAATTTGATCAGTAATTGAAGTATGCATATGTGTGTACATGTAAGTTCATATTATCTGAAATACAACTAAGAAGAAAATAAGTAAAGTACGATGTGACAGACATAATCCTGTTTTCACAGGTCATCTTGGTTTACAGACAGAGCAGAGGGAATGAGTTCAAATAAGATTGAGGACGAGCAAACTAATGATGCTGATTTCAGAGAGACAGCAGTTGACATCTCAGCTTTACCCCTTAATGAGAATCAATTTCCTTCTCTCTCAAGTGAAAATAATCTCATCTAACTTGGGATGTTATAATTAATTGTAAGCATGTGCTTTTGGTTCATAAATAACAGGAGACACATTTTGCACCCTCACAATGGCAGGCGCATCTTTTATATATTTGTCCTGGACATGTTTGACAAGAACCTATTATTCGTCAAGGATAACAATACCTGTGTTCAGTCATGAATGAGAAGCAATTCTAGTTCAACATTTACTGCAAATCACTGTGGGAAAATCATGTCTTCTCTGATAGACGATTCCACATGATACTGGAAGAGCCACCACCCCTTAAAGCACACCTAGCCAATTCTACCATCTGTATTTGTTTTTTGTTTTGCTTTACTCTGTTTTATTAGTTTGAGACAGAATCTGGCCAGACTGGCCTCAAATTTCATGGCAAGCTCCCTTCCTCAGCTTTCTAAATGCTGTGATTACAGGTGTAAAAAGCTGTACCTGGCTGGTTTATGTTGTTCTCCCTTTTGTTTCTTTTCTTTTCTTTTCTTTTCTTTCTTTCTTTCTTTCTTTCTTTCTTTTTTTTTTTTTTTTTTTTTTTTTTGTCCCAGAGGCTCACCACATAGGTCAGGTTGATCTTGAACTTGAGATTTCTTTGGTGAGATTACAGTGTGCACCATCATAGTCACTATTCAGTCTTCAGTTCAAAAGGCATGTAGTTCAATGAAAATGAAGGACAATGAGAAGGGGGAAAACTAACCACACCAAAACCAAATGAAGCCAGGCATAATGATTTGGTGGAAAGAAAAGTACCCTGTCGTCCCAGGTTGTTTGGTGTATTTAGTAACAGTCCCAATAGTCTTGAGTAATCAACTGGTTAGGAAATATCAAAGAAATAATAATAACACATCTAGTATGTCTCTAATAATAAAATATTAAATTTTGAAATATAAAGTATCTTATAAAAGTTAATTCAGTTTAAATGTAACTACATTTTACATTAAATATCCAACATAATATGTGTTTATCTTCTGCAACATACATAGTATTTTATTGTAAGTAAGACAATGGCGTAGCTACTACAGGAGAGAAATGGGTACTGGAGATATTTTTCTGACTCGAATGACTTTAGCAAGTTTTTCCATTGAACATAAGTATTATAGGTGTCCTTGGATCTTCTTACATAGCCACAGCCCTCATCCACTAACTGTCTGCAAAGTTGACAAGGGGTCCTAACCAGGAAAAGCTATCTGTGTTCCCTTCCTTTCTCAATGCATCTGCTTTCTTTTGATAAAAACAATCTACTGAAAAGTAAAAAGATATAAAATATTATTCTTTATCTTTGAGGGAACATTATATATGTTAGGCCATCACAAAAAATGCTTTACTCTTTCAGGAAACAAATGTATTATAACACCACTTATCTAGCAGGAGCTAATAGTATCTTAAATTGTGATATCACACAAAGGAAAGAATATGGATTTTATACATGCAAAAGTTTATCAAAGAGTAAAATTAATAAAAATTATAGAACATCAAATTACAGTTTTGAATTTAAAAAGTAGAAATGAGAAAGATAAAATCACCAAAAATTCAAAATCAAAATGAGTTTAACTGAACTATTTCTGTGTGTCAGTTGCCAATGCTTTTAAAGAAGGTCAGGTAACAAAAATATATTTTCAAACTTATAATTGTGAATAGTGCTTCTGCTTCTGTTGAAGTTTTCATATGTTGAAATAATTTTTTGAATTGAAAAAAAATCAAGAGAATATTTCTTTATCAATCTTATTTTGCTATCTAAAGCTCTAATCAGCTTGATTTAGATATAAATCAAAATTTTAGTATAGACTAATAATTTTCTTCTAAGAAAAATAGGTTCCTCTTAAAGTATCTTTCACATTATAATCATGACTGAGAGTAGATCAGAGGCTTTGAAAGTATATTTTTTTCAGTGTTCACTGAGTTAAAACAAACAACAAACAACCAAAACCAGCTTGCTTCTAATCAACTGCTGTGATTACAGGTGTGAACAGCTGTACCTGGCTGATTTATGTTGTTCTCCCTTTTGTTTCCTTTGTTTTGTTTTGGCCCAGAGGCTCACCACATAGGTCAGGTTGATCTTGAACTCATTTAATCCTTAGCTTTTTGGGTGGAGACAATTCACAAATTTCATGATGTGACAAAGAACATTATATTACAGAATGTTTGATAAGCCAAAATGGTCAGCCTTTCTTCCAAATATAACATGGTACATATCAAGAAAAATAATAGCAAGCTTTTTTTCTATATATTCTATCCTTTTAGCTCATGAAAAAATGTTAATATCTCAATTAAAGAAAAAATAAATCATGAATTCTAGATCATCAGTGGCCTCATGAAGAATGTTCAACATTTCTCTGTATAGTCTTTTAGCACAGTCCCATCCATTACAACAGCATGGAGCTGTCAGCATGATATACACAATCTGTATACTATAATGTATGACTTCACAATCATTGTCTTTATTATCATGCTTAACTTGTCCCACTCCTGTTCAAAAAAGTGAATTTTACTAAAATATTTTAATGTCATAACTACTACTGGTCAGTCAAGAAATAATTCACCTGCACTGGATTGACAAAGTTCTCAGTATAATATCAATATTAAGAAGTACAATATATGAAGTATTAGAATATTTACTTGTCTTGCCTTTTCAACATGAGACACATGAGCAAATTGAAGGTCCATGAGAATCTATTTTTTTCTGTTTTGTTTTCTCTTGTCCTCAATTACATTTAAATGAAAGGAAATTAGCCTAATTCTGTAATAATCCTCCCCTACTTGCCTCACTTGGGAGAAAGCAGAAGTTACTAGATTAATTGCTACATTAGCAGTGCTGTGGTGCACATCTACTGGGTAGTCATGTCTCCAGGGATGGGAGCCACTTACTGCCTGACTTTTCCTATAAATGTTCTCATTTCCAGTCATTAGTTATAATAAAGATTGTGTAGAGTTTTCTAAATCACTGGGTTAGATGATAGTGTTGGGCTTGTTGATTTATAGCATTTTTTTCTGTATCATGCTACTTAACTAAATTTCAAATATCTATCAGTTGTTCAAATGCACTTGTTTAAAGAAATTAAATAAAGGGCATTAGGCTACCCTGAAAAGCATGGTGTTAAATTTAGGATTGAAACAAATGTTACTGCTTCCTCATAAGCATTGTACAAAGTAAATGTTTGCTCATCAGAGGATTCACTGCAATTCTAGAAATAGGCTATCCTAGAAATTAAGTGGTACCTTTCACTATAGTGTCTACCTCTGTTAAGATGCCAACTTACTTTGATACTAAATGTTATCTATCCTCGAAATAGAACAAAATATTTCTAATTCTTTCTGTTACAACATAAATTTCTTGAGTCCTGGAACCAAGGTCATGTTCTCCTTTTTCTCTTACCATTGTACAACCCATGGGCAGGCCCAAATAGACAGCTTTAGCTATTAACACTTGCCTCTTACCTGATGGGCAGGGTCTGGCAAAGAAGAATCTTCACAGGTCTATCTTCTACATCTGCTGTCTTACACCTTTTGTTTCAAGATACCAGACTTGAGACTGAAGATTCATTCCATCTGACAAGTTGGAAAGGTATTTGGAAAATGGCACAACATGATAGAGGCAATCAAAAAGACATCTGGGAAACATTATTTATTTATTTTTTAAATTATTCACTTTAAATCTTACTAATTGACCCCATCCCAGTTACCCCCTCCCACAATCCTTCCCCTCCTCTCCTTCTCTGAGTAGGTGGAGGCTCCTCTGGCTATTCATCCCCCCTTGAACTTCAAGTCTCTGAAAGTCTAGGTGCTTCCTCTCCCAGTGAGGCTAGACAAGGCAGACCAGGTAGTAGAATTCTTCCCCCTATTGTTACTATTGACAGAGTTCAGGGACTATATGGAAATACAAGTTGAAGGCAAAATTCTTGAATCAGGTAAAGAAGGAAGGAAGAAAAGAAAGGAAGGATGATGGATGGATGAATAGAAAGGAAGAGAAATAAGGAAGAAAAAAGAAAGGAAGGACAGAGGGAGACAGAGATAAACAGGAAACCAGAGAGAGAGAGAGAGAGAGAGAGAGAGAGAGAGAGAGAGAGAGAGAGAGA
>JADRCH010000239.1:3968706-3981605 GCA_019843965.1 Rhynchomys soricoides | reverse complement strand
AGAGAGAGAGAGAGAGAGAGAGAGAGAGAGAGAGAGAGAGAGAGAGAAATTCTCCTGAATGCTGACCCATCTTATTTTTAATCCCTTGGTTTTCAGGTTTTATTTCCCACTCCTCTTGTCTGACACTATAGTGTAAGGCCTGGTGGTGGTTGACATTGTTCGTAATGTTTCTGGCTATCCAACTAATAAAATACAGAAGTATTGCTTAGAAAAGAATGATGAAACACCCGGATAAGGCACAGTTAGATCCTGCAAATGCTTAGAGTAGGGCTTCTGCACACTCAACAGTCTCATACTGATGCTTGAATTTGGCTCATCTCTGTTTTGAAGCAGAGCATTTACCAGACCTTAAGTGTTGGTAAAGAAATGCAAAGGACAGGTTCATACCATATGAGGAGAAAATAGCCATAGATCGAGAGGGAACCTTTCAGGAAGCACACATCAGGCCTGAGCTCTAAATATGAACAGCAGGGGTAGCTTAAACTATTTCAACAGCAGAGAAAAGACCACAATTCTTTAATAAAGAAATAATAAAGTGAATTCATATTTGTGAATGATATTACAAGCATATGCATAAGACATTAAAGTAATAACCACTTTTTAGCAGAAAAGGCAGCAGTGACCCTGTTCTGTTTATCTCATACTAACACTACAGTCACTTTTGGCTATGATACGATTAATAGAATTTAAATAGTTTGTAAACACCTGCAAAGTGCTCTCTCTCTCTCTCTCTCTCTCTCTCTCTCTCTCTCTCTCTCTCTCCTACTTACAGCCTAGTACTAAAACCCCTATGCTGAACCCAGATGTTCTGGATGGGAAATGGCCCTACCATGTCTTTTAACCAGAAGACCTTGACGGAAAGGAGACTGGCAGCAATTCAGCTTCACTACCTTTACTCCAGAGTTACTGCAGATAAGAGCTATCAGCTCAGGCAGTAGACTGCAGCAGCTGATCTGATCAAAGCAGAGATTTCAGTAAATTAAGAATTTGTTATCGCTTAGAACAGGGTGTCCTTCTTGCTGGGCATGAAAACAAAGTCCCAAGTTGATTGAAAGACTCTCTTATTCTAATACTATTTAATATTTATATTTCTGAAGCTGAAAAGACAGCATAAAGATAACACTTGGAGAGTCTTGATAGATTCACTACATAGTCAAGAAAGCAACCAAGGTGACAGTCTACTATAGAGAGGTCAAGAGTTTCTGAATGCTCCTGTTCTTGTGGGCCTAAAATTACCTACTAAAGTGTCTCTTTCTAGTAGAATGTAGTTTTAATTTATTTACTATAGCTCCCTTCTACCACCTAAACACACACATGAACAATCTTTTAACTATTCAAAGACAGTTGCAGGTGTTTTCTAAAAACAGGCATTTGTATTTTAATTCAAAGGGGAAAAAAGCTTTTGTCTTATTTTTTTTTTTCTGTTTTCTTAGTATCAGTCAGAGTGCTGGTCGCACTTTTATTGTGAGGGTCTGGTTAATCATATGAATTTATTATTTAACCATAAGCCTGGTGAAAGCAATTACATGTCTGTCCAAAGAGACCTTGTTCTAAGGGCTGGTATTTAATGAAAACTCAGTGTTTATTATGTTGAATTCAGTTTAATTTTATGAAACTTCATTTGTAGATAGAATAATCTTATTTCCTTCTTCAAATAAGGAAAAAGACACAGAATCAAAAGTTACCATTACTACAGAGATCTCAGGTGCTGAAAACAAAAAGTCCACAAACCCTTGAGTGACATTGAATCTGACTTAATGTCCAAATGGAGTAATATATTCATTGGCTTATCCAAGAACACATGCACTCATGCACATACATACATACACACACACACACACACACACACACACATGCATACACAAGCATATATACATATGCACACACACGTACATGCACACACAAGCACACAGACACTAACACTGATTAGTGTTACTAGAAATGGTGTTCAGATGTCACACCCTTCCTCCACCATAATTTGTCTTTCTTTTGTTTTAAGTTGTTATTGTTGTTAAAATATTAAAGGACTTCCAGTAGGCTTGAGGACACACACCCAACCTGGAAAGACAGAAAGCCTCAGTAGTGGGTTTCTGGTTGTTTCATGTCATGCAGACTCATGTGATGTCTTGCTGAGGCAGGTTAACATGATGTTTTGCTGAAGCAAGACCAGTGGGAGGACATGTGATATTTGGAGAGAGTATAAATAGCCTTATCCACAAATCACTTCTAAACTCTAGATATCTTTTGCTTGTTTGACCAGTATGTACCATTGCCTAACAAGGATGCTGGATTCTCATTGCCTCTGTAGCAATGACTCTACAATGAGTCTTCTTAGCAGAGACTCTCAATAAGATCTGTGGCATGCCTGAGAGTTGGTCTTAATCTTCCTAATGCTGCAATGCTTTTATACAGTTATTCATGTTGTGGAGACCCCAAACACAAAATTATTTTGTTGCTATTTCATAACTGTAATTTTGATAGTTATGTTACTTGTAACTTAAACATCTGTGTTTTCTGATGGCACTGTGTGACCCCAATAAAAGGGTCATTTGACCTCTGAAGGGTTCAGGACCCACAGATTGAGACCTACAGGTTTACAAGGTATGCCTTATTCCTGACCTTTACCTTTTCACTTCCCTATTGTTGACATCCAGCTGATGAAATGGGAAGACTCCTGCTGGTGACATCATTAGTGTTGGCAAATATATGCCTTATATTATATGTACTGATTTTGTGTATTTACTAATATTATATTAATATACTATATGTATTATAATATTAATATTATAACATTTTCTCTGTAAAAATAAAAGTCCACAAATAGAGAAATTGACATGAAGTCTTCTGTAAACTTTAAATTCTTGGAACCATGCAATTGGACCTAACTGGAGGCCAGATAAGAGCAGCTGAAAGAGAAGCTACTTTTTTAAAATCTTGCTTATTAAAGGAAAGCATATCTGAATATAAAAAGCAAAATAAACATGCATTCAGGAAGCTGTTTTCCACTAGGTAACAATTCAGGCACTGCCCTATAACTACAGTGAAACTAAACTTCTGATGTATGGATGTAGAGAGCCATGTTTCTCACTGGTGAAGTTGCAATGCAGAAGTAGATTAAAGGAATCCATACATTTCTTGATTAGCTCGGTATAGCATGGATTCTTGTTTAGTTTAATAAAAAAAGCAAGAAAAAGAAAAAAAAGAAAAGAAAAGTTCACTAGTATTGTATAAACACAGAATAGGATGGATTTTTGTTGTTGTTGTTCTTTTATCTGAAGGTGCCAAAACAACAAGACCTCTGCAGGAACAAGCATGTCTTATACTTTGCCTTTGACTTCTAATGTCACTATCCAATAACAAATTAAATAAATTAAGAAAAGTTCATTGGAGAAATGCCTGCAGGGTCAGATGCTAGAATGTGGAGTGGAAATATGCAAACTAACTCTTGGGTGTTATATAGTTGAATCCATTAAGAAGGGATCAAGCAAGAACATAATATAATAGAAACAAACAATAGGAACATAAAAGCCTTCATAAGACAACCTCCCTTGATGCAAGTCCGACAAGGAGATACAAGAAACAATGGCAGGTTTTACAGTGATCAGAGCAACAAAATCAATAAACTAATATTGTAACAAAACATATCAAATAAATGTTCATGTCACATGCTAAAATAAGTATGTAATGGGTTAAGTTAATAAATGATGAAAAAGATACATATTATCTAATAGAATTCCAAGCAAACTGTGTAGAAATCCCATCCTGAGGGAAGCAGATCATTACTCCATACACAGTGAGAGCTGAACAGGTACTTCAAGACAAAGAAGAAAAATAAGCAACTGTAGTGGAAGAGTCTGACACTGTTGGTAAAATTCAATGTCATGCTGATAGTATATGTGGTAAAAATAATACCCTGTCTCTGTGACCTATCTCATAAGAAATAATAACTCAGGCCTTAGGATGAAGAAAACATCAGATAAATCCCCAGAGAGCACCATTCTACGAAACACTTGACAGGTGTTCCTGAAAACTGTCAAGGAAGTCAAAATTCATGAGAACCAAAACCTCCTCAGCCAAGAGGAACATGCAGAGTCACGATAGCTAAATGGAATGAAATGTGGATAGGATTTGAGCACAGCAAAGTAATAACCAAGGATACATAGAAAAGCATATAAAGACTTCAGATAATAACAACACAGTAAAATGCTAGCTTATCGTTCTTACAATTGTACCATGTCAATATAAAGTGTTAAAAAAATAAAGGGATCTGAATATGTAATAAGTCAGGGAGTTGGGGAAATGTCTGACAACCCATTTTTTTTTTCTGTAACTCTATAAACTACTGGAGTTGGGGATGTAGTTCAATGGTAAAACACTTTTTTAGAATGTTCAAGGTCTTTGGTTTGCTCCTCAACACTAAAAATTAAACCAAAACAACAATAAAATGGTACTTCAAAATCAGATAAAAAATGTAATATATAGCAGTGACTGAATTTTACCAGAGATGTCTTCAATCATGTTTCTGGGAATGTTTTCTTTCTAGAGGATGACTGGAAGCCAGTGATAATTATGCCAGGTACCACAATGGTCAAAGAAGATGAGGAAAGCAGCTCGAGACTGTTTACACTGATGTGGCCATGGTCATGCCAGTGTTTGCTCTTTGTTTCTCAATTTCAAATCGCCCAGGTTAATTATTTTCAGCAATGAAAATGTACACATAGTTTTATATTCAGGTAACTGGAACACTATCAGTGGAAATGGGAGTAACCATTTTCTCCTTCATAGAGCAGTGTTCAGACTATATAAAACCCAACATAAGGCAGCTGCCAACTCCCTAACATGTTGTGCTTTTCTAATGCCAACAATAGAAAATACTGACTCAGAGAGAAGTGAGCATGCTCTCTCCTCTCCCGGAACCTGACAAGACACTATCCATCTGGCCTGCTTTAGTGGGGATGTCTTCATAAAATGTGTATAGTTGAAGTATAAAAATCACAAAAGATTCTTCCACCTCTATTTTAATATGTGTGGACAGTTGCTCAATTTTGTGTGTAGTTAAAACTAGGCAAACCGAATGGTGACACCCAGAAAAGACTTTAAGCAGAGAGTGTCTGCTTGCTGACCACAGTTCTAAGTTTAGCGGATTGCTCAAACGCTACCAGCTGCTCTAGTCTTCCAAGAAAGAATGAAAGAAAGAAAGAAAGAAAGAAAGAAAGAAAGAAAGAAACAAAGAAACAAAGAAAGAAAGAAAGAAAAAGAAAATGAGCTTAGTAAGCTATGTCTTTTTGGGGCCTTGCCATTTGATATGTGGTGTGTTCCATCCTAGAATTCTTAAGGAGTCAGATGACTCAATCCAGGGCTATTGCTGTTTTTTAACAACAATCGTTGAACTTTGCAAATCTAAATGCCACAATCCCACAGCTTGGCATCGGTGCCCTATAGTTAGGAATTCAGTGATGGCTGGTGCCGAGTGAGGCTGCAGATGGAAATGAGTGAGGTAAAACCAATGGGTGGACTTCAGGAAAGAAGTTTACATTTCAATCTCACTTCATATGTCTAGTTCTCTTTCTTACAAGCTGGGGAATTCCACTGTGGAGAGAATAAACCAACCTCTTCTTGTGGCTGTGTCAAAGATTGTATGATAATGGGAATTGCTAAACTTGAACCACTTTTTATAGACAAGAAGAAAATCTTGGGCTTTATCCTTCAATATTCGCTCTTTTTTTCATATTCTTTCACCACAGGAAATAGAAGCATCTGTTTAACCAATCAGTGTTTGCCAAAATCATTAACTCAAACTGATTATTGTCTGCATGTACCAAAGAGAAACGAGTAAAAAGTATGAGCTAGCTTATGTTATCTACCTGCAAGAATCACGACATGTGTTGGGAGATCAATTTCTCAGCTAGCATGTTGGGAAGATAATTTTCATTACATTGTAATTTTTATTACAAAACAGTATTTGGTTATATTGCTCTGTACTGTATTGATTATATTGTATTGTGGTGTATTATATTGTACTATGTTATGAGAAATATATATATATATATATATATATATATATTCCTGTTCTTGGCCCTCCTCTGTGGTTCAAACACAGTTAAAAGGAATTTCTTATGACTTATACTAATTCAAAATGTAAAATATCTTTGATTTCAGTAGAAAACCTTTCTACTCTCTTTAGGATGATATTGGCTATGGATTTACTGTCATTGCTTTTGTTATATTGGCATATGCCCCCTTGTATTCTAAGTCTCCCCAAGATTTGTATCATAAAGGAAGTTTAGATTTTTGTCAAAGGCTTTTGCTGCTTCTGATGTGATAATCTTGTGTGATATTGTTTTGTTTGGTTTGGTTTGGTTTGGTTTGGTTTTTTGAGACAGGGTTTCTCAGTATAGCCCTGGCAGTCCTGGAACTCACTCTGTAGACCAGGCTGGCCTCGAACTCAGAAGTCTTCCTGTCTCTGCCTCAAAAGTGCTGGGATTAAAGGCGTGTGCCACCACTGCCCAGCTTGTCTTTTTCTTTTAGTCTGGTTCGTGTGGTAGATTACATTTATTTTATTGATTTATCTTTATTGACCCATCCCAGCATCTTGTAAATGAAGCCAACTTGACCATGGTGGATTATAACTTTAATTTTTGTAAACCTATTTTTAATGATGATTGTTAACACTTTAACCTCCCCTTTTGCCCACCATCCACCAGAGGATGTAGGAAAGAAAGGATATGGGGAAGTGGACCTGTTTAGAAAGGTTCTTTGGAGTAGCTCCTGTCTGTGTTGTCTGTTTAGTTCACAGGTTAGCTGCAGCAGCTTGAACCCCTAGCAAACACTTCATGGATACACCAGCAGTCCAATTAGGAGAGTCAGGTTAGGAATAGTGGGAACATGAACTAGCAGAGACAGTCATGCCTCAGCCTCAGCACAAGTCAGCAGGAGGGACCAGGAGGAATGCCAGGAGTTCTCCACTATGCCTCTCTCAGTGAAGCTAAGAACAGTGAAGATGTGAGACCCAGAAGCCTTGCACAGCTACTTCTATAAGGAGACCAAACTAACCTCTGTCACTCTTCTGAGTCCTGTTCGTATCCTCCAAACGTCACATGTCCTCCATGTGTCTTGCCTGAGCACCTGCATCTGTCTCTGCTGACATCACTCTGCCAATCATCCTGAGTCCAAGAAAGCAGCAAGACACTGCAGTACACCACCAGAATTTTTTTAGTGCATTTCTCACTATGGAGTACCAACAAATGCAACTCAGCTATGCAATGTAAGGCAAACCAATACATGCGTGTCGTTAGGGAAGACTCCTTCATCACGTGTCCTTTCACGGGCTTACTTTAGTAGAAATCTTTTCACCTCTGTCTGCTTCAGTTAAATGTTCCTTCATGTGTTTGCCCCCGAAAAACATCATCCAATAGGTGACACCCTGACCACAATAGGGATGTAAACTCTCTCCTTCTATAGTCATTTTATTTTTTAGCAGTTTAATGGGTACATTATAGTTTTCCATTTTGTGTGGAATTAGCTCTTCCCCTTCAAATGCTATAATTGACATATCCACTCAAAATAAAACTTGAATAAAAGATTGAAAAAAAATTAAAATAACACCATCCAACTGACTTGCCAAAAACTCTTAAGTTTCCACTTCACTGAATAATCTTTTGCATGTGGTCTTGACAGTTTGCAAGTACTTTATTTAGAGTTTTTGCATTTATGTTTGTGGGAACAATGGCGTGAGGTGGAGTAAAGTCCCTCATGTCCGCCCCGGGTGCAGGACACACAGGAAATTCGGTTGTGCATCCTCCCGCAGTCTGCTGGGCAGGTAGGGACTATAGGAAGCTGCAAGGACACAGCCCATGGGTGGGGCAAGGGGCCGCTCCTGGGGACCTCCAGCAGCCTTCTCTGGAGTTCCCAAGCTCTGGGCATCGCAAATGCTGCTGGATGCTGTGGGAGAGCTGGGAACAAATGGGGCCCCCAGAGCCTAGCTGGTGTCCTGCTGCGGGATCCAGCTGGCAGCTTAGGCACTGGCTAGCTGCTTTCACTTGAGTGAATGGCAGCCGTTTGGAAGCTCCGAGATGCCTTCAGCAAGAGATTAGGCTCGCAGCTCCTTAATCGAAGGCCAGATCCCTCGATTCCCATGGCAGATCAAGATGAATAGAGACAGTTCAGAGTTCTAAGGCGTTTATTGTCATTGTGGTCACCCTGTGACCTCCTGGAGGAACAGGGTAGAAATGTTAACTGGGAAGAGGCGTGGCTAAGCCTCAAGGTGTCTCATTAACATGGGGATGGTTGGGGGTTGCGTGGCCACGCCTCTACCTGAGGAGGGGCTTGGGGGTGTGACCCTATTTTACATGACCAAATGTCACAGACCTATGGAGACATATAGGCATGTGTTAGAAGCTGTATTCTAAGAGCTTTGACAAATGCCTGCTATCCCTTAGAGGCCTTCCTCCGCTTGGGACAACCTTTTGGGCCTGCGGGGTTCAAATCTTACCTGTACCAGAAAACAGACTTTCCATCATGGCATAACATATGTTTATAACAGATATAGATGTATGATTTTTTTTATTTATTTATTTATTTATTTATTTATTTATTTATTTATTTTGGTTTTTCGAGACAGGGTTTCTCTGTATAGCCCTGGCTGTCCTGGAACTCACTCTATAGACCAGGCTGGCCCCAAACTCAGAAATCCTCCTGTCTGTGCCTTGCAAGTGTGGGATTAAAGGCATGCACCACCACTGCCCAGCTTATTGTTGAGTCTTTTGTAATTTTGGTACCAGGAAATAGTGTACTCATACAAAGAATTTGGAAATGTTCCAGTTTCTGTTTGTGAAGTATTTTAAGGGGTATTGTTGTTAGTTCTTCTTTGAAAGTCTGTTAGAATTCTACTTGAATCCATGAGATCTGTGTGCTTTGTTTGCTTAAGGGAATTTTTATTACTGCTTCTATTTCACTGGAGGTTATGAGCTTGTTTAAACTGTTTATTTCATCTTTGGTAGGGTGTGCCTGTGAAAATTTCATATACTTCCTTTATGTTTTCTAGTTTCCTGAAATACAGATTTTAAAACACTTTTTATTGATTCATTGTGAATTTCACCTCATGCAATGCCACTCTTCCACCAGCCCCTGAAATACAGAGTTTTAAAGTATATAGATATTATTCTCAGATTTCTTGGTGTCTGTTATTTATCCATTTTTACCTCCAATTTTATTGATTTAGATCCTTTCTTTCCTTTGGCTAATTTGGCTAAAGGCTTGTGAACATGTTGATTTTCTCAAAGAATCAGCACTTCATTTTGTTATTTCTGTGCTTTTTCTTGTTTCTATTTCAATGATTTTGTCCTAAATTTGATTTCTTCCTATCTACTTTTCTTTGAGTTTATTCCAGATAATTTAATTGTACTGTAGGTCCTTAGAGCTATGAACTTGCTATTTAGAACTGTCTTTATTATGACTCATGTTTGTGTATATTGTTTTCATTTTTATTCAGATCAAAAAAAAAATTAAATTTCCTACTTGATTTCTTTCTCAACCTGGTATTCATTCACCATCAAGTTGTTCAGCTTCCATGAGTTTGTATACATTTGGTTATTTCTATTTGATATTGATAATCAGCTTTAATCCATGGAGGTCAGATGGAATTCGGAGTATGGATTCAGAGTTAAAACTTGATTTCTGTGCTAACATGTGATCAGATTTGGAGAAATTTCCATGAGCTACTGATGATTGTAATCTTTAGCATTTTGATGGAATATTTCATAGATGTCTGTTAGGTCCGTTTAGTTTATGATATTATTTAAGTGGGCTTTAGACCCACTCAAAGCTTTCTGTTTTCATTTTGTCTGCATTCCCTGTGCATTGGTGAGAACAGAATATTGAAGTCACCCACTATCACTCCATTATAATCAGTATGGAAATGTCAGATGTAGTAGTGGGGTTTTTTTATAAAATTTGGTGTTCTTTTGTTTGTGCATAAATGTTTAAAATTGCTATATCCATTTGGTGGACTTTTTTCTTTAATAGGTATGTAGTGTCCTCACTAACTCTTCTTGTCAGTTTTGGTTTCAGGTCTATTTTTTTTTTTTTTTTCCGATGGTGAGGTGTATTTCTTGAATGCAGCAGAAAGATGGATTCTGTTTTCTAATCTACACTGTAAGTCACTATATTTTTATTGGAAGTTAAGATTTTAATATTGAGAGTTATCACTGAGCAGTGTTTATTAATTTTTGCTATTTTGCTGTGGTGTGGATTTTTCCTCATCTGTTTAATTATTCTTACTGAGAAAACAGTAAAAAAGTAAATCTGAAGAATTATGAGATTTTTTTATTCCAAAGGCTAGTATTTGGCAAATGTACAAATATGAAACATAAAAGTAATAAAACATAAAACTCAGCTCAAAAAGAAGACAGTTTGTTTTCTTAATTACTAATACTAAAGGCTATTCATAAAGAAGTTATTGCCCCCAAATGACCTGGAATATTGATCAGGCCTTTTTTAAACCGTCACAATATACACATATACTAAAATTATTATCATCAATGGAGGCTTAATATTAATTTTGTGTATTTGCTTTCACTGGATCATGCACATTTTACTAACACTCATCATTATTGAATGGAATAAATAGCATTATTTTAATGTTTCTGAGTCAGCCTTATATCTTCAAAGAGCTCTTATACAATTAGAAGTTGATCATCTTTACAATTTTAATACAACTGAATAGCAATAGGTGACTTTACTTACCATTCACAGTGAACAAATGAATGTTGAAATCCTTTGCTGTGGAGTGAAGGTGATATTAATTGAAAGAAATGTCTCCCTTTAGGAAGAAAGCACAAAGAATGATAATAAAGAGAAATGCTTCAGTTCAGGGTATGAAAGAAAAAATTTGCTGACTATGTGGTTTCTTGTCTTTTTGTTTCTATTATTGCTTTTTTTTAAACTATCAGCTTCTTTTGTATGCAGTAGACTTTCTTCATGATTTAAAGCTGCTTTTTATTTTAATTTTTTGGCTTAGAGCAGTGATATTGCAAAGAAATAAATTCCCTTGCCTTATAGGCAACAGAGAAAGACAGGTTGTTCATTAGCTCTGCAAAACTCTTCTATTTTAATTCAATTCTTCAAATATTTTAAAAATAAAATAGTATAAAGAAAAGGTGAACAAGGAAATGTAGCAGAATGGGGTGGAGTGATCAATGTGCTGACATTAGTCAGGTTAATTTATTAGATGAAAATAATTATGTAGGATCCTTTCCTCTTGAGACAAATCATGCTTCACTCAGTTACTGTGTAAATATCTGGTAAGTGTCTCATTATGTGCCCAGCAAAGAACCAACTGGAAAAAACTTTTTTCCCATAGATATTATTGTATGATAATAGATACTTTATTATAACAGAATTATTATGACTTAAATATGAAATATATCTCACAGAATCAGGTATTTCAACATTTGATCTGAAATAGGTAGCATGATCTGGAGAAGTTACAGAAACTTTAAGTAGCCACTAGAAAGTACCATATGCCAGGGACCCAAGAGATTCCCAGGACCCAACAGGGAGGACATTAGCTGAAATACTCAACAAAGGAGAGATAGACCCTGTAAAGACCAAATCCAGTGGATAGGTACAGTCCCCAGTCGAGGAATGGGTCCATCCACCCACTTTAAAAATATTTATCCAGAATTCCTTCTGTCAAAAGGAAATTCAGGGACAGAGTGAAGCAGAAACTGAAGGAAAGATCATCCAGAGGCTACCCTACCTAGAGATCTATTCCATCTCCTGACACCAAACCCAGACACTATTGCTGATGCTAAGAATGTCTTACTGACAGTAGCCTGGTATAGCTATCCCCTGAGAGGATCTACCAGAGCTGGACCAACACAGATGTGAATGCTCAGAGCCAACCATTGGACTGAGCCTGGGGACCCCAATAGAGGAGTTAGGGGAAGATTTGAAAGATATGAAGGGGATTGTAACCCCATAGGAAGAACAACAATATCACCCAACCAACCCCTTCCCCCAAGCTCCCAGGGACTAAACCATGAACCAAAGAGTACACAAGAGGTACCCATGGCTCCAGTTGGATATGTAACAGAAGATTGCCTTATCTGGCATCACTGGAAGGGGAGACCTTTGGTCCAGTAGAGGCTTGATGCCCCAGGATAGGGAATACTAGGCCACTAAGGCAGGAGTGGGTGGACAGGTTGGGGGAGCACCCTCATAGAGACAGAGGGGAGGGAAGAAGAGATAAGGAGCTTGTGGAAGGGAAACAGGGAAGGGGTATTACATTTGAAATGTAAATAAATAAAATAACCAGTAGAAAATGAAAAATACAAAAGAGGTAGAGCAATCCTGGGAGAAGTATGTCACTGTGGATTGGCTTTCAGTATTTGTAACTTCAACACCCTTTCTATTCTTTCTCCATGCTTCCCCTATATGTGGGTAAAATGCACTTAACCATGTTCTTGCTCCTGCTACCATGCCTGCCTGCTCACTTTCCTGTGTCTTCCTCTGTTATGGACTTTAGCCTTCTGGAATCATAAACTCAAAAAATTCTTGTGTTCTTTAAGTTGCTTGACATAGTATTTTATCAGAGTCAAAGAAAGGAATACAGGGATTAAGCTCAGATGAGTGTAAATGTGTCAACCAATGAAGAAGGCTTTTACTTTATCTTAATAAATCAGTAAAACCCTATTTAGTAAAACATGTGCCAGTCTACCTGAGCATTGTTCCTCTATGGAGACTGTTGGAAGAAAGACACTTCCCATACACATAGAAACAACTCTAGTATTTGAGTGGAAAGTGGGACTTGCCACTAAATTTAACAGTCTGAGACATTTCTCAGCCAAGCTAACTGTGTAACCTACATATGACTGTGTAACCTACATATGACTGTGTAA
>JADRCH010000239.1:3952302-3968696 GCA_019843965.1 Rhynchomys soricoides | reverse complement strand
TCAATGAATAACTCTAATTAGACACTGAAGTTGGCATATTTCCTACAATCTGAAATTAGATCACAGAGTTGAGTCAACATGAAACAGCTCCATTAACTCCCCAGACTTCCAAGTCCTATTTGCTTTGTGGAAATTACTGTTTTGAATTTTATCTTCTATCTGAAGAAGTCTGTAGAACTGGACTATGACTTTGCTTCGGTTTTGTTGCTCAAACATCTTTAAAGAAACTCATAAGGCGAAAAGTCCCACAGGATATTTAAATTATTATGATATTTTAATAAATAAAAGAAAAAGTCACTATAAAAATATAAATAAATTAATTTGAATAGGGATGTAGTTTACCTAACACACATAGGACCCTTCATTTAATTCCTAGAAACAGCACAATATTTCTAATTTTTCATGTCTGCATGACTTCTATAACATTTTGATGATACTGTTAATATAGTTAACAGATTAACCTTTAATTAATAGATGCATTACCAGATCTGAATCCTGTTGATTTGAGGCTCAGCATTCAGTATGTGTCAGTTTGGGAAATAGAACAATGCCCCCCTTTGGTGCATATATGAGAAAGGCTGCTTAATAACATCTGGTGCCATTTCTCAGCATCCCAGGGCTATCCCCTTCAGGTAGTGCATTTCCAGGGAGCACATGTGATTCATCACCAGTTCCTGTGTCATAAATAAGCACTTGATGTGGATGCTATTGTTTAGCATCCTTGATGCTGCATGCTATCCTCAGCTGCCATGTAGTTGATCTGCTGATAGGTGACATGCCAGATGTCTGGGATAGCCATGCACATTTGTGCATGGAGTAAAATTAATTATTCTATTCCTTAGACATAAATGAAGCAATCAAAAGCATGGGACAAAGGATATACATGGGAGATTGGTAAAATTCTGGAAATAGAGAACGTTTTACTTTAAACTAATAAGGGGCCTTCCTTTCTTTCAACTGCTGGAATTAATCTGCACCTTGCTTAAGATCTCCTATCAATAGTACTTTCAGTACTCTATAAGTAGATCTCTACCTTAGAAAGAGTCTGTTACATATCATTCTAGAGGGATTATGCTTGCTTTGAAAGTCTGTACTCTAAACTGGTAGTTGGCTTTTTAAATACAGTAAAAGAGACTGGCACAGTTTGGCAGTTAATTTTCCCATGAAATTTTCTTGAGTATATGAAACTTAAGATATAGTACAGAATAAAAATGCATGACACTGGCAATTTATAACTTAAATTATTTAACAAATCACCAGTTATACAAATGATTAAATAATTGACTTTATTTAATTTTAGGTATTTTGTAGGATATTTTTGAAAGGGATCAATAAATATTTGAGGCAGAATAGCACTGTTTCTGTTTGTCCATGCATAACATTTCTCTAAATTTACCAGCATTATGTTATACATTCATCTAAAGCAAAAAATATAGGCTACCAAATCCTATTACACTGAGGAGAAAACTGAAGAGGTAATCCAACTGTTGAATTTAGTGATAGATAAAAAAAAATTCTATATACTTTCAAAAGTACAATATTAATTATATTAATTAGCAGATACAAGTTGAGGATTTCCAAGTTTTCAGTGTAGAGTGTAATGTACAATCAAATGCCAGTCTTGTATAAGGGAACACATACATACATGCATTAGAAACTTTCAAGTTGAATTTTCTAACAATTAGACATGGGAGACTTTATAACATTTGTAACTTAAGTTTATTTAACAAAAGTAAAATACTTTATGGTCAGGTGGTAATGGGAATGTATATTAGATGTAGTCAGAGTCCTCCAGTAAAATAGGAAAGTAAATGCATAAATACATTCTCTCTCTCTCTCTCTATCTCTCTCTCTCTCTCTCCCTCCCTCCCCCCTACCTCTGGATGGATAGATAGATAGATAGATAGATAGATAGATAGATAGATAGATAGATATAGATCAATTTCATTTCATTGGCAATTTAGTAAGCTCAAAATCTGAGGTTGGGAGACTGTCTTTAATATCTTGAAGAAAACTGTCAGTGCAGTTTTGAGACAGAATTTCTTACTCAAAACAATCTTAGCCTCACTATTATGGCTTTATATCTGATTGAATGAGTCCGAGACACCCTAAGAATAAGGGAGGGTCATCTGAACCACCTAAGGTTAACCACATCTATAAAACAACCAGTTACACCAATACTTAACTGCATATGATATTAAATAACCAGCTCATTTAAGTTCATACAACCACCACAGATAAAAAACTTCTCTGGTGTCCAGTTGAGACTATCTCCTTTC
Source organism: Rhynchomys soricoides (assembly GCA_019843965.1). Classification (NCBI taxonomy): domain Eukaryota; kingdom Metazoa; phylum Chordata; class Mammalia; order Rodentia; family Muridae; genus Rhynchomys; species Rhynchomys soricoides. The sequence continues at coordinate 3,966,417 of JADRCH010000239.1, read as the reverse complement.
CACAAAACATATCCATACATGAAGAAAACTGCACCTGACCTTATGGCTCCAGTTCCTCTACATGCTTCCGCAGTGGATCTTTTATTTCAGAGATGTGTTACTGTTGTAATACCTCTCCTTGGGAGTTAAGAAGCATAGCACTCATATTTTTATGGGAATAAGATAGTCTTAAGATGAAAGAGAGAGAAGTAAGCTTCTAAACTGAAGCAAAAAGGCTTTCTCCAGAGACTGGAAAGACAGCTCAGAAGAAAAGAGCACTGGCGGCTCTTCCACCAGACCTGGTTCAATTAATTTCCAGCACCACATGGGGTTTACTATTTAACTCCAGTTCCAGGAGATCCAGTATCATCTTCAGGCCACTGAGAGCATTGCACATACACAATACACTTATTTACATGCAAGTAAATGACTCACACATAAGATAATAAAACATTTAAAAATGTTCACAACGCTTCAGTCTATAATGGGACCATGTCCTGACTCTAGCATTGCTTTATGGACGGGAGTGGATTTGCTGCGTTCATTCTTTCCCACTTACGTGTGTTGTAGCTATGGGATCTTGGAGTCCTTGTCAAATAAGACCAACAGTACTTCCAGCTCCAAGGATGCAGGAAAACCTTACAAGATTAGAGAGGAGGAACAGAAACAAGCCGGTCTGGGGTCTGGGGGTGTAGTTTGCTGTCTACTGGGCTCACATTTGTAAGTCGCATTCTTGCACCTGGCTACCAAAATATGTGGAGCAAACCATTTGGGATTCCAGGGCTGAGAATAAGCTGTTACACAAAGCTGCTGATGCTGATGCTGATGCTGCTGATGCTGCTTCATTTTTACCAAACTAAAAACTCCAGTGAGCCCATTCCACAATGAGGAAAAAAAAAAAGAAGAAGATTGGTGGTTAAGCACACAACATTTGCTGAAGGCTTTCAGAAACACTTATGAAAGGAGTATATTTCCGTATTTAAAAAAAATTAAATGTTATTTTTTATCAAAATTTAATCGATTACCTTCTCTACAAAAGTAGTGTGAAGTCTCCCTCTTGCTTTCTGGAGCTGTCCTATCTGCTTCTCCTTTTGCCTTTCTAGTCAGAATGAGAGACTGGCATTTGAGGATTCATCTTACTTGTACACCAAGTACTAGAGCAATACTGGACACAAATCTGGTGACTGGTAATTATTTTTTGGATGAATGTTTACAAGGATGAGTGAATAAAGCAAACAAAACATGGAAAATGACCATGATATTTTCTACTAAAGTGAATGAACAAAGCTAAACCTATTCATAGGTTCTTAGAAAGGATTTACAGTGTTCTGACCCTTTAAAGGTTGTGGATAACATATCGAGCGCATGGTCTTTGAGTTTGAATACAGGCGACACTGAGTTAGATATGACTAAGACACAGAATGATGGAGGAGAAAAGAGAATGAGGACCTTTGCTTGGGGAACAGCACATTTTGCCAACACTAATCAAAGATGTTCTTTGTTTGTGAATGGGGACATGGGTCTCCTTTGTTAAGACTAACTAAAATTAAGAATTTGAGGGTTCACAGCAATCCTAATTGTGCTGGCACTATAATTTTGAGACTTTATTTAATGCTTCCTCTTTCCATAAAACTAGAAGGGCAAAGAACAGGCTTTGAGCCACTATCTCTTGCTTAATAATGCTTTGTTCCAGTGTTTTCTTTTCCTTTTTTTTTTTTATTGAGAAACTTAATGTTAAATTTTTATTTCAAAGCAACAGCTATACTGTTTTGTCACAAGATGAACTTGACAGTGAACAAAAACTAACTAAAACTAAATAGCATTCATATCAGAAAAATTACAAAGGAATAAATTTGAAGTAAAACATTTTCCGGACAGCTAGAACAAGCCGAATTTGGGAGTAATCAACTATAGAGAATAGAAGCCATAATACGAAATCAATCTAAGAGATTTTATTAATAAATGAATTTTCATAATAAAGTTTACCAAAAAAAAAAAAAGCAGTAATTAAGGTTTGAGCATTAGTAAATTGGTACAACTGGGTCCTAACAAAAGTGGAGTCCAGGATCAAAATTTCAAATGCAGGGCACATATGAGTGGTATGGGTTGAGACTAGTAAGATCCAGTCTTGGTGCTCTGGGTTGGCTAAGCAGGTAAAAGTCAATATGGGAAAGCATCGGGAACATATATGGATTTCTTAATTAGGCAAAAAATTTCTGGTTCCAACTGGTTTATCTGTGTAGTTCTGGCTGCCCTCAAACTCAGAGATTTGCATGTCTCTGCCTCCCAAGTTCCAGGATTAAATGTGTGCACCACCACACCCAGCAAATATATTAGAACTTTATGTGTTTTGTTTTGTTTTGTTTTGTTTTGTTTTCAATTTAGAGATCTGCTTTCTTTCTTTCTTTTTTTTTTTTTATTTTTTTCTTTTTTGATATTTACTTTATTTACATTTCAAATGTTTTCCCCTTTCCAAGTCTTCCCTCCGGAAACCTCTTATTCCTTTCCCCCTCCCCCTACCTCTATGAGGGCGCTCCCCCCCCCCCACTCCTGTCTTCCTGACCTGACATTCCCCTACACTGGGGCATCTAACACTCTCAAGCCCAATGGCTGTTTCTCCCACTGATGGCCAACAAGGCCCTCCTCTGCAACATATGTGGCCAGCACCATGGGTATTCTTTGGTTAGTGGTCCAGTCTCAGGGAGCTCCGGGGGTGGGGGTGGGGGTAGGGGTTTGGCCAGTTGACACTGTTGCTCCCTCCATGGGGCTGCAAACTCCTTCAGCTTCTTCAGTCCCTTCTCCAACTCCTCCATCCGGAAACCCACTCTCAGTCCAATGTTGGCTGTGAGCATCCGCCTCTGTATTTGTCAGGCTCTGCCTGAGCCTCTCAAGAGACAACTTATCATGCTTCCATCAGCATGCACTTCTCAGCATCCACAATAACAACCAGGTTTGGTGGCTATATGTGGGATGTATCTCCAGGTGGAGCAGTCTCTGGATGACCTTTCCTGGAGTCTCTGCTCCACACTTTGTCTCCATATTTCCTCCTGTGAGTATTTTGTTCACCCTTCTAAGAAACACTGAAGCATCCACATTTTGGTCTTCCTTCTTCTTAGGCTTCATGTGATCTGTGAATTGAATATTGGGTGTTCTGAACTTTTGGGCTAATATCTACTTATCAGTGAGTATATATGGTGTTTTCTTTTCCTGACTTCTTAAAAACAACAACAACAACAACAACAAAAATAGAAAAACAAACCTTTTTCACACAATTGGTTATTTCCCTTGCTATCCCTCACAGACCTGACACCACTTCACACTGCTTTCCTTGTGCAGTGCTAACACATCAGATAAACTTGTTATAAAACACAGACCCAGGAACGCAAACAAAGCCAATAATTATCGATCTTTCAGGGTGAGTAATTTGTATCAATCTGGGGAAAGATCAAAAGAGATGTGTTCAACTAAAACTTAGTCCAAAGACTTAGGTTTCTAGAGAAGAAGAAAAAGAAAAAAAAATCATAGCATTTTTTTGATACAGAAAAATTTAAACCCAAGCTCTCTGCTGCTTTCCTCTCCAACATGACAGCAAGTTACTTCTATGGTTCTGTGATGTTAAAGGACTTCATATTAATTTTGACATACACACATATACTATATATATATGCCACAGAAATCTAAATTTCAATCTATGATTGACTATGCAACCTTAAGTAAATCATTCACAATTTAAACACTGAACTGTAACTCTGACTATTAAATACTGTTTGAATGTAAAATGGCTAGTGTTAATTCTTGCACATAGTAGGTCTGTGGCCAATTTCCATTTCGCTTTTTTGCATTCTCCTTCATAAACTCCCTTTGAAAAGCCTCCATTTGCTTGCAGATTCAAGCTGAATTTGTCCAATAAGTTGATTAGCAGAACTTGCAGCAAATTCAACAGAACATGGCAGGATGCCTTTTAAATTTGATTCAGTCTTTGCTTCTCTTGGAAAACATAGTTCTTTGAGACTATTAAAATATGATACTTTCCTTTCTTCAAGGAACATTGCTAGACTCCTATCAATAATTCAGTTTTGTTTTTTCTGAGTTGGCAGACCCAAACTTAATCTCACTTAAAAGACAGACTATTCTGTTGGTTTTAATTTTGCAAGACAATCTTAAGAATGGCAATAATAAATCATTCTGTTCAATTCATTTCTTTCCATCTTCCAGAAAAATAAGAGGTGATATCTACATGAATGCTATATCTAATAATGGTGTGCTTAGGAAATTACTTTCCAGATCTCCTAGTTCAATTTCCGTGTATGTCATTTGACAATGTATTTGTTACCAGGATTTTAATCTATGTCATTTTCTTATTTCCTAAAAGACTTAACTCATTTGACAAATGCTGTGTGTGTACGGAAAGTTGAATATTATGTTCTCATAGCTTCTTTTCATTTCAGACTAAATGGATGGCCAAATTCTACAGTTCCATTTATGGACTTTAAAAGAAATATTCCAAGTTAGTTTTGCCAAAGGCTTAACCTTTTATCAATGAAGGAAATACGGAGAAGGATGGCAAACCCTGAAACACATGCTTTTTTTATACAGCAATAAGCTTGCTGTAGACTAAATGTTTATGGTCTGCCAATGTTTCTGTTGAGATCCTGACTTCTAAGGTAATGGTTAGGAGGTGGTGGCCTTCATAGTTGGGTTGGTACTGGAGAGAAACTAGCTGTCTAGAATGGAATTAGTGTCATTACAAAAGAGGCCCCAGAAGAATGATGGCTTATTCCTCCATGTGAGGTGGCAGGTAAAAGACAGCTACTTATAAACCAGGAAGTGAGTTATCACTGCACACTAAATCTGCCAGCAAACTGATGCTGGGCTTTATAGGTCTCAGAACTGTGAGAAGTAAGTTTCTGTTTGTAATACTTTGTATATCAGTATGACCATCCTAGAACAAAGACTTTTCCATAGATCTTAGAGAAAAACCGTACATGCCTTTAGAGCAGCATACAGTTCCACCACATGTATTGTAAATGCAAATGCATAGATGTGAACAAACACTCTTTCTCATATACAACTCTGGCATGGTGTTCTCAACAGATGGCCAGATTTCCTGAACAATCATAAAACTTGCATGGAAAAGTGCTAATTTAGATCCTAACAATAATTTCTCTAGCACATTTGATGTATCTAAATATTGAAAATAAATGTTTGTTTGTTTGTTTGTTTGTTTAAGAATGTGGCTTTGCACATGAACAGTGAGTTGGTTTTTTTTTTTTTTGGAGGGGGGGGTGGTTTTTTTGTTTTGTTTTGAGACAGGGTTTCTCTGTATAGCCCTGGCTGTCCTGGAACTCTCTCTGTAGACCAGGCTGGCCTCAAACTCAGAAATCCACGTCTCTGCCTCCCAAGTGCTGGGATTAAAGGCATGTGCCACCATTTGCCTGCTAATGGTGATTTTTATTAAACACTCCTTTACAGGCACTATGGAAGCACACAGTGCAGTTCCAAGGAACGCCCTGGTAAGAGAAGTTCATAGTGAAATTTAACACATGTTGCCACATATCATTTTCTACTTTATTTACTGAAACATACCTCTCACCTTTATATTTTCCCATTTCCTTTCAAAATTCTGGGCTTTGGAGTTTTAATATTATAATTTTAATACTATTTCTCCCTTTCCTTTCCTTCTTTCTATTAATATTATAAGTAACACCATAAAGTCACAAATATGACTGCCCAAATGTGAGCTGAACAAAGACACCAATGAACTTCCAAAATTCTGAAGTGAAATATACAAATCCAAGAGGAGGAAGTGATTACTTGAGCAGGCATGATCTCAAAGATCACGAGGACAAAATTATTTTATTAGCAGAAATCAGATTCTAATCCAATACAATGAGTAAATAATGAGAAGACATTCTTAGAACCTAAAGGAATCATTTCTGCCTGAGCAGTGGCTGCCTCTGTCCTTGATTGTGCCATCTTTGTGTGTAACTTTAACTCAAGACTCCTTCAAACGTCTGGTTCACCTGAGTTCCCTGCTTCATAGGGATAAAAAATTGGCTGACAGAGGCAAAGAGTTTGATATGCTGCTTACAAAAGCAAACAAACTGGACCAAAAGACAAGACAAACAAGTAAAACACCTTGACACTTGTGTGAAGAGATAATTATTTTATCAAACTCTTGAAAAGTTTAATATCCTGGATACAGAAAAGCTATTTAAGTGTGTAAAGAGCCATAACTCTTGCTCTTTTAGCTCCTGTGTCTCCTTCTGTGCTCAATCATGTCAAGCTAATTGGCCAGAGGCAACTAATATTCTTGCCAGTCATATGATGAGGTCCCACCTCTGAAGCTAAGCCTTTCAAAAGAAGAAGATGAGGACGGAGAATAGTGGACCTCAGGGACAAACTAGGAACCCAGGTATCAGAGCAGAGTGAGAGCCCGGAATATGAGAAGATACTCTGATTTGCTCTCTTAGGAGCATTCTGCTTGTCTGCTCTATGTGGGTGTCCACAGGTCACAGTGCTCTATAAAATCCTTACTTTCTCACAAGTATGCTACTAAATATTGCCATATAAAGAGGATATTGTAACACTTTGCTTTCCCTTCATCCTTTCCAGCAGTTTCTTTCCTTGAGTGTGATAGTTCTTTAGGTGAAGAAATCAGCTCAGTAACTTTGGAATATTCCACTAGACCCCTCCCCTCCAGGAAGAGAAAGGTCACAGAGCTTGTCTCCCTTTTGGAAGAGAGAGGCTAATTATATTCCTCAGACCACAGGTGGGGAACGACCATCCAGGTCACTTGCAGAGCATGTAAACACAGTCTGCAGGGCAGACCAGCCATTGGTCACCTACAGACAAGTGAGTCCTGACCACCTCATTCCCTAAGGACCAATCAGTTTAATAGTCACACTGTTCTGCCAATCATGTTGCACTTAGTGGCTGTTGCTCTGAAAACTGTATAAAGGCTAGCCAAATGGGTCTCGAGGGGTCGAGACTTCTCCTTCAGGTGTGGTATGGCCCCAATGTGTTGGATTTAAAAATTCCTCTTGAAACATTTGAAATGTAAATAAAATATGAAAAAAAAAAAATTCCTCTCGCTGATTGCATCAATCCTGGCCTCCGCGGTGTTCACTCTGGGGTCTCCCGATAGCTAAAGACTCCCCAGAGTCTTTACAGTGGCATGGTATCATATTATTTTATTTCCCTGATGATTAAATGTACATTCACGTGCTTATTGGCACGACTACGGAAGTTTTCAAAAATTCATCCAGAAAAGAGAACTGGACTATTACCAACACAGAGCTTCTCAAAAACTCAAACTTTCATTTTACAATTACAATTAACCAAGTTATTAAAGCATCAATCGTGAGTAAGAAAATACTGAATGGATACATGTCAAGAAGTTTACTTAGCCAATTTATCTCATTCACTGTTTTAAGAAATTTAATTTTTAATAAAAATGAGAATTTAAGGAATATAGACATGAATTTGCTAATAGATACCAGACTATATTCTTCAGTTGCTTAGAGATAAGTTTCTTCTCTGTATTACAAGAATCACCTCTATTTCCATGAATAGAAGCTATACACCACCATTATCATTCCCACCCAAGCATTGCAAAATAATTAAGAACAATATGATGCAGTGATAATTGACCACACACAAGATCCTGAATCTGCAGTAGATAATCCTCCAGGCACAGCTGTGAAAAATTGTTTACCCTCAGGGTGGGCCTGTGAAAGAGAATCTAGATTAGGCTAATTGGTGTAGGAATTCTCACACTAAACTGGGAGACACCATTTCCTGAGTTTGGTTCCTGAACTATGTAAAAGGGAGAGATTCTACTAAGCACAAACATTCCTTGGTTGTTTCTGCTCGTTAATAGCAGATGCAATGTCCCAAGCTGCCTTAACCATTTGCTGTCATAACTTCCTTGCAATAACACACTGATGGTCCTTGGAACTGTTAGCCTAAATATACTCTTCCTCTCTCAAGTTGCTCTGTAGACATATTTTTATCAGAGCAACAAGTAATGAGAACTAAGACCATAAATAAAGGCATATGTTCTTACAGTCAGATGAACTTGAGGCTTTCTGCTGATCTTAACTTTTAATGGACTCATAATCATTTCTTACATTTTAAGTCTGTGTCTGAGAAGATAAATGAAACTGAAAACAACACTCTAGAGATTTGCATTGGTGACACTTATCTGCGTTGTCCAGTTCTTCAGCTTCTGACTTCTTAAGAATTGCTGCTTGAAATAAGTGTATTTTATTGAATGTGGACCACTATTCCATCACAGTGAGATGGTAATATTGGTGATGATGATGATGATGATGATGATGATGATGATGATGATGATAAATAGTAACAATAAATAATTTAAAATAAGCTATAGAATTTTGTAGATGTTGTTGGTGAATTTTCATTGCTGTATTGGAATTCCTGAAAAGTGATTTGAGAGAGAAAGATTTTTGACTCCATCTTTCAGAGGTTTGGAGGCAATCTTAGCTGGACCCATTGGACATGTGGTAAGACAAACCATCATGGCAGCTTGAGCATATGCTGCTTATATTTCATAGTGGCTAGGAAGCAAAAATATTGAGAAAAGCACAAACTAAGGTAAAATTACTTTCAGAGATGCGGCCCCAGAAACCCATTTCCTCCAATCAGCCCCACCTTTCACAATTCCTTCCTTATATTTAATTCTCTTATAAATCCTTCAATAATCCAGTCTCTGTTCCAGAGCGCCAACTCTGGGCAACCCATAATACTGATGATCTGTATTTTAAAAAACAGAGGGCATGATCAGAAGAACAGCTGACCCGTCCCTACACTGCTAGTTACTTTGATTATAAACCAGAAGGCTCTGTTTCCTCTACAATAGGGTACAGTGAATATATATGTCTTATTGTGTTTTACTCTGTTCAAAGTCCTTCTAAAATAGGTAGCCCCTTTAAGGAGTAGCTATGGATAGTTTTTGCTTCAAAATGAAAAGTATAAATACAGATTCATGGGCATACACATTTATGTTATTTATTAGTTTTTCAAGTGAATCAACAGAACCAAACATGTGCTGCCTGACAAAGAACTGTCTCCTGGGCTTGTTCAAAGGAAGTTTCTCTGCTATGACCTTGGGAGTAGAAGGCATAGACCATTTGGGATATAATTTAAATGAAAACAGCCTAGCCCAGTTGTTCTAATGGTAAGCAATTAGAATAAAGAGCCATTAATTCCCAAACCTCTGGCCCCAGGTGCTGTGCTGAATTCTAACAAACCTTCTTCATAGTAAAATGGACTCATTGTCCAGTTTCCCATATAATCTGTTATTACATATAATATGTAAATACATATATAATATATATATTATTTATACACACTACACACACACACACAAACACACATACAGAGAGTCACAATAAACTCTCATTAAGTAAGGATGAGGTAGAGTCTAGAGTACAGGCCTCTTCTCTACAACTCTGTGACCACACAAATAGTATCACACTCTTATTTACCTTAAATTTTACATGTGCATTTTTCCAATGATTTATTCCGAATTATTCTTTAGCTATACTATGCTTTGGTATGTTAATTAGTTAGACATAAATGCAGCTTATGAAGATGATTTCTTCCTAATGAATATGAATAAGGTAATCATTATGAGTTTCCTGAAGAGTGGGATGAAAACATATTGTTGTGTAATTTTTCAAAAACTCTCTACATTAAAACAAGCCCTAAAGTACTAAAGTGATTCATTTTTATTATGCTACTATTTTTACAGTGTTTTTTAAATGACCAATGTTTGTATATTCTGTGTCTGCTTCAAATACTCACAGTAAGTTAGGGATCAGCTAAAAATATAGTCAGACTATGCTGCCAACCTTTACAGAGATACTTTCAAGGATAATACATTGGCATCACTGCAGAGTTCAGTTTTGTCATTCATAGATTCTGATCACTGCAATGGAAATAAGGATATACACTATTTATTTTTAGCATGGGTTTGATTAAGGAATTAAAAGGCCTACCCTTGTGATTCTGCTTTAAACATAATGAATAGCAAATATGAACATCTTTGACAATAGATTAGGGCCTGAGATAGAAGGAAAAAGACAAAGATGGTAGAGAAAAATGATAATGAGTGAGCTTTGGGGGTGCATACAGATTTTGCATCTTCAGAGTAAAGTAGTAGGTAGACATCTGATTGGATATGTTGACACCCTTCCACTTCATATCTTATACAGAATTCTCACCATGGATGTAACTGGAGACTGTCCAGAGTCGTGAAGTCTAAGCAAGAGTAGTGAAATAGAGACAGTTGAGAATGTTAGGGTCAAGATATCTTCCTCAGTGTTTTCTAGGTCATGTTAGTATCATGGTTAGGTTAACCAAAAAACGTTGGCAAGAAAAGAAATGGTACAGTACTCCTGAAGTTAATTACAATTGGGAAATAAGGGGGAGATAATAACAGCTATGATTCTTAAGCACCGTTTTAAAAATCTATTCAAAAGAAGGTTAAAATGATTCTTTTGTTTTTGTTATTTGGATTAAATAGTCCTAAAATTAATTTGTAACATTTCCTTAGAGTCTTAGGAGATACAAAAAGTGTACGAGCATTCCCTTAACCAAATATATAAAAATGAACATGTTTGTTTGGTATTTTAGCTATTTGAAATGTATTTGAATAGCTATAATGTTAACAAAAGATGTTTTTACCTATGTTTCGATTATCTTGAAATTCACTCAAAGAAAAATGAACACTTCAAAATACCTTTTATTTTCATTAGTGAAAGTTAATTGGCACGACTACATTGATATGGTCTTTTATTTTAATAACACTTCTTGAAATATGATAAATAAGCTCTTGAATGTCTGTTTGGTCTTCAGTATCCTTGAACATTTCTTCTTTCATTATGAATTCCAAAATTGTTTGTGTGATTTCATGGAAAGTTTAATGGCAGTATTGATTCCAAGCACATTGATCAGAAAAATAAATTTTGAAAGAATTCACATTATATTTTATTCATCCATTATTCCATTCTCCTGCTCAGTTTATTAGGGTTTTTTTCTTTAATCATTTGTAATTCTGTCCTTTCAAAACATGGGTGTCTTATTTTGCTATCACTGAGTCAATCAAATACTGAGTTATAATAAAGTACTTGACTAGTATCAACTAAGGAGTGGTTAGTAGATATTTCAATTGTCTCTAGAAAAACATAAATTTTAAAAAGATTTCCCACTAGAAATGCAAAATCTGTGCTAAATGCCTTTGTCTAAATAGAGTTATTAGAAACTGAGGAAATTAAATAATGAAAAATACCATTTATAGAATCTAGTTAATTCTTACCGGAGGGAAAAACATAGGTTATATTTGAAGAAAAGGTGGAGGGAATCATATTTTACATATTCTTGCTAAACTTGTATCTTTTCTTTTGCAAAATACTGACCTTTTTTCATCCTCAGATATTGATAGCATGATTTTAAGGTGAAATACTATCCATATTATGAGTCTTTTGTTACTCAAAAGATTTTATTCTTTAAAATTTCTATCTTCAGATGCAAAGGCTCATGGGAGCCAAGACGACTCCACTTCTATCTGTACACAACACAGCTGGAATTCAGTTATCAGATTAGTTTTCCAATCATAAGAGCTGGCCAAGAGCAATTCCAAGAGAATGCTTCTGGAGCCAGGTGCCTTGGCAAAGACAGAGAAGAAACAGCAGGGGCAGAAAAGGTGAGAAATGACTGCCAAAACCCTGGCTGGTGTGCTTCACTATTTCAATAAGACCAGCCTCAGATAGAGGAAACAGAGCAGAGCCTGGACCTGAAGTGAATGCTTGAGCTTAGTGATATTTTCAGTTGACAGGGTAGTCACTGCTCCTGTCTTAGCTCTGGGATTTGTGAATAGTGAGAGCCCATGAAATTTTGCAAAGTATTCTGCAACTTTTTACTAATGTCTCAACAGTGGAGTGTAATGTGGTTATTAGAGGCCGATTCACCAGCTCATTCTCATCCCTACTGTTGTTCTTTGTGTGTCCTGTTACAGAGAGGAGGATGTGTAAAGGGCCACAGAAAATACCACAAAATGATGACTGCTAACTGACACTGAACAGTTAACTGAGACTGTTTCATCTATAATAACTTGCCTATTATAAAGCTCATAATACTCCATGATATAGGTAATAATTTCTAATTAGTACTTTGTATCTACTTACTAGCATCTGCGCATAAAACAGACAGATAAGTCACATGGGTGTGATAGCAGAGCCCTGTTGACATCTCAGTAGTGGTATTAGTTTATTCAACAGAAAGTTTGACACCCAGCATGTTCCTGGTATTGCTTCAAGAACTGACTTGAGTACAGAAGAACAAAGTGAAGCTCCTGACTTAATGGAATAAAAGTTATATTTAACAAAGAGGTGAATAATAAGCAAACAAAACTATAAAATGTTGCATAAAGTCAAATCTGAGGAAATCTTAAAATTAAAATTTTATTCCTTATTCCTTTATTGGAAAGGACATGTCTGAAGAACCGAGCTGTTTCATATGCTTTGGAGGTCCACAAAGCCAAAACTAGCATCCAAGAGGAAAGCACATCGAAACCACGAAAGTATGTGTTAGGTTTTTCTCTGGGTCCTACAAGTGTGAATGGAACAGTCTTGACGGAGCGCATAGTAGGAAGTAAGACTGAATCTTAGTCAGGGAGCTGATCTAAAGTGACTGTAGGTGCTGGCTGCAAACTTAACCTTCGGACTAGAAGATGGCAAGGGAATAATGAGTATATTTAAAGAAATGAATGGTATAAAAACCTTGTATTTCTGTAATAGTTCTTTGTAGCCATATATTTTTCACAACCTATTTTAATAAGGGTTCTTAAATGCTTCAACTCCTTTCCAGTTTGCTACCCATCAGAGGTAGTGGAAAAGAAAGGTTATTAGGATATGGGGGAAGTGGACCTGTTTAGAAAACGTTCTTTGGGGGGATTCATTGTTCTCAGTCTACTCCGCTAGCAGACACCACACATGAATCAGCAAGGCAGTTCAATCCAAAAGAAACCAAGTTGATCGCCAATAGGTTGGAGTCTTAGAAAGTAGCGGGAAGCCACAAGAATCTCATGAGAAGTTCTTGGTGAGTTTCTCTGTATGAAGTCACCACAAGTGAAGCTCAGCAACACAATATAAGTCAATTACATGCATGTTGTCAGCAAATACTAGTGAGGTGAAGCACAGCAAGCATAGCTTGATATCCTACTCTTTGTGGGGTCATATTTATATTCCTTCTAAATATCATGCATCCTTTCATGTGTTTGCTACGGCAAGGCATCCTTTTACCTGTGTCTGCTTTAGCAAAACATTATTTCATCTGTTTGCCCCAGCAAAACATCATTATAAACCTAACTGAGTTTCCAAAGAAACCAGAACTTTTCACTTTATTTCTTCAAGGGCTGAGAGAGGATTTGATTAGCTAGCTCTAGAGATGGCACCAGTGATGACCAGTGACAGTAGTGAGACAGAGAAATAGTGGAGGTCAAGGTTAATGTCATTTCAGGGCAATATAATGGAGAGAAGAGGTATTTATATGCCATGAGTGTAGGAATCAATAAGATTGGTGACTGGCTATACTGATAAAGAAGTCAAGAAGAACCAGTGGAATCTCACAGCCTTCACAATTCACAGCAAGAAAGATGTAGCATCAAGAGTTGATAACATTGGAAGTAATAATCACAGGAATTTTCACTTAGAAAACACAAATGTTAAAAATTTCCCTGACTCAGGAATAGAATATTGACTTAGCATTTGTTTCTACCCTGCCAAATTTATATGGAGAGGTCCAAGTTCCTATTGCAACAGTATTTACTTAGAAGTGAATGAGGTTCTGAGGATAATGCACTCATGATGGATTTAGTAGCCCTATAAGAGGAGATATCAAACTGGGCATGACAGCATATGTCTCTGAGAATCTTAGCTCTAAGGAGCCAGAAGCAGAAACACAGTGAGTTAGAGGTCATTCTGAGCTACACAATATGTTCCAGACCACCAGTCGTAGACACACAAAAATACTTCACATAAAACAGCAGATCTATTATTATCTGTCTATCTATCTATCTATCTATCTATCTATCTATCTATCTATCTATCT
>JADRCH010000239.1:3845922-3952292 GCA_019843965.1 Rhynchomys soricoides | reverse complement strand
TCTATCTATCTATCTATCTATCTATCTATCTATCTATCTATCTATCTATATATCTATATATCTATCTATATATCTCTCTGCCAAAGCTCCCCTAACCAGAAAATTCTTTCCACACTATCACAATTTCAGAGCATTAATATTAACCATGCCAATCTTTATGAATATATAAATAATAAAGTGTATTTTTCAAAGCCAAACAATCTTTTTGTTGGGGCAGCCAAAGCCAAATAAGACAGAGTATTTAAATGGCTGCAGTGATACTAATCAAAGTAAATGATGACTTAAAGAAAGCAGAAGTGCTGGTTACAGAAAGAACACGTTGGAGTGATATCAAAGGAAGAGAAGGCTGAAGAGTTGCCATTGATGAGCAATAGGTAAGAATATCTAAGGAGTAATGACCTAGAGTGACAGACAAGTGCCTCAGGATCTCTTCCCCTAATTTAGATATCCTATGTTTTGCTTGGTGCTGACTCCAGACTTGTATCTTTATACTGTCCCATCATATTTGAAAGGCTCTGAAAAAAGTAAAAATATGAAATCTGATCAAACTAGCAACATGACAATTATCTTTGTCACTGAAAAATAAAACAGCATTGCCTCATTTGATCTTTGCCATTGTAAACATTCTAAGTTTCACATCAGGGAAAGCTAACTTGAGAGATATATTATGAGCGTGTTCACTTGGAAGCATTCATCTTTCACTTGTCAGGTTACAGTCTATTCCTTATTATTAGTTTTGTTTGATGTCTTTACAGAGTAGGAGGCAAAAAATCAGTAGCAGACTCTGTACTGGAAATGGGAGAAAAGAGTATTTCAGAAAAGAAGGGGTAATCAATAATTCCAAATGCCACGAAGAGGTTTGTATGACAAGTATTGAATGTCAGACATGGGATAGGGTATTAGCTGTAGACAGGTTTGAATAAATTTCTGGAAGAAGTGAGTGCTCTGGTCAGCAGTGAATTTAGAGTAATGGCTTAGTTCTTCCTGCACTATCTTCCATGATGACAGTAATAGTGGCTTACAGAAGCTTAGAGCACTGTTATGCAGAAGGCAAACATTGAGTTGGCCCTTAGTTGGTCAATTGCACACAGAGCTTCTGTCTGCAATCTGGAAGACTTAGAAAGCAGCTTTTTCCATAGAGCCTCTGCCACACACCCTTGTCTGAGTAACATTTACATTTTTCCTTTTTGAGACCTGTGCCAACCTTCTTGATGCTCAAAATGGCAAAATGCCACATATACCTGGCTAGTATGTTTGTAATAAGTTCTTACCCAGCAAAGCCTACTGAATGAATATCAAGCAAATATTTTCTTTAGAGTTGCTTGAAATACAATAGAAGCAGTGAATCAGAGTTGGAGAAATAGAATAGGTAATGAGGAAAACAGTAAGCAACTCAATGCTGAAAGAATGGAGCTATGATTGTAGTTGGATACACAGAAAAACTACTAAAAAATTTAACTTATTTTTACCTTTTTATGATGTGCTCATGCATATGCATGTGTGTATGCATGTGTGTGTGTGTTTGTGTGTGTGTATGAGTGTGTGTGTTCGTGTGTGTGTGTTTACCTCCACAGGTGCACACATGGAGGATGTAAAAGGAGTTTGTTCTCACCTTTTACCTTGTACCTTGTTGTGACAGGATCTCTCTTGTTTCTTCTGTGCAATGTAGTCCAAGACAGATAATCAATTGGCTTCAGGTTGATTCTGCCATCTATTTCCCATCCAAAGAGTTATGAAATTATGGAAGTAAATGATAACATCTATTTTTAATTTTTTTTTATTTTTTAAGATTATAATATAATCATGTCATTTCATTTTCTCTTTTATCCCTCCAAACTCTATATACCTCTCCTTGTTCTCTTTCAAAATCATACCCTTTTCTCTAATTAGTTGCTGTTGTAGACAAATATATATAGTTTATGTGGGTTCCACTGATCAAACACAGGTCATCATGGCAAGCAATTTTACCTGCTGAACCTTTCCCCTAGCCTATCTTCCAGATGACAATTTAAATAATTGGAAAACATGATCACTGTTTGGAGTAATGACAGTGAGCAACTTGGAAACTATTGTTACCCTTAAGTTGTTAAAAGATGAGACAGTTCTTAGCGCACTCAGAGGTTCAGGCAGTTTCAGTGTAAAAGAAATGGGCCCTGGACTTGGGGAGGCAAAAAAAAAAAAAAAAAAAAAAACCCAAAACATCAGGCTTAAGTGCTCTGCCTTATGAGCCCTGTAGGCTCCTGCTGGGCAGTGAAGAAGACAACAGTAGGAGGAAAGAAATAACTGAGGATGCTGTTAGTTTCAGCCAAAAAGCATCAGGATATGGTGACATGGTATAAACAAATACTTCCATTCAAAAAGTAGAGGATTAGTGGATTCGATGAGGCTTAGAGAGTTAGAAAGAAGGTGTTTATGTAATGGGGCTCTTAGGTAGATGGATTACTGAAGAACTAGTGACCTCGTCTCAGCAATACCATAGGCAGGATTACTGAGGTTGAGGTAAAGGAAAAAGTAAACATGTTTTGTGAGGTATGTGAGTGTGTGAATTGGTTTATTAGAGAAATGTTCCAGAGTCCCAAGTCCCAGAAGGGAAGAAAACCAGATAATGAGGAATGTTTTTCCTCATATATGTGAATTTGTGTAAATAATTTCTCATTTATAAAGAAACTCGAGGTGGAGAAGGAAACAGGTAATGAAGAAGGAAAAGATGAAGGGAAGAAGGGAGGGAGGGAAGAAGGGATGGGGAAAGGAAAGATGGGAGGGAGGAAGGGAGGGAGAGAGGTAGAGTGGGAGGAAGAGAGGAGAAAGGCCAACTTTTTCATTAAAAATAAACAATAACTGACTGGAATATATTTTGCACTAGGCTCCTTTTTTCACAAAAATAATTCAATTTTTTATGTTTTGTTTTGCAAAGAATGTTTAGAAGTTATTTAGCACTCTTTTCTTGAAAAGGCAAGGACACACTTTCTATTCACCTGACCATCTATTCTTACTCAGTGACTTGCTCCTAAGAAATACCATGTTGCAGAAGTGAGAGCACAAACTCCTAAAGATGCTCATGGGGTGCTGAGGCTTCTGATTTTTTTTTTTTTTTTTTTTTTTGCACGTCTTGTCTAGAAAATGGCTGCTCCATCACAGAGGTACAAAGCCAGTATATAGAGAGGATTCTGTGATGAGGAATTAGGAACCCCAACACACAAATGAACCATCCTGTAATCAGAAGCATTCATCTCAAACATGTTTTCAGTTGACCATCATCACAGTTGATGTCTTGATTGTATAAGTCCTTGGTGTTACCAAGAGTTAATCTCACAGTTGAGCCCCTTCCAAACTCTCAATCCTCAATGGTTCTTTGTATAAGGTAGTTACTTTGGTTTTAATCTGTATGATTCAACAATGTTTTTTCTCTAGCCATAAACTGACATTACTTCTCTGAACAACAAAAGAAAGTTTTTCTAGCTTCCAAAGTCAATAAAACCAATGGAAAGAAACAAAATTCATAAATCATTAAATGTATGCACCCAAAAAGCATTTAAGAGGAGCACTCCTGTACTGTAGCCAACTAAGTACATCTTAGAGCTGAAGACTTCCAAATTAGTCTATCCCCCAGCCTGTCCTTCAGGACTATGTCACTGGCTCCTTCCAGAATGCTACAACTATACTATTACATCAGGTCACTCTTCTGCTTATGAACTTACAGTGGTTCATTATCACATCCTAAGTAGAGTTTAAATACTTTTCATTTAACAGCTCATCAGTCTTCTCATTTTGATGCACCAATTAGAATCATTGTAGCCTTTTTAGCTTCATTTTCTATTATTTCTAATATCAAAGTTACAAGCAACATATCTGTTGGGCCTGTCCCATGCTCTCCTCCAGGCGGTGATTGGCAGGCAACCAAGACCCTGGTGTATAACTGCCTGGACCTCAGCGGCACTGCTGCTCACTATTTCAGTCTCACTACAAGTGGTGTCTAAGCTATAGCTCCCCTTCGGCTGCCCAGCCCAGACCTAAGGCCACAGCTGGCCGTCTCCATGATGATGGCCCTCCGCCTTTGTCAGGGGCCTGCAGAGCTGGACATGGCCAGTCTGTGGCCTGGGTCATGAGTGCAGAGCTGGCACTGGCACAGGGAGAAGGAGAGAACTCTGGCTTCCTCTTTAGAATGGCCCCTGCTCCACAGGAGACACTGACAGTCTCTGGGCACTCCTCCCCAGCACATGAACTGGGAGCTCTGTGCACTACCTGGGGCAGCCCCTGCCATACGGGGGGAGTGCAGGGGCCCCAATTTGCAGCTGAGACCACAGCAGCAAGAGTGGCTTTGGTGGCAGCTTCCTGATTCCTAGCTGAATTGCCTGCCTGCCCTCCTGCACTGGACACCATGTTGCCAAGCCAAGCTGGGGCTGCTGCAGCTATGGGCCAGGGGCTTGAAACTGGACCCCTGACAGCATGACACTGGGGGTGTTCTCCCCCTCCTGCTGTCCTGAGGGTGAGAGGGTAGGGTCCCCGGCAATGGTAGTGTTGGGCCCAATTTTGACCCTGGTTTGGGCCTTGAGGACAAACCCAAGCCTGGCTCAAGTTCTGAGACCTGTCTCTGTCACTTCAGTATAGGAGTAACTCAGCAAGACCTGTTTGGCCCTCTCTCTGCCCTGCCGTTGTTGATGTGGAGCTTTGCTATTGGCCCTGTCAGGTTACCCCTTACCCTTTTCTGCCTCTTATGTCATCTCTCCCCATACCTAAGTGCCCACCCCCTTTGCCTTCTCTATATAAGCGAGGAGTTGATACAATAAACTTGAGTTCCTGCTTTGACAAGACTCCTGGCCTGGTGTGTTTCTTTTGCTCAGCCCTGGACAGACTCAGCTGGACCAGGTTCTCTCCTCTTGCCTGAACCTGCCTGCAAGGAGTCTAAACACATCCAGCTTGCCAGATATACATAGCAAACTTTTGTCAGTGATATTTTTTGTTCACTCATGTTCGACCCCATTCATCCACTCTTCCTATTAACACCCATGGCTTAACCACTCTGACAATTAAGACCCATGTTCAAAAGTCAACTGGAGCTCTTGCTTCTTTCAAAGCCTTTTTTTTTTGACATTAATTCACAAAAATCTCTCAAATTAAAATTTTAGCTGCATTTGATAGCCTTGTGGCAGTAATAGTAATGATAACAATGATACCAACATGTGAGTGGAAAATATTCTGCCTGCTCACAATTTTTCTATGGAATTTAACATTGAATTCTGTCTGTCAGTGCATAATTTCCTGGCTGGGAAGCATGTATTATGTTCTTTGCTTTAAAGGTTATTTCAGGAGTGTCTGTAATCTATGTTATAAATTCTTTCATTTAATGAAATAAAGTAAAGCAAGCATAATTCTGTTTGCAGTTTTTTCCACATCATCTGTTTTAGGCACCTAGTTTGTATATATATGAATGAGAGAATCACTTCAGAATTAGTTTATGTTGCTTATTTTAGGGTCTATTTTCTCCTGTTTGTTTTTTTTTTTTTTTTCCCCAGTCTGGGCACAAAATTAACCTACATAATTCATATACCTGAGATGAAGTTTTGGCCAACAAAATAACAACAGACGTGACATGTGTCATTTGTAGACATAAGTCCTGACAGTATCACATACACAATTCAATCCTGTATAGAGATGATGGCTTCAAAGACTAGATTCTGAGTCACCATCTGGAAAACATTCATCTTCTAGTGAGACTGAAGCATCTGCTGTGTCAGAAACATGCGCATTAGACTTCTGTGTGGTCAAGATATAAAAACTTACATACCCTTGATGTTTCTCTGTTACAGCAGCTGATCTCAGTTATTTTATATAGAGGCTGACATAGAATTCAACTGTATTTGGAAAGCTCAATAGATAGATCATTTCAAACAAAGATTTCATATTTCTAAATTCTAATTTTCATTCTTATAATCTGAACAATTCTCAAAGTAGAAAATGCCTGTATCAATAATGGCATATTTACTTTATGTTTAGTAAAAATTCCATGAATTCCTACATATCAATCATAGCTACAAATGTAATCCCCAAATATGATAAATACTTAATATAAATACTAATTTTTGTTGGATATACATAGATTTATTTCTCTATAAGCATATTCAAAAGATTTTCATTTATATTAATATTGATATTAATGTCTACCCACATGCACCTGCTCTGGTAGAAAAAGAGAGGATGTTATAAGAGCTTACATTTTAGTGGTAATTTTCCTATTTTGTTAACTATCTATTTAGATAGAATAATATGTAAAATTTATATGACATTTAGAAATGTTAAATATTGTATTGTGGGGCAGAGTTCTGAAGTCAAGCTTTTGAAAGATATCGTACATGCCTTCATTTTTCTTTGAAGCTTAAAGTCCATTTGAAACTGGCCTTTTTATCTTGTCAGCTTAGTGGTGAAGAGAGCAGGGCCCATGAATTAAATTTGTCCTTGGAAGGTAGAAGGAAAGTGGAACAAGAGTATTAAAGATGCAGTGTATTCATGCTGTGTGCTAGCACACAGCTGTCGTGAGCCTTTCACTGGGAATGAGAGACATAGATTATGATCATAACCTTGAATTATCGTTGCTTGTGGCATTGCTTATCTTCCTTTAAGAATGTGTAATTTCAGGCAAAAAGAACTCTCATATGTCTTTCCTCTGAGAAAGCTAACATACTCTCCTTAATGTCATCCTCTAACATGTGATGTCTTCTACTCTTTATGTTACGATGGTGTTTCCACTTCAAAGTTCAGCCACAGCTGTATACTTAAGACTGCTATAGTAAAGATATAGGCCAAACAGCTAATGTTGGCAATATGAAAGTATTTTTTACCTGATCTGCTGTAACATAACATTTGTCATGAACTGTTGTTATGATACTCTTGTTTTACAACCTGTTTCACTTATTGACCTTGTATTGTCTTGCACCTTGTATTTATGATCCCTTTATGCATCCAACATAAACTGTATTATGTTAGTAAAAGGAAAACTTATGCACATGTTTATACATTTTATACCATATTATAAATATTTAGCCAGTGTCCCTTTGTCTGTCAAAGCACTAGATGATTAATATTTCAAAAGTGGACAATATTGAACTTCTTTTTCCTGTCTAGAGTGGAATTAACAAATAAATGAAATCATCATCATATTCATCATTATTGGAATAAGTTGCACTGCCTGGTGCTGTGTTTGTCTTTATATCAATAGTACATTAGATGCGAACTCCCTCAGCTCCTTCAGTCCTTTCTCCAAGTCCTCCATCTGGGACCTCACACTCAGCCCTACTGTTGCTGCGAAGTGATTTTTGGGTATTTCAAACTTTTGGGTTAATAATGCAAATAAAATATGAAAAAAATAATAAAAAAAATAGTACGTTAGACTGGAAGTAACTAAGAACATCAGAGTCATGCTTCCCTAAAATAAGTTAAACATGGATTCCTGAATAAAGAAGAACCTTTGAGATAGTGGAGTGTCACATGCTAAACCCCTATGGCAAGGTCCCTCTACTACAGTGCAGTTGTGAAGGGAGGCCACAGTACCTGGAGTACAGAAGGACAGGACTTCAATGTGAGCTGATACTGGAGCTAAGTTGGGGCCAGGCCAGTCAGATAACTCTAGAATATGTTAAAAAACTTAGTCTTTATTTTGAAAGCAATCATAACCCATTGGACAGTATTAAGCTTCCATTGAAAAGGTCATGTACCAAGGGAGGCTAAGAGGACAGGAGTAAGGTAAAATAGTGCTCCCCTAATCCAAGGTGTTGCTGATTTTTATATGAAGCAGGTTATAGCCACTTCCCCAATACAAAAGAAATCTGCTTAACTCTGGCCTGATTACCTTCAGAGTATCTTATAAAGGGTATTTTGGCTGGGATTCAGGCTCCCAGCTGGTCTCTGGGTATTTGTCTAGGGAGCTGCATATCCCACTGAACTGACAAAAGTGAGTTTTCTATGGGAAGCCATGGATCATTAACTGAAAGTTAATGTTAAGATGCCCTGTGCTTAGGAGCACCTGTGTTAGTGGGTCTCCTTCCTAAGCTTTCTTTGGAGGTTTCAAACCCTGCTGAGCTGATGGAAATGAAGTCCTTAATTTCAAAGATGGTCATTAACCCCCTGCTTTGTGTTTTTACAAATCATTAACATGTCATTTGTGCTTGATTTTAAAGATAGTCTTCCTGCTCAGGGAGCTGAAACGTCAGGGTGATGGGATCAGACACTGAAAGGGAGACTGCATTATGAATTGCAATGACAGTGCAGTGAAGGTCACTCTGGAGAAAAAAGGAGCTGATCTCTGGTGGAGAAGAGAAGTAAGAACAGGAGTGGAATTCACTGGCTGTAGCAGTGTCTGCATGCCATCTTCTTTATAGGGATTCATTTACCCCATTAGCAGAATAGGGATCAGACTGAAACAGCAAGATTAACATATGAAATAAGGCACTGTGAAAAGAAAAAACTGGAAGCTTTTTCTTCCCTACCCGGGCTTCCTCCAAAGATGAGAACCTATGCACATGTATATGTATGTGTATGTATATATGTATGTATGTACACATATACGCATTTACACACTACCATTGTCATGTGGTAGAAGCCTTGGGGCACTTCATGTCTTCCAGTCCACATCTGTCATTAGGGATGCTTTTCCTTATAACTTTCCTGATATCTACTAATAATTCTGGGTCCATGAGCAGGCATATGCCCTGGTGGACAAAAGCCTGGGTTTAAATACTCTCAAAGCTTAGATCTGCAACTGGGGACTACTAAGTAGGTTCTCTCTGATACACAGGATTCCAACTGTTTCTTTGACCCCCATGGCTAACTCAAAGGCATGACTTTTTTCTCCATCTTGCCTCCCTTGGCAGCTGAGCACCTTGTTGGTTTGTTGGTGCATTTGAAGTGTTGGTTTTCTCTCAACCTCTATTAAAATTGTCCCCAATCTTCCTTCTGAGTCCATTTTAAATTATTTTATATATAAGACTAAGAACTTAAACCAACAAATAGAATAAAACCCACTCATATTCTGAGGTTGAATCTCTAGGTCTTTGTTAGCTTCATGTGCTACTTATATAAAAAAAACTGAAGTTTAGGGGTCAAATTACTAATATCAGTTTGATTTATCAAGCATTAAGTAACTGGGCACTGTATAATCAACTTCATTGTTCTCAAATATCATCTTCTTTTATTTAGTTTTGTATTATATTTTTAACAACCTAAGATGTCTGTGTCTCTGAATGCCAGGCCAGCCTTATATTGCTAGCAAAGGATTGCCTTGAAATTCTGTCCTTACTCCCTCTTCTAGCTGAGTGCTGTAATTATAGGCCTAACTTACAGTTTATGTGGTTGTAGGGAATGAATCCTGGATCTTGTGCATGGTAAACAAGCACACTAAAAACTGAGCTATATCCTGGGTTTCTAAACATTCTTTTGAATGGTACATCCCTTGATTTCTAATTGCTGAGGTAGAAAAGCTAGGTGTGAACCACCTTGCTTGTATTAGCATAATTTTTATTATTTTAATGAGATTACAAAGTAACTAGGTTCTTTATAGCTTTGTCACATATTTTCTCAATTTCTTTTTAAAATTGTTTCTTTTGGTTTTAAAATTATATTATAATCACATCATTTACACCTTTCTTTTCATTCCACCGTGTCCCTGATATACCTCTCCTTTCAAATTCATGGCCTTTATTCATTAATTAACATTACATGCATATATATACATATGTATATATGCAACATGCAAGCACGCACACACATATGTTTATATATTACTAAATATAACTTGCAGACATATTTTAAGGGGTATATTAGAGGAAACTTATATTTTGGATCAATTAAATTGGAATAACTCATTTTCAGGAAAAATAAATAATCAGGGAATCTGCTTCTGTAAAGCTGCACTTTGGTGATATGCCAGTAGTTTCAGTGACAAAACTTTGTGTTGTCTGTTCTGGTGAATTTGAGTATAAGAGATTAGTCCAAAGCCATGGACTCTCAGAGTCTTTCTTGAGAATTCTTAGCTCTTAAGTAAGTGTAATCTCTGATATCCGAGCTCTAATGGAACATTATGTTCAGTGAACCAAATTTAACATTTCTGGACCAGACAAGGATCAGAGAAAATTTCATGCTCTCATTGATTTCAGAAGGACCAAAAATGTCATTTAAGTCTATGAATGTTAATTCAAACTTGTTTCCCTGAATTAAATATCTAAGCACTAAATTTTGTTTCCTCAAACTAATGATACCAGTGGGCGAAATCTTCCCGATTCTGACATTTTTGCATTTTAAATGTGCTCCTATACTACATGAAATCTCATTTTATAAAAAAATAAATTAAAGGCAGAAAAAGAAAAATTGCCTTTGGTTGATAAATAAATCCTGTTTTTTATCTTACTGATTGAGCTTTACTGGGAAAAAAAAACTTCTAAAAGTAGTGACATGGATTGTATATTTTGAAAACTTCAAAATAGGCCTACTGGCATAGTCACAAATAATGAGGAAGTTATAAGGTAACCAAAAGAAGGTACAACATGGTATCTTGATAGTCCTTAATGCTTGTGATTATTCTTATCTCGCTTTTGTACATTTTTTTCCTGTGTAACATAAAGAAATCCTACTGTCTTAAATATATACTAAAAGCTTTCTATTGTGAATATAATTTAATTTCATAACTTAAATCATTCAACAAATAACAAAACACATACTATTCACTCATGGTTTAAAAACAAAATACTTTCTCTGGACCCAAATAGAACTCAGGCCATAATCTTTTCCTGGCACTGTGAGAAAGCTCTTGTGTATACTTTATACCAGAAAATAGATTTGATGGATGATCTACCTCATTTTTGAAATATATGTATTTTTCTTCAATGTGCTAAAAATAGCTTTAAAGTGCAAAGCATGACAAATCACATCTATTTCTTATTTGGAAAAGGGCTCTTGCATTATTACATTTTTATACAATTGTCATCATTCAAACCTACTTTCACTGCTGGTGAACACTTGTCTCTATCCATGTGATGCTTGCTGGCAGAGCTAACATTTTATTTTTGGCCAATTTCCCATATGCTATACCTCTGTGCATTGCTGTTTCTTTGAATGTTTAATAATCCACAGTATATTATATTTGTGACCACACTGAGAGCAGGTCTTCATAATGCATTGTAATACAAGAAACTCTACTAAAAGCAATATAAAATAACAGTCTATTACACATATTTCCACCCGTGGAATTTCAATCACTTTGTTTAATATTCTCTATTTATACTGAAATAAGAAGATGGTACACAATATAAACTTTATTTTTATCTTTTCACATTAAAATGTGTTGTGTGGAACAGAAAAATAAACATCTAAATTAGAGATTTCTAATGCTGTGGTTTAAAATCAAGTTGACTATATTTCTGAGAAGTAAAATTAATGTTGAGAAATAATTATAACTACATGAAAGTGTGATAGAAGGCAGTGTTCTTTCATTACATGATGGTGATGGCATAATAATGCACATAGCCTTAAAATGTGATTATCCATAACACAATCTTTAAGACAAGATTTAACAAGCAGATTGCAAAATTGAGTAAGGAAGTCTAGATGTGTTGATCAAAGCCATTTAAATTGTATGGGCTAAATTAACGACTCAATTTAACCTGCCATGAAATCCCAATCCTTAATGGAAAATAATTTAAACATCACAAATATCTAGAGTCTTCAAGTTCTTTTGATTTTCATTAGTGTTATATCTAACAACAGTTAAATCCCTCAAAGACTAACTTGCTCTTTCTCCTGAGTTTAAATAACATTCATAGTTGATATAATAAAACTCTAAAGGTTTTATTATTAGATCAAGCCAAATCAACTCTCACCAAGGAAAGGGGAGATAAGTACAAAGTCCCATCTCAAGCAGAGGAACTATTGTCAGCTGATAGCTACTGGGAAATGTAGGATCTATTTTCTTTAACAATATGGTCACTGATAAGTTGACCATGATTTCTTGGAAGACCACACATCTACAGAAATTATCAGAACAGGAAGGACTAAATTGGAATGGAAAATGGTAGGGTAGAGCATAGGAGGGAGCATAGGGAAGGACAACAAACACCTAAGACCTTTTGAAAAGTCAGATAGAAATCTACTATAGTACTGTGGTAATTACATATACTGGAGTTGTACTATAACAACTTAACAATGCTAGATAGTATAGGCTAATAAATATAGGGCTTGCACCAGGTCCTCTTCTTATTTGCTACAGATGTTAGCTCGGTGTTTCTGTGGGACTCCGAACAGTAGACACAGATATATTTCTGACTCTTCTGCCTCCTCTTGGGACTATTTTCCTCTTATTGGATTGCCTTGTCCCATCTCGTTTTGAGAGTTTTTGCCTTGTCTTATTATATCTTGTTTTGTTCTGTTTTCTTGTTGTCTCTTGGAGGCCTGTTCTTGTATGAAAAAGAAATGGAAGAGATGGAGGAGGACTGCATCTGGGGGAGAAAGGAGGTGATATGTATCTAAGAGGAGTGAAAAGAGAGTAAATTGTTATCAGGATATATTGAATGAGAGAAAACTCTTTTTATTTTTAAATCCAATGGCCAGAATGGGATATCTCATCAGTGTGCTCCCATAGATCTACTAACATTACAAGCTATTGACAATAGTATTGGTTATTGTGGTGGTTTGAATATGCCTGATTCAGGGAGTGGCAATATTAGAAGATGTGGCCTTGTTAGAGTAGGTGGGGCCTTGTTGGAGGAAGTGTGTCACTGTGGGACTGGGCAATGAGATCCTCCTCCTAGCCACCTGGAAGCTGATTTTTTTCCTGGCAGCCTTCAGATGAAGATGTAGAACTCTCACCTCCTTCAACACATTTCCTGCTGGATGATGCCATGTTCCCACTTTGATGATAATGTACTGAACCTCTGAACCTGTAATTCAGTCCCAATTAAGAGTTCCCTTGGTAATGGTGTCTTTTCACAGCAGTAAAGCCCTTACTAAGACATTTATGCCCCAGAATTTGACAATAAGACCTTATTGCTAAAGATGCCCCATACTTGAATCACAGAATGTGGGGGATAACAAGCTGGTACTGACCTGAGGTCTTCATTACTACAGAATAACTTTCCTAGTTCTGGAAGATGTGGTGCATGTTCCTGAAAGATAAAAGTAATCATCAGAAACTACATGAGCATAGAAAGACACACCCACTAATGCAATAGTATTGGGAATGTCATGGAAATAATCAATGTTTTTCTGATTGGATTTAAGTCCTGTTCTATAAGATGAAACTCATATTTACCACCATTGTCTTGTTAAGAACCTATGACTAAACAAGTCTTGGGCCATAGGGGAGAACTCACTACTATTGTTATTCAAATAAATGGACACAGTATTAAAATAACTCCCATGTAATATCATTATATCTTTAGATTAGTCCATTTCTCAACTATTATCAGAGACACTTCTATTTGCAACATATAGTGATTAAAACAAAACCCCAAAACTGGCTATGGTGGATAGAATAAGAGACTGTGGAACGTTCAGCTCTATGTAAGACATGTATATCATACTGCCTTTCCCAAGGTCAAGGATCATTGTTAGCACACTGGAAGAATTTATAATCCAGCAAAGGTAGATGACTGTCCCACCCTGCAGGACCTCGTTATTTGTAGGGTCGAGGGGGACCAAGCCTGAAAGAAAAACGGGCGAGAAAGAGGAGCGAGACCAAGTAGAATTTTGTTAAGGTCTCATTTATTCTTGAAACATAGGCTGTTTTTAAAGCAGAAATGAGGCAAAGGGAGGGGTGGGAGTGAGGCAAAGGGAGGAATGAGAAGCAGGGAGCTTGTGGTTTCTGGTCGCTCTGGCTCATTGATCTTCAGAACGGCCAGTTCCCAGAGCATGGGGAACAATTAATCTTCAAACAATTGTGACCAGTTCTCAGAAAGTCCTGCAAGGCTGTGCCAAGCTTGGTGGGGTCAGGTTCCCAGGAGCGGCATGAAGACTTCAGCTCTGCTTCAGCTCCCAACAGATGACTATAAGAAAATGGTGGTTTTTTTTAGACCAAACAAGCAGTTTCAGGTATGAACTCACAGAAGTTGTGGTAGAATCCATGAGACATGTGCAAGCTCAAGCCAGATCAACTCTCACCATGGAGAGGGGAGATAAGCACAGAGTTCCATTTCAAACAATAGAGCTATTGTCTTTGGACAGCTGCTGGGAAAGGTAGACTCTATTGTTTTTAACAATATGGTCACTGATAATTTGATCATGATTTCTTGCAAGACCACACATCCAAAAATATATGGCAGCACAATTTGGGCTTGATGAATTAAAAATGAATAGGGGACACATGGTTGGATAAAAAGAGAAAGGAGGAATCTGGCAGCAATTGGTAATGGGGTGAAGATTATCAAGCTACATTGTATAAAATTATCGAAGAACTAATAAAATTACTTTTAAATTAAAAATAGAAGTGAAAGAAAGTATAAATAAAGCAATCATGTGTATGTGTGTGTGTGACAACTTAAAATTCTCTTTACAAGTATTCTTTGTCCATTATTAATGTTTGCATCATTTACACACATGTATTTTGTACAGAGTAGAAAATTTAATACAAAGTTACATATATTATATATATTATAGAAGTTAATTTATCATTCAAAGGTAGTTTTAGCTACATTTGACTTGTAGATATCCAGGTAGAAATACGGAACAACACTGAATGTTGAAGTTCTTTATCCTTGTCTCCACACCAGTGTATGTTAGTCAAGCTCACTGGAGACTCCCAAAATGGACTTCTTACTCAAAACAAAACAAAACAAAACAAACGAACAACAAAAAACAACCAACCACCCAAACAAATAAACGCTTCCCCTGCTGTTACATTTAAAAAATCTGTGAAGGAGAATAAGGTGAAGATTTCTTATCCCTTGTATGCCTTTACTATTATCATGAGTCCCAGGAAGCTGTGACACAAGAAGGGGCCCATGCACTCCTTCATACTAATATTTAAGAAGATTTGAGAATCATGGGAGGGTTTTCAGTGTGCATGTATGCATATTGAAATCTAGGCCTCAGGGTTTCAAAACACTTCAGAGTGTGTCTGTTCCTATATTAGCAATGGTAGCCAAGAAGGTAGACTAGCAAGCTCAGAACAACTAAGCATGGTGATACATACCTGTAGTCCAAGGACTTAAAGGGAAGAGGCAGTAGCATCAGAAGTTCAAGGTCATCTTAGCTTCATTCCAAGTTCAAGACAAGACTGCGCTCAAGGATCTGGTCTGATAAAATCAAATCAACCAAGTATAGAAAAGAAGAAGGAAGAGAAAGGAAGGAAGGGAGGGAAGGAAGAAGGGAGGAATAGAGAAGGGGTAGCAAGGGATGAAGAGAAGAAAAGAAGAAAAAAGGAAGAATGAAAAGTAGAAGAGTGGGAGGGAGAAGAGCAAGAGAGGTAACTGGGGAAGGAGAGGGAGGAGAAGGGCAGTGGTGGTCCAGAACCTAAGCAAGTAAGAGGAACTCATTGAGAAGGCATACTATAGAACTCTTCAGTTACATTCTGTATAAAATCTAGGAGCTCCTAGTAGTGAAGATGAGACAAGACTCAGGAAAGAGTAAGACTAAATTTCCCACTGACCTAGTAGCATTAAGATATGGAATCCATTTAAGGTAACTAGACAAACAAAAGTAGAGAATGCTATGTGTCTTGCATGTCAATGTTTTCATGATGATTCATTTGTTTTCAATGAAGAGTTCCATACATTTTTATCTTCATTTGGAATTCTCAAATAAATTTAATCTCTGTTCTTTAAGAAAAGGAATAAAGGGAATTTAGGCTTTAAAACATTCAAAATTTGTCATTGTGACCAGAAAATTCAACTAAAGAGTACATTATTGACTGAAAATCACTACTGTTCTAATACAAACCAGAAGGTTCTTAAGTAAATTAACTTTGAATAAAAATTATTTTGATAGAAAATTTGTTTTAGTATATATTAATAAACAATAGTTTTGAACAGCAGAGAGGAAGGAGCCTTCTTGTTTCCATCTGTGGCGAGAGACCTCTGCCTGGGCCACCAAGGCTCCATAGCCAAATAGTGCTGGGAGAGACCCAGCCTCCCAGAAGTGTGCAAAAGCCCATGAGAAGAGATAAGAGGAGCAACACTGCTCAGCTGGACTTGCCTAGAATCCTTTCGACACAGGGAATGAGGAACAGCCTGGGAAAGGAGCCTTCCTGTTTCCATCTGTGGCAGCTGGAGACCTCTGCATGGGCCACTGGGGCTCCACAACCAAATAGTGCCAGGAGAAAGCTAAACTCCCAAGAGTGTGGGCAAGTCTGTCTGCTCAGAGGGACCCACCTGGAATCCCCAGGACAAAGGGACTGAGGAACGGGAATCTGGTTTCTTTTGGTGGCCAGGGAGCAGATATTGTGACACAGGGCTCCATACTCAAATAGTGCCAAGAGAGAGCTGGTATCCCAGGAGTGCTGACACACCTTCAAGCACAG
The DNA here is from genome assembly GCA_019843965.1 of Rhynchomys soricoides. Taxonomy (NCBI): domain Eukaryota; kingdom Metazoa; phylum Chordata; class Mammalia; order Rodentia; family Muridae; genus Rhynchomys; species Rhynchomys soricoides. Next base: position 3,935,797 of record JADRCH010000239.1, on the reverse strand, counting down.
GCAAGACTACCACTTCTGTTCAAATTCACTGGATGAGGAGGGACCCTTGCAGAGCCATCAGGACACAGGAACAAAGGGAAAGCTGGGGATGAGATCTTTCTGGTTTCTGTCTGCACCTCAGAGTTGACCCTGTACCACAACTCTCCAAACCCAAATTCCTCTCAGACAGAATTGGTGTTCAAGGAGTATTGACACCTAGGCTTGCAAGAAAGAAAAGCCACAGTCAGAGAGAGTAAGACCAGCTAACACCAGAGATAACCAGATGGCAAAAGGCAATGGCAAGAACATAAGGAACAGAAACCAAGGCTACTTGGAACATCAGAACCCAGCTCTCCCACCACAGCAAACCCTGGATACCCCAATACACCAGAAAAGCAAGACTCAGATTTAAAATCACATCTCATGATGATGATAGAAGATTTTAAGAAGGAAATAAATAAGTCCCTTAAAGGAATACAAGATAACACAGGTAAACAACTGGAAGCCCTTAAAGAGGAAACATAAAAATCTCTTAAAGAATTACAGGAAAACACAATTAAACAGAAGAAGGAAATGAACAAAACCATCCAGGAACTAAAAATGGAAATAGAAACAGTAAATAAATCACAAGGAGAGAAAACCCTGGAATTAGAAAAGCTGGAAAAGAAATCAGGAGTCACAGATGCAAGCATCACCAACAGAATACAAGAGATAGAAGAGAGAATTTCAGATGCGAAAGATACCGTAGAAAACATTGACAAAACAGTCAAAGAAAACGCAAGATGCAAAAAGCTTCTAACCAAAAATATGCAGGATATCCAGGATACAATGTGAAGACAGAACCTGGAGGATAATAGGTATAGAAGAGAATGAAGATTCCCAACTTAAAGGACCAGTAAATATCTTCAACAAAATTATTGAAGAAAACATCCTTAACCTAAAGAAAGAGATGAACATAAATATAAAAGAAGCCTATGGAACTCCAAATAGAATGGACCAGAAAATAAATTCCTCCCGTCACATTATAGTCAAAACACCAAATACACAAAAAATGAAAAAATATTAAAAGCAGTAAGGGAAAAAGGGCAAGTAACATATAAAGTCAGACCTATCAGAATTACACCAGAATTTTCACCGAGACTATGAAAGCTAGAAGATCCTGGGAAGATCTCATACATACCCTAAGAGAACACAAATGCCAACCCAGGCTGCTATACCCAGCAGAACTCTCAATTATCATAGAGGGTGAAACCAAAATTTTTTGTAATAAAACCAAATTTGCACTCTGTGTTTCCACAAACCCAGACTTACAATGAATAATAGATGGAAAACGCCAACTCAAGGAGGGAAACTATACCCTAGAAAAAGCAAGAAAGAAATCTTTCAACAAACTCAAAAGAAGATAGCCGCACAAACATAAAAATAACATTGAAAATAAAAGGAAGTAACAATCATTATTCCTTAATATCTCTTAACATCAATGGACTCAATATCCCCAATAAAAAGACATAGACTGACAGACTGGATCCATAAACAGGACCCAGAATTTTGCTGCATCCAGGAAATACACCTCCATGTTAAAGACAAACACTACCTCAGAGTAAAGGGCTGGAAAACAATTTTCCAGGCAAATGGTCTCAAGAAACAGGCTTGAATAGCCATTCTAATTTCAGATAAAATCAACTTTCAACCAAAAGTCATCAAAAAAGATAAGGAAGGACACTTCATACTCATCAAAGGAAAAATCTACCAAGAAGAACTCTCAATTCTGAACATATATGCCCCGAAGGCAAGAGCTCCCACATTCATAAAAGATTCTCTACTAAAGCTCAAAGCACATATTGCACCTCACACAATAATAGTGGGAGACTTCAACATCTCACTATCAACAATGGACAGATCTTGGAAACAAAAACTAAACAGAGACACAATGAAACTAACAGATGCTATGAACCAAATGGGTTTAACAGATATCTATAGAACATTTCATCCTACATCAAAAGAGTATACCTTCTTCTCAGCACCTCATGGTACCTTCTCCAAAATTGATCATATAATTGGTCACAAAACAAACCTCAACAGATATAAGAAGATTGAAATAATCCCATGCCTCCTATCAGATCACTACGGATTAAAGTTGGTCTTCAATGGCAACAACAACAACACAAAGCCCACATACACATGGAAGCTGAACAATGCTCTGCTCAATGATAACATGGTCAAGGAAGAAATAAAGAAAGAAATTAAAGACTTCCTTGAATTTAATGATAATGAAAGTACTACATACCCAAACCTATGGGACACAATCAACGCATTGTTGAGAGGAAAACTCATAGCTCTGAATGCCTCCAAAATGAAACTGGAGAGAGCATATACTAGAAGCTTAAAAGCACACCTGAAAGCCCTAGAACAAAAAGAAGCTAATACACCCAAGAAGAGTAGAAGTCAGGAAATAATTAAATTAAGGGCTGAAATCAACCAAGTAGAAACTGAAAGAACTATACAAAGAATCAGCAAAACTAGGAGCTGGTTATTTGAGAAAATCAAAAAGGTAGATAAACGCTTAGCAAGACTAGCCAGAAGGCACAGATACGGTATCGAAGTTAACAAAATTAGAAATGAAAAGGGAGATATAACAACAGACTCTGAGGAAATTCAAAAAATCATCAGATCCTACTACAAAAGCCTATACTCAACAACACTGGAAAATCTGTATGAAATGATCAAGTTTCTAGACTGATACCAAATACCAAAGTTAAGTCAGGATAAGACAAACCATCTAAACTGTCCCATAACCCCTAAAGAAATAGAAGCAGTCATTAAAAGTCTCCCAACCAAAAAAAAGCCCAGGACTAGATGGTTTCAGTGCAGAATTCCACCAGACCTTTAAAGAAAACCTAACAGAAATACTCTTCAATCAATTCCACAAAATAGAAACAGAAGGAACACTACCCAACTCATTCTATGAGGACACAGTTACATTGATACCAAAACCACTCAAAGACCCAACAATAAAAGAAAACTTCAGAGTATTTTCCCTTATGAATATCGATGCAAAAATACTCAGCAAAATTCTCACAAACTGAGTACAAAAACACATCAAAGTGATCATTCAACATGATCAAGTAAGCTACATCCCAGGGATGCAGGGATGGTTCAATAACTGGAAATCCATGAATGTAATCCACTACATAAACAAACTCAAAGAAAAAAACCACATGGTCATTTCGTTAGATGCTGAAAAAGCATTTGACAAAATTCAACATCCCTTCATGATAAAAGTCTTGGAAAGATCAGCAATTCAAGGACCATACCTGAACATAGTAAAAGCAATATACAGCAAACCAGTAGCCAACATCAAACTCAATGGAGAGAAACTCAAAGCAATCCCACTAAAATCAGGGACTAGGAAAGACTGCCTTCTCTCTATATATATTCAATAGAGTACTAAGTACTAGAAGTTCTAGCTAGAGCAATTAGGCAACAAAAGGAGGTCAAAAGGATACAAATTGGAAAGGAAGAAATCCAAATATCACTATTTGCAGATGATATGATGGTATACTTAAGTTACCTAAATAAATCCACTAGAGATCTGCTACAGCTGATAAACACCTTCAGTAAAGTGGTCAGAAACAAAATTAACTCTAACAAATCAGTTGCCTTCCTATACTTAAAGAATAAATAGGCTGAGAGAGAAATCAGGGAAATGACACCCTTCACAATTGTCACAAACAATATAAAGCATCTTGGTGTGACTCTAACCAAACAAGTGAAAGATCTCTATGACAATAACTTCAAGTCTCTGAAAAAAGAAATCGAAGAAGACTTCAGAAGGTGGAAAGATCTCCCATGCTCGTGGATTGGCAGGATTAATATAGTTAAAATGACCATCCTGCTGAAAGCAATCTACAGATTCAATGCACTCCCCATCAAAATCCCAACTCAATTCTTCATAGACTTAGAAAGAGCCATTCTCAAATTCATATAGAATAACAAAAAACCCAGGATAGCAAAAACTATTTTCAACAATAAAAGGACTTCTGGCGGAATCATCATTCCTGACCTCAAGCTGTACTACAGAGCTGTAGAGATAAAAACTGTGTGGTATTGGTACAGTGACAGGCAGGTAGATCAGTGGAATAGAATTGAAGACTCAGAAATGAACCCACACACTTAAGGTCACTTGATCTTTGACAAAGGAGCTAAAACCATCCAATGGAAAAAAGACAGCATTTTCAATAACTGGTGCTGGTTCAACTGGCAGTCTACAAGTAGAAGAATGTGAATTGATCCATTCCTATCTACCTTTACACAGCTCAAGTCCAAGTGGGTCAAGAATCTCCACATAAAACCAGATACACTGAATCTAATAGAAGAGAAAGTGGGGAAAATTCTCAAACACATGGGCACAGGGGAAAAGTTCCTGAACAGAACACCAATGGCTTATCCTTTAAGATTAAGAATAGAAAAATGGGACCTCATGAAGGTACAAAGCTTCTGTCAGGCAAAGGACACTGTAAACAGGCCAAAATGGCAACCAACAGATTGGAAAAGTTCTTTACCAATCCTATGTCCAATAGAAGGCTAATATCCAATATATACAAAGAACTCAAGAGGTTAGCCTCTAGAGATCCAAATAACCCTATCAAAAATTGGGGAACAGAGCTGAAGAGAGAATTCTCAACTGAGGAAACTCGAATGGCTGAGAAGCACCTAAAGAAAGTCAGCATCCTTGGTCATCAGGGAAATGCAAATCAAAACAACACAGATAATCCACCTCACACCAGTCAGAATGGCTAAGATCAAAAACTCAGGTGACAGCAGATGTTGGCAAGGATGTGGAGAAAGAGGAACTCTCCTCTATTGCTGGTGGGATTGCAAGCTGATACAACATCTCTGGAAATCAGTTTGGTGGACCCTCAGAAAAATGAACCTAATACTACCTGAGGACCCAGCTATTCCACTCATGGGCATATACTCAGAAGATGCTCCAACATGTAATAAAGACACATGCTCCACTATGTTCATAGCAGCCATATTTATAATAGCCAGAAGCTGGAAACAACCCAGATGTCCCTCAACAGAGGAATGGATACAGAAAATGTGGTACATTTCCACAATGGAATACTACTCAGCTATTAAAAACTATGACTTCATGAAATTCTTAGGCAAATGGTTGGAACTTGAAAATATCATCCTGAGTGAGGTAACTGAGTCACAAAAGAATGAACATGGTATGTACTCACTGATAAGTGGCTATTAGCCCAAAATTTAGGAATGCCCAAGAGTCACTTCACAGCAACCATTGGGCTGAGCATGAGGTCCCAGATGGAGGAGTTGGAGAAGGGACTGAACGAGTTTAGGGAATTTGTAGCCCCATGGAGGGAGCAACAGTGTCAACTGGTCTGACCTCCCCGATGTTCCTGGAGACTGGATCACCAACCAAAGAATATACATGGAGGGCCCATCGTGCTGGCCACATAAGTGGCTGGGGAGGGTCTTCTTAGCCATCAGGGGGAGGAGAGGCCCTTGGGCCTGAGGGTTTTAGATGCCCCAGCATAGAAAAATGCCAAAGAGGGAAGAAGAGAGTGGGAGGGTGGGAGGGAATGCCTTCATAGAGTCAGGGGGAGGGGGGAGGTTATGGGGGGATCCAAAGGTGCGATCTGGAGAGGGGGAAACATTTGAAATATAAATAAATTATTTATATAACAAAGAAACAATTGTTTTGTCTGATATTTCCTCATCATTTTAAATTGTATCCTGAATTTGATTTTAGGGTATGTCATTGTTACAGTATTGGGCTTTTTCTACTTCTTTCTTAAACTACTCCTATATGCACATTCCTTTAATCTGTACCAGAGGGACTAATGTTGTGAGCCAAAATACAATCAGTCCTGCTCCTGCATCTCCCACAGCACTCTGCCCTCTAACATCCATTAAATATTTTATAATTTAATCTTTGGACTATACTTATATTGAAAATTAAATCCTCCAAAACCTAATTAAGATATAATTACTCTATCACTTTATCTTCTTGTAAAGGCTATTTCACATCAGTAAGTTGGAATCTAAAATTAAGATAAGCTGATATAAAAAAGAATTTATTTCCTTGAAATTTCTTATTTATGTTCTCATCTTTGTAGGGCATTAAGCAGCAGCAAATTTCAAAAAAAGTATGTATTACATTTGTTCATCAATTTAGTGATTGCCTTTGAAAATGTGAGCCTTATCTTTCAAAAATATGTCAAATGAATGTTCTAACAGTTATGCAGATCCTTCATTTCCCAGATGGTCACTTAGCTAAATTTCCATTTTCGTCATCCTTTTTGGATTTCCAGAAAATGTAAATAGTAACTTGCAAAATACAACTCATGCTTTATCATACTTTTAAGTGAAAAAAAAAAATAGAGAGATTGATGTGGTGAGTGAGCATGGTCCTTTTGCTGTGCTGGTGTGCCACTGAAGCTATACTCACCATAAAGTTTTAAGTGGTAGCACATTTTATTTTGTGTTCCTTTCTCATTACCACTAATGGACACGTTGGATGTCTGGCTTGACTTAGGTCCAAACAGACAGCACCAGCAGGAAGCTTATTATGTGGAGCTACCCTCTTACCTTTGATGTTCAGTAAACCAAGCGTGTGATTGCTTTTAGGGGAAAAAGTCCAACTTCGAGCACTTTAGACCTTAGTGAAATGTTTCCAACATTCTGATTTAGGTGTTGAATCACTGAGTGTAGAAAAGTTATAGAACAGCTGAAAATCATTTCCAGATCCCCAAAATGCTAGGTGTGTTTACAACTTTTATTTAGCAGAACATTTTCAGAAGTTATGTGCTTGGTCTTTTAGTGAGAACACCATTGTCTAACTTTAATTCTTTTGACTTCCTCTTTCAATTTCTTTCAGTGCATAAAGAGAAAAGATTCCATAATAAATAATAAAAGAGACTATGTTGAAGATGATGTCATATTTCAGTATGTGCACACCACACATCAACAAAGTATTTCTGTTGGATCTAAGATTACAATTTAATACTTTTGTGTGCTTTGTGCAGGGTATTGAGAACTAAACCTAGGGCCTCACACTTGCTGAGGATGCTTTTTGCCACTGAGCTATATTCCCAGTCCCAAATTCACTCGTTTTAACAGAGAATCTAAACAATAAGAAAATATGATTAATAATCCATGCTTAAGACAGCATTTTGGAGAGACATTTTCTTGTAAAAAATGAAATGATGGTGTCAAGGTTTTAAATAAAGTTCACAGGTGTCAATCTTGTTCAATTCACCTAAGCAAGCCTATGTGGCACATCTTATAAGAAAGCATCTTCCTTTCTAAGGATAGAGAAGAAACTAAATAATACAATATATACTTTTGTGTTAGATGTCTGACAAACTTGAAGATGAATTTTGAAAGAAGCAGAAATTGACTTTCTAAAGTCATGTCTCATCTGAAAGACAGGGAGTTAACAGACATGCTGCCAACTTTCCCATTTCTTGTAAGTGGCAGATTGCATCAGCCTCTAAACTTTTCAACATGAAGTCACACTTGCTTTGTACACACACTTTTCACAAATGCAGCAGCCCAGCCCTTGAGTGTACTTTAACTTGGCAAGTGTAAAGTGAACTTCAGAAAGGGGAAGTTAGATAAACAATAATACTTTTGATGAAAACGCATCATGAATAAAAAGTAAATAGGAAATAAGTAAAGAATTATTGAAAACCTAAGATAACATTGAAGAAATGATCCCAGGGGTCCTAACCTTGTAACAGCACAGTGGAAAAATCTTACTGTTATGTCGGGGGAGCTGATACAATTTGAGACACGGCTTGTGCACTTTGTTGATATGTAAAATGTTGCTAACTGTTTTATCTCTATGGTTATAAACTATGTCAAAAAGATATAATTCATTGAAATCTTATGACTTATAGAGAAATTTAATGTTATTGCCTGAAGAGTAGGGTGTTGTATCTACAATGTTAAGTGTCCAGTATAGCATAAATATACAGCATGTGTTCTGCATTTCCAACTTGCATTCACTTTAAAGTGTCAAATTCAAGATTGACTTAGAACATTATATAGGATGTTGTTACTAATTTATCTAAGAAAACTTGCAAGTAAGATAAGCCTAATAGCAATACATATCTATTTATTTAGTATATATCTGTAAAGGATTTGTTATCCATCTGGTTTCTACAGCAAGAGTCAAAATGTCACTAAAGAAGGAAATGGTTTGGTATTTTTGTATTAAAACATATACCTCAGAAAGTTATACCAATCAATATTCAGAGTCAGTGTCCAAGCCATATGCACAAAATGAGCTATTTTCAGCAAACCCTTCATAAAAGACCTTAGATTACAGTCATAGGTAAAAGGAACATTATTTTAAGAAGATTAAGTCTAGAATTATTTGTTCATGATTGGCAGGATAACAAAACTTTTTGCCTGAAGCTGAGAGATGAATTGGAAAAGGGAGGATCCAAAAGCCAGAGGAAAAGGGAGGATCCAAAAGCCAGAGTGCCAAGCTGCCAACCTCAGAGAAATGCAATCGCTGCCCCATGGTATTAGAAAAAGTTCTTTCAAAGATTGAGAAGAGTTGTTTGAAAAGGTGGTCTGCAAAGGACAGGTGACTGATGAGCTGTTACTAACATATGGATTCTGGATAATTGAATGCTTTATTATGATGCTACTGAGTGCCAAGGTCAGGTGGATACCACCTGGGGATCCCACTGGGACTCAGGAGTGACACTCAGAAATCTGAATCAAGATAACAAGAAGTTTCTGAGTTGTATATGCAATGGAAATGGAAATAGTATATTTGAGACCTGGGCTGCCTATTCTAACTCTGAGTTTTTCTCTGTACTGGTTGAAAGAAGGCCTTTTAATTACTTTTTTTTTTTTTGGTGCAAACTTTAATTGATCTATTTCTAACAAGCCTAAGAAATGAAAAAGAAAAAAAATAATCTATTAAATTCCCATTGCTCAAAGAACATACGCGGGCTGGACCTAGGCCTCTCTGCACATATGTAGCAGGTGTGCAGCTTGGTCTTTATGTAGGTTCCGAAAAACTGTAGTAGGGGCTATCCCAGAAACTGTTGCCTACCCTGGGGATATGTTCTTCAATCTGGGCTTCTTTCTCTGGCTTCAGTGGGAGAGGAAACACCTGGTCCTGCAGATACTTGAAGTGCCAGGGTGGAGGATGTCCAGGGGGACCCACATGCCCAGAGAAGGAGAAGATGGGATAGGGGAAGAATTGTGGGATGGGGTGACAGGGAGAAGGGCAGTGAGCTAAATGTAAAGTGAATAAGTAAAAAATTAAATTTAAAAGAATCCTGTTGCTTAGAAGGAAAGACACACATAGGCCAATATTATTTTTTAATTCCCTGTCTTTTGTATGAATAAAATTTTTAATTAAAAAATAATAAACCCCATAAAATATGTATATCTAGATAGCTGCTTATTTTTTATCCCAAATCACATTCAAGATGCTACACTGTGTATTTCAGTTATGTGAGCTTAATGCTTTCTGACAATTGGCAATTAGCTTACATGGTTGTGCAACCAAATGAACAGCTGACTTTCTGGTATAGTGTTAACAATTTGGGTACTCTTATTTTACTCAGAAAATCCAAAGATATCATATCTAATCAAATTATGATCAGAAGCTGCTATTTGTTAGTGTAGGACCGAAATGGCCCAGGGTTACAGAGAAAAGGTTGGGAAAGTTCATTCCCAGCTACCCAAGATTGAGGACTGCACAAGTTGGCTACCTCTGTACCCTTAACCTGGCACATAAAGCTGGCTCTCCCACCTTCAACCCTCATAAGAATGTAATATCCTGACAATTATCAGACTTCACTCTTTGCTTGACTTTATAAGGATTTTTTCCCACAGGACCCAACCCTCTTCCCTGGCTAATGGTACAGGGGTACACAAACATTGCTTTAGATACCCCGGCTACCTCCTCAGGGGCATAAATATTGCCTTTCCACCCAATAAATGGAACTAGGTCTCCTAAGCTGTTCTTAGGTGTGTTCATTGCCCTTGGGTATTGGTCATTGCCCTGATACTCATCAATGACCTAGATCCTGCACTAAGCTCACCCTCCCTAGACTAAGCTTCCTTCCCTCCAGTTCAGTGCAGCAGGCCTGGATACACTGAGGGGGAAGCAAACATGTGGTGGCATTTTTAGGAGCATTTAAAGTAGGGCTTAAGGCCAGCCAGGCTGTGTTCCATCCCTCTGGATGCTGTGTTGATGACTGCGACCTACATTACTACCAATGGCCATGCAGATGCCCATGGTCTGTGATACAGTTTAAAACTACTTACATGTCCACAGACTGAGCTCACAGGAGGAACCACATTGATGTAAGTGGCCTGTGCTGCCTACCAAGGTCATCTTGATATCCATAGGCTATGTTGCTGCCAGGGACCATGTTGATATGAATGGCCTTCCCTGCCATCTGAGGCCATGGTGTTGCCCAGGTCCTTCCTGATGCTGAGAAGCATGTCTGGGTCCATGGACCTACTATGGTTGGGTCTCTTTTGATGTCTATAGACAGTTTTACCTTGTTATCTGGATGCCTATGGTTTATGGTCCAGGCTGAGTTTATGTTTATATCCAAAGGTGCAATAAAGGGCCCTATTGATGTATGTGCCCTGTGTTGCCATATGAGGTCATCTTGATGTCAGTGGTCTAGACAGCCCCCAAAGGTCTTTTCTGGGCTCATGGTCCTAATGTAGCAGGGGCCATGTCCTTGGTCTGTGTTGTCACCAGAAACTATATGGAGGCCTTTGATCCATGCTCCCCCTAACTGTGAAGACCAAGGAGGCTTCTTTTGCTGTGATATTGATGACTACAAAGGAACAGTTAAAAGGGAGGGACAAGGAAGGCTTCTCTGACAACTTCTACCGATATTCCCCAAAAAGTAACAGCCTAGAAGAAGCCACTGAAGAGAACTCTTAATTGTGATGGGGATGCAGAAGAGTAGCTCTCCACAATGAATGGTTTCTGGAGGAGGCATGCTAGGGGAAGGACTCCATTCGTTTTAAGGGGCAGGTTACTGAGTGTTTGAGTTTGCTCCAAAGTGTATATAGATAACACAAGTTGGAATTGCTTTACTTTTGTCTTCTTTTCTTCATTTTATATCGTATTTTTATTTTTACTTATTTGCAGGGGGATTATGGGGAAGGTGGACATGGAAGAACTGAGAAGGGAATGTGATAAGGGTATATGATTTGAAACTCCCAGAGAATCAATAATGATGACATTTTGAAAGAAAAATAGGTACAGCTTAAAATTTTTTGCTAAAACTCTCCTTCGGGGGGGATCAACTTAGTTAATTAAGGCATGGAAACCCTTAGAAATGCTTCATTATTGTTGAGTATCTTTGGTTAAAAAAATAGTAGATAAGATTTATTTTCATTTTTCCTTTAATTAAAACTAGTGTTTTTTTCTCATGTAATATATCCTGATTATGATTTCTCCTTCCTCTACTCCTTCAAGTTCCTCTCCATCTAGAAGCACTGTCTTTCAGTTTCCCATTATGTTTATATAATGTGTGTATATAATGTGTATATATATATATATATATATATATATATATATATATTCTCAAAAGCTAACACATCTGAATAGGGCAAAATAAACAGAAGAAAAAGAGCCCAAGAAAAGACACAAGAAAGAGATATAGACATAGACCCACTTGTTTGCACACTCATGAATCCCTTGAAACTGCAAAACCAGAATCCATAATATATACACAAAGGAACTATAGAGTAAAAAGAGAGAAAACAAGGTCTATCTACTTATCTATCTAAAAAATTAATATATAAAATATAAATATATAAATAATATAAAATATAAACATTTATATTTTTACATTTATAAAATATATATTTTATAAATGTAAAAATATAAATATATAAATATATAATATATATTAAAATAGGATAGTAATTTTCAAATGGCCTGACATGACATTGTGAACCTTCAGAGGAGGGATATTATGGGCATACTCAGTGTAGGCCTGGGTGTTCCAAGGTCTCTCACTCTCTGCATATTGTCTTGCTGTGGATTTCTGTATCTGTTCCCATCTCCTGCAAGTGTAAGCTTTTATGATGACGGGTGGGCAAGGAAGGCACTGATCTCTGAGTATAGCAGAAAGTCATTAAGAGTCATTTTTTCTTTTTTAAATTGGTTATTTTATTTATTTACATTTCAAATGTTATCCACCTTCCAGTTTCTCCTCCACGAACCCCTTATCCACTCCCCCTCCCCCCGTTATGAGGATGCTCCCCCACCCACTCCAACCTTGGTGCCCCAAGGTTGCCCTTACACTGGGTCATCAAGTCTGAACAGGACCAAGAGGCTCCTTGTTTTAATGCTTATGTTCTTGTAGTAGAACAGTAGTTAGTTTTTTCCTAGGACTATGGTCTATTTATTCTCAGGTTCAAGGTTACCCAAATAGTTTCCGATATGGGTTCCGTCCCTGGAATGAGACTTAATTCAAATCGGATATTGGTTGGTTATTTTCACAAACGTTGGCACCACTGCCACAGCATACATTGCAGTCAGAACACCATTATAGATCAAAGGGTTTATAGTTAGGTGTTGACCTTTCTCCCTTGGTAGCATGTGGTGTATGGTGTATCTTTGAGCACTAGTCAGTAGGGGTGAAGGCTCCAGCTCAATAGCTCCATGTTTAATGAGTTTGGCAGATGTTGTGTTCTACAATAGGACCTTGCAGTCAGGTTTTAGAGAGCAACCTCTAAAACAACAGCTTGGGTTGTTTAGAGGTTTGCACGGAATCCCTTTGGCCAACAACTTGATTAGATGTAACCCACTCTCTTTACTAGAAGCTTTATATTGTGACAAAACGTGCCCACTTGAGGCTCTGTTTCCCCATTATTTGGTGATTTTATTTTGACTTCCTTTATACCTGTTTATATTTTAGGAAGTTTCTACTGTGTTAGGTTTTCATAGTACCCTTCAAATGGTCTTTAATTTGAGCAGTCTCTCCCTGTATTCCCTCCCTTTTCCTCTTCACCCTTCCCCACTTGATCCTAGAACTCCAAGCCCGACTCCATTCATCTATAACTATCTATTCAACTTTCTTTACCCAGGAAGACTATCTGCTATGGAGTCTTACTGTATACCTAACCTCTGTGGTTCTATGTATTATAACTTTATTATCAATGACTTAATAGCTAATATCCACATATAGGTGAAATCATAGCATATTTATCTTTCTGACTTGAGGTTACCTCACTCAGGAGGATGTTTTCTTGTTCTCTTTACCTGAGAATTTCATTGTTTCATCTTTTGAAATGGCTGAGTAATATTCCATTGTGGAAATATCCCACACTTTCTGTATCCATTCATCTGTTGTGCGACACTGAGAGCAGCAATGAACATGGTTGAGCCAGTACTTCTGGGGTAGGATGAAGCATCCTTTGGTTATATCACCAAAAGTAGTAGAGATGGTCTTGTGATAGATCAAATCATATCTCCTCAGATACCACCACACTGACTTCCATAATAGCTATGCAGGTTTGCAGTATGGGGGCTGACACTAAGGAATAGGGATAGGCTATGAAGAGAGGTGCTGAAGGGGTCCACAGGCAGGAGAGAAACAGGATATTCTACCAGGATCTACTTAGTTCCCTGGGAATTGGAGCAGAGTAAGAAGATAACACAACAGGAAGTATGCTGTAGAGCTGGTGGTAAAACTGGCAGAGAGGAGGGAGTAAAGATTTGAAACTCACCCACCCACTCCCATTATACATTTGCTTATTGCAGGCTTTGCTGGCAGGTTCCAAAGAACACCTGATGGAATTGGAGACTGGCATAAAGTAATGAATTGGGGAAAGGAAGGTTGGAGAAGACATGTGTGATCCACTGGAGAGGGGACAGGGAGGGAGGGAAGGCTGTAGCACATGATCTGCCACAGAGTTGAAGATGAGATTAGTTGGGTTTGGGGGAGAGAAGGTTCATATCTAAAATTAGCCTACCTGCTTCCTTGACCTTCAATTATTATTTTATAAAATAATACTTTTATTAACTCTTAAAGATTTTGTGCAACATACATCATTTCTTCTCCAACCTCAAGGTCTCTTTGGTTTTCTCTAGATGACAATGTTTTGCAAGACCTAGTTGTCTTAGCCCTCTGTCTCCAATGTTTTGACTCCTTCATCCAAGATGTTGCCTGAGCTTTAAGTGTAGGGCTTATATTGTACATATGTTCATTTTGACCAGTTTTGTTTAAAACATAGCTTCTTTGATTACAAGTGAGAGCTGCACATTCATGAAGATATAAGGATGTGTGTTCAGAACACAGGTAGAACTTGTATTGGCTAGGAACATGAAAATAGTAGATTCCCTTTGAGGCTTCATGGCCTTACAAGCCACATGTTATAGTTCAGGACATGAATTCCTTCCTGTTGGGCAATCTTTAAGACCAACTACAAGGCTTTTGGGTAACTCCAGGTTATTAGTACTACCGTTACACCATTCAGAATATCTTTGTACACTTGTTGTGTTGGATATTTGACATTACAGCTAACTAGTACTGTTGATTGTTTTTCTCCATTGATAACTATGAGAGCTAGTTCTTAGTAAGGAGAGTTACAGGCCAGATCTAGGTCAATTACTCCAAATGCTGTAGTATCTTGAACAGTAGAGTCTTACCTGATTTTTTGTTTCTGGAAGACAACAAGAGCAACAGTAGTAATGTATATTTTGGAGGAATTTCATATGCTCCCTTTGACCAATAATCTAAAAGATTATTCATGTGTGACACTAGGGTTTCTATTAGATAGTCTATGGTTTATTGGAAGGGTGGACATTGATCTGAAATTAGAGAAAATTCAATTAAGCTAAGATAGATAGATAGATAGATAGATAGATATCACATAGCTTATTCAAATACCTTTACTGATATTTATTCCCCCTTGTTTCCTCTATCTCTGTATGACTGATTATCCTTCTACCCTTCTGACATCCCCCAATAAGTCTCACCAATTCATAATTTCTAAGTCATGAAATATCATGTAAATTTAAATACTTTTTGTGTGTCTACTACAAGCCAGGCATTGTTTTCTGGAGCATGAATACTTAAGAAAGATAAATTCTTTGTTCTCATTTTTATCAGAGAATTTTTAATAGCTATATATTAATCAAGCAATCAGAAAATGTGTAATAAGTAACCATGGCAACTCATATGTAATTAATTCTCACTTTACCACTGCTTAAAATTCCTCAGTGGGATACTAAAATATCCATAGTTCATGACATTTATTATGAAACAGAAAATATGGCAAATTGGAGCTGAAGATCTTATTCCTCATCTTTCCAAATTTTAGAAGTCTGTATTTCCAGTTCTTATAATCAGAATCAAATAAATGGAGAAAGACTTCATTTTTAGTTAATACTTTTATTCCAGCTGTAATACAAGTATAGCAATATTTCAAATTCTGGCAATCAGCTTCTACAGAATTTTTAAATCTATGTACCATAGATACATATATGTGCATGAATAATTTTATCCAATATTTAAGTAAATAAACATATAGATTACCTCAGAACTCCTGTTAATGAGTAGGATGTGAGCTAAAACTAAAAGTGTTGAACAGAATAATTCTGTGTGGCTTAGCTTTGTAGCACCAGAGACATTTTGAAGTTGTTAATCTCTAGATATATTGATCAGTACCCAGTGGCTCTTGTTTGAAATGTTGTTTTATGACCACTCTCAACAAAGATGCCTTTGGATCAGTTTTCTCAGTTAGAGCAGAGTAAAAGAGAGAAAGATCAAAGTTTGAAAACACTTTGCAAACATTTTCTAAATTTCTCCCACCAACATCAGCAGCACTGACCTTAACCCTGCTGCTAGCAAACATTCCTGTCAGTTTCAAGGAAAACAACAAATACAACTATGATTATTTTTTAGAGAGCATTCTTTATTTCTAATTTAGTAATATCATATTTTGTGCAAATTATTCAAAATCAGAACTGTGAAATGATTCAGCCAGTAAAAGAGCTTGCCCCTAAATCTGATGGCCTGAGATAAATACCCATTCCACAGATACTGATAAGAAAGTACATTCCCTGTAAATTGTCCTTTGAAATTAGTATATATATATATACTAATATCCCAATGTCATGCATATATACACATAAATGCACACACAATTCATACAAAAGTGAGTTAGTTGCTAAGCAATTGTTTTGCAAAAGCTATTAAATCTCTTTATATTTAAAAATGGGCTGAGTTCAAAGAGTCAATGCTGGCTTCTCTGAAATAAATTGTAACTAGATACAGGTGTACAGGTGTTCAGGAGAAAAGCTGGTACATTATGACAGAATTATTACCTCAACCTTAGTGGAGAGGGACAGTTCAATTCTAATTGCAGTAGTTTCTGATTTTCTAAGGTTTATGTATTCTTAGTTTCTATTTCATTGCTGTTATTTTAGACATAATTAGAGAAAGAATTTTGAGCTGAAAATATGGGAAAAATTGAAATGGAGACACAAAAATTTCTAATGTGTGGGCACAGGCACACACACGTGCATGCACACACACACACATGCACACACACACACACACACACACACACACTCAAAATTCCAATGGGGAGATCTGGAAAGGAGGAAACATTTGAAATGTAAAGAAAGTATGAAAAAATGAAAAATAAAATAAAAAATAAAACAAATAAATAAATAATAAATAAATATTCACTGTATACTATTACTCCAAGAAACTTCATAGAGAATCAATGACATGATTGGTAAGCATTTCCTATAAAACAGTTACCTTACATTAGCTCCGCCTGTAAAACATCAATGAGGAGCTTTATATGATTCGTCAGTGATGCTAACTTGCGCAGGAATGCTAACTTCAATGGTCTGGGTTTATGTCTCCCTTAGCCAGTTACAGAAGTCCTCTAATGACTTCCCAATTTTTCTCCAAATTTCTTCAGGATCATCTGATCAACCAGGGCTCTAAGAAATCTTTATGAAGCTCTTTGAAACCCTGTAGCACATAGCTAGCTATAACATGTATGCTGTCAACCTCTCTGCAAGTCCTGTAGTTTCGGGTTCTCACATCTTTTGCAATGGCATCAATGTTCCTTGGATTTTCCAATCCTGTTCTACCACTTGCTGCTCTTGAGTCCTTGGGACTTTTTTTTCTATCTTTTAGGACTAATTTTTCTCATGTCTCTTCCTGAACTAATTTGCCTTGTCTCTGGATTAAAGATTGGTGTCATGTTGGTGTAACAAGTCTCTCCCTAAATGGTGTGGATGGTAATAGAGCTAATTTCCATTATTTCTTGTACATGGTTCTGTAAAATGTCTTTTTTTTTCCCATTTTTTTTTTCATTTCATGACTCTTTAAATCTGTTCTTGTCTTGTTTTACTGGTACCCCTTGCGTTACTTATAACCATAAGGCTCTCGTGACTTATGGAATCTGATTAGAGCTAATCTATAGGAGGCATTTATAAAGTGCTAGTAAATACCTTCAAATGATCAGAAAATGAGATGACAAGGAATATCTTCTGATTGGTGATTGATTCTGGCTGAGATTCCTCTTGGGATGCTGTCTTTCTATGCTTCTCAGTCTCAGTAGATTCTACTAATTCCTTTCCTCATCTTCTCCCATATGGCGGTAATAGCTTGCCTTCGTTTTCTTAGTTTCTAAGCACTTCACATCTGTTATTTGCTTCTCCTAATCCTACCCCCACACTGTAAACAGTCCTGTCATTAAATTATCTTTGAATACCTTCTGTTTCCTGTTGACATTATGACTAAAACACCTCTACAAAGCTTCTATTACCATGATCTTTGTAGCCACTCTGGCAAAAGACACACCTTAGTTTCTAGTAGTTTGTAGAGATCAAATATACATGTACTGATATACTTTCAAACCACAAATTTATCATTTATATTTAGAGAAATGAAAATTTTGATAATCTTCATGTAAATGTGGCTGTGAAAAAAAGAAGCTCTCAAAACACAGGAATACAGAGAAGGAAACTGGAAGCTGCTTTCTGTTGCATCAGGGACATTAACCAATTTTATTTGTCAATTTGTTTTGTTTTGCTTTTTATTATTTTATCTTATAATTTTACAGAGACTGAAATCTTCCAGTTCAAAATAGTTTATATTATGTTAAGTGGGTCTCACCACAATTAAGAAAAAAACAAAGAAGATACAATTTTCATTATGAATAGGTATAGAGGCCCTTATACCTCTGGATAAAAGTAGGCAGAATGAGTGTCTCCACAAAAAGCATCAGGAGGGCTGTTCATTGCCTCCTTTGTAGGAATGTCTCCAATGCTAATATCACTTCACTTACATGATTCATTTATATTTCTGTCTTCTGTTCTATTTATTACTGGAACATCCATACCTAACTGTATTTTCTAATGTGTCTTAGTTACACTCATGTATATGCTAAGACTATTTGCATAAAACTTATCTGCTTCTTTTTCTCTTTGAAAAACCCCTGGTAATTTAGTTCTTGCTCAGTATTTATTGTCTGGGTTGCTAAGAGCAAAACCCAAGAGTGATTGTGAAAAATTTGCTATTCAGGTTGACCTGGCCAAAGCAGACATCTCAGTAAAAATATTCAAATGTTCATGTTTCAAAACAAGCTGCATCTTTAGATTCCTAGCTCTTATGACTAAATAAAAAAATTGTGGCTACTTATGAAAAGATTGGAAGTTAAATACATTATTCCCCTGGCTCTTCATATAATTTGTTTCCAGCTATTAGTAAAAGGTTAATATCTATAAATAGAGATATTTGCAATTTATTATTTGTTAAATATCACACACACACAAACACACACACACTTCTTTTTTTAATTAAAGTTCATCAGTAAACATTATGTTTTTTTTCCTCATTTTGGGGACTACGATGATAAATCTTGATTGCAAATTAATCTACAGATAAACAACTTAGATTAATAAAACAGATTTCTGGGTTATGTCTATAACATTTTTTGCCAGAACCCATTGTCATACAGGATAACCTGTAACAGGAAAAACCTATCCTGAATGTGGGTAGAACCATAAGAGACACTGGAGTCCAATAAACAGAGCCAACAAAGGAAGAAGCCATGCACAATGTGCAAGTGCCACACTTTACGAGTGACTTAACCTTTTGTTGTAGCCATTTTCTGTGAGCTCCACATCCTCTGCCTTTCCACATCATCCTCTTCAGGGAGCTCCCAAGCTCTCCATGGTGAATTTGGGTTACATCATCACTCCCTTTTTTTCTGAGGTGCCAGCATGTAGATGGCCACTGCTCTAATGGTAGAAGCCAATGTAATAGATCCCCTTTTATAACTATATAGATTACTAAGCTTCTGTGCCTCTAGAGATGCCTGGCTAATAGAGGACCTCAATACCCTTGAATGGAATTCTTCATTCTTTTGCACATAATTATGTGATAGAAGGAATAGTGTATTTACCAATCACTTATGAATATCTTCTCCATACCAGGCCCAATCTTCAGCATCTTTGGCACAAAAATTAATAGCTATTGATTTTTGCCTGAAGGAACTCATGGACTTAAGATGAGAGCAGACAAGTAAGAAAATATACATTATTGTATGCTTTTATATATGGTCATGAATAGAAGGTAGAACACTTTGCCACAGAAATACAGTAATGATTTGAATTTCGTTTTGATATTTAGCTTTTTAAATAGCAAACTATGTAACAGGCATCATTGTGACATCTCACAAACTACTTTTGTTTGCTTGTCTGTTTGAGACAGGCTCTCACTTACGTAGCACTAGATGGCCTGAAACTAACTATGTAGACCAAACTAGCTCAAACTCATGGAGAAATACTAACTCTGGTCCCAAGTGTTGAGAACAAAAGGCATTTGCCACCATTCCTAGTCTATATCACTGTATTATATTTCTAACTGAAAACACACCTGCCCTCCCCATCTATTTAAAAACCCTGTTGATGGTCCACATCCAAACATTACTTTTGTCTTCTTTCATGTCTGTAGATTTCCTTACTCTGTCCTGTTCTCCATTTTCCCTCTCTTTATATATCTTTCTATCCTCTCATAGTTCTCTTTTAACTAACTTTCACACAACATATATATTTAAATACTTATTTATATACAAAGAACTTTTAAGAAAACATGAGATTTGTCTTTCAGTCTGGTTCATGCTACTTAATATAATGACATTAGCTTCTACTCATTTTTCTATGTTTTAATTTAATTCTTCTTTACAGAACATATATATATATATATATATATATATATATATATACACACACACATATATGCAATGAAAGTTTATTGATTCAGATTTTGTTAATTCATTCATCTGTTGATGGACATCTAAAATGATTCCATATTTCAGCTATTCTGCTCAGGTTTAATGTCTTCCCAAAACTCCTGTGTTAAAATATGCTTGGTCCTCAGTATGGTAATGTTCAAAAATGGGGCATTTTGGTGGTGACTGAATCATGGGGGCTCTGGCTTCCTTGATGGATGAATTCATGGTTTCCATGTTTACTACTCCTCATATTAGATGTAATGTTATAAAATCCTTTTGTCTCTTTGCTTCTTGGCTGTTGAAGTACTGAAACTTTTACTTCTCCTCATATGTAGTGTGATTCACTAAGTACTAAATGTAACCAGGCCACGCTACTGTGGACCTCACCCCAGAAACCATGAGCTGAAGCAAGCATTGCCTTTCAGGATATTTATTACATATGCATAAATATCTGACTAGTTCAGTTACCCAACTATGGAAGGAGCAAACAGAATAGAATTATGAACGTCACAGATGGAAAAATAAACATATATTTCCAACAGGTGATAATATTTATTTGAACTTTGAATTTCAAAAGGCTCTTCAGGAACTTAAGAAGAGCAAAGAGATCCCTAATGCAAAGGACAACTTGCCTAAATATAAAGGCACAACAAAATCTTTGTGTTCCAGGAGCTAGAAAAAGTACAACTATGAGAAAGCTTAAAATGAATGAAAGAGAAGTAACAAGACAAGGAAATCCTATGAGGATTTATTCATTGGTTTAAGCTTCAAAATAAAGCATTTTTATCATGATGTTGGGTGAACCGAAACCCCGCAAATGCTTGTAAAGTGGAGAGTACTAGTTAGGTTTGTACTGTAGGGAAAATTGTTCAGTCTTACAGCAATATGGAGAACAGGTAGAGATAAACCAGTGTCAGCCATTCAAGAAGACTATTCTAAGCATAAAGGGATGGATAGTGATGAAGACTCGATGAAAAGCAGTAGTTGTAACAATGGAAAAGCAAATGTGAGTATAAAGGTACATAGGAGGCTTGGAGTTTGGTTATGAATGAAAAAAAAAAATATCTGAATCTGTGACCTGGAATATCTAGCTGACACCTATCAAAGAGACCAACAAAACAAAAGATCTAAATATGCAGCATAGCCAGAAGGACAGATGAAGGGAAGGGTCTTTATACATTGACATTGTACCAAAATATCAGGATTCAAAATGGAGGTGCAAAGAATGCTCCAATGTCACTTTAAAAATTACTTCAAATTGCCTTGTGCATGATAGACAACTGATCTACCACATAATTTGGTCTACGACTTGATATATCTTCTAGTCCTCTCAGCATTTTGAGAAAGAGAAAGAGAGAGAGAGAGAGAGGACAGAAAGAGACAGAGACAGAGACAGACACAGAGACACAGAGACAGAGATGCAGGAGACAGAAACAGAGACATAAAGACAAAGATAAAGAGATACAGAGACAGAGAGACAGACACAGAGACATAAAGACACAGAATGAGAATGAATGAGTATGATTAGCTCCCCCAAGATCTCAAGCATTAGGATTTACATACCTTTGTATAAAATAATATGAAAAGAATGAAAGACTAGAGTAAAACAGGATAAAATTGGTGATAAATTGTTAAATTCTGTAACTACAGAAATGAGTGTATTATTTAGGCTTCCCTTCCCAGTAGATTTCAATATCAAACTTGACAGCAAGAAATTCATTAGGGAAAACTCCATTGGAATGTAAAAGAAGAGAAAGAATGACTGTCTAGCAAGGTCTTCACATTGAAAATCAGATTGAAGTAGGTTTGGGTCAGGTTGATAGAAACACTAAAGATTATGTTCAATATACAGTGGAACGCAACTCTGAGGGTGAGAAAGTGAATTGATAAGGTAAGGGTGTAGTATTACAGTAAGTGTGTAGGCAGAAGGGAGTGTTCAGAAGTATAAGGACTGTTTCTATTAACCAAACAACTATGCATCCTATAAAGAAGGTAAGTTCACTGTTGGATTTACTGCTATGATGACAGGCCATGGAAGCAAGCTTCTGAGTACAAGTAGAGATTTAAGATCAGAGCACAAATTGATGCTTCTTAAAAATCTGAAAGTAATGAGCCTCAGGGAAGAAGATGCAGTCTCTAATGCAATATTTGAAATTGCAATATGCATTTGATTAGTTTTTTTAACCATTTAATCATAGGGTATATGAAATGGCATGCATCATCTCTAATATAAATTCTTACTTCAGTGAGATCACAATTTTTATTTTATCCTGTTACCAGTAAAAACAAAAATATCACTAGTAAGTTTTCTTGCATGAAGCTTATAGTGTGATGGCAAGGTTGGGGGAGGGGTAAACACAACAAAATAAACATAAACATTAGCTCAGTGCCACAGAAAATTTGATGGTGAAAAATGCCATGGGACAGATTGAGTACAGAGCTGAAGGAACTCCAGGTTTAAACAAGGTGGATTCACTAAAAGGAGAAATGAGTTCACAGAGGCATGGAGGCATTCATGCTATATGAATTTCTTGGTAAAATTACCACAGTGACAGGAAAGAGGGGCCACAAAAGTCCTAAGATTAGGGAAAGCCTGAAATGTTAAAACCAAGCAAAGAGACAGATGAAACCAGTGGGAAAGGAAGACAGACTGTTTTTAAATACTCTATTATAAACAATATTATAACAGAACAGGTCTATACCTTTGCCAGAGCAGGGAGTTCAAAGCATCTAGGTTACCAGCTGCTATAGGTCTAGAGAGTACTAGGTATGCACTCTGCCCCATCCCACCTGTGAAGAAAGGAACAAAAAAGTTTGAAAATACAGGGATGGGAAATGAATAGCCTCAGGTAATATAAACAGTTAAGAAAGAGGATATAAAGTCCATTGTTTTCTAGTTTTGTCATAGAGGTTTTTTGGGGGTATGTTGGTGGTAAATGAGTACATAAAATATGCTTTATGCCAAAAATGTAAGATTTAATGTAAACTCCACATCTTTTGTTCTGGAGGCCTATGTAACTGTATAGAAGTTCATAAGTTTTATAGAGTTCAAGTCTCATTAATTTTGGTATGCTGTAATTTTATTTATATGTAAGGCTTTCAAAAATAATAAATAAATAAATATGTTTGAAGAAAACATTATGTCTATTCAGCTACACCATATTTTTTTACTTTCCACCTTATTTTAAGTAAAAGAATTCTTCAAATCTTTTTAGTGCAGGAGGGGATTTAATAGATTCTACATTGATTTTTATACTCTAAAGTGAAACTGAGTTCCCAGTTAATCTCACAAGAAGCAAATGATTTCCGTTAAGAGCTGTGGTGAGAGAAATGCTTTGCACACTGAGGTATAATCTGAGAAACCTTTATTCTTGAAATGCCAGCCTCAGCTCTGCTCCTCTGCATTTGTCATGCTGTTAGTCTTATCCTTCTTATAGAGTAATATGCATTTCCTTCTGAAGTTTCCCAAAGTCTTTTCACAGTCTCTCTATTCATATTTATCCTCATCTGACTAATGGATTTCACTAAAAGCACATATCTAAGGAAATGACATTTCCTGTTTACTTCTAGCCAGGTGATTCTATAATCTCTCCCAGGGATGTGTGTCATCTGATTATGCTGTCTACATGTGTCTCCATTTTACCAGATGCATTTATTTACCAATAAATTAATACAAGCATTAATGCTTTTGTCTTCAAACTTAAGTAAAAATTATAAAAGTTGTTTTCATTTAGTCTACGGAAATTCAACTCACAGATCTCATCCTTCTTAACTGACATCAAATTTTAATCTGAGAATGAAACTTGCCTTCATTTAACCTAAGAGGATTCATTGTCCCCTGTCTACACTATTCTTTCCTCTGTGTTTCTATGAAAATAAAAACAAAACAGAATATGCAATTCAACCTTCATCCTCTGACGTGTGTGTAGTTATATTTATTATACATAAATGTAACAGAACTTTGTTCTTATGCAACTTTTCTTTGCACAGGAATCTGCCATGGAATACTCTGCCCTATAATTGTACTACAGGTCCTAAGAGAAGGAAAACCAGTAAGATGTATGTGAACATGGAGAAAGTGATTAATTATGAGTGATGAACTCATACAACTCTGGAGGCTCAAAAGTGCTGAATTCACTCTCTACAAGTCAGAGGCACAGGAGAGCTGTTATTCAAAGCTTTAGGCTCTAAAAATCAGTAGCATTCTGTTTTCCAGGTCAAGGAAAGGTTAAAGTCCTGGCTTAGCAGAGAAAATATTCATATTTCCTGTGCCTCTTTGTTCTATTCATGTCACTGGTGGTATAGGTGGTACCACCCACATTAGTGAAAAAGTCTGTTTGTAATTCTGTCTACCAGATCAAATGCTGCCACACTGAAGAAACAGCCACATTGACATACTCGGATTTAATTTAGTAGATATTAGGATATTATATTCCTTAAACTAGTCAAGTTGAAAAATTAAACTAGCAAGCCTCTGCATTTCATAAGACAACTTTTCTTATCACTTTGCTGTACCATGGCCAAGGAGATCCATCTGCCAAAGATCCTGAGATATCCATCTAAAGTCCAACATCCTGGTACAGTCTCGCCTTCCAGTGTTTACTCCCCATCCTCCAACTTGCTCTTCTTTCTTTTCATCTCTCTTTCACTTCTACAAAAATGCAATGATGGTTTGCAATGATCTTCAGAAGCCATCTGTTCCAGGGCTGTAAACGATTTCTGGATATACCAAAGTGGATTCTAGCTAGTTCCTTTAAATTAGATGAAACATAAAATGTAATACCAAAAGGTTCAGAAAGTATGCCAGCATAATGCTAATACTAATTTTGTTACTGTTGATTCTAATATTGATTTTAAATTTTATATGTATTTCCTTTATGCTGATGAGTGTTATGCCTGAAGGTATGAGTGTACACAATGTGTGCAAGGTGCCCACTGAAGTTAGAAGAGAGTATTGGTCCTTTGGAACTAGAATTACAAACAGTTGTAAGCCATCTTGTGGGTGTTATGAACTGAGCCTGGGTCCTTGGCAAGAGTAGCAAGTGAACTTAACTGCTGAGCTATCACCCCAGCCCATTACTTTTATACAGAGTTGGAGCTAAAAATGAATTTACACTTTTAAAATATAAATATGGACAGTATTATATGATTTAAGTAACAATACTATATTCCCAGTTATGAAATTTTTTAATCCACAGCCTTTTCATATTTGTTCTGCTTGCTAGCCATAAAGACTAAGATAGCTAGAATTATCCTGCATTCAATCATTTTCACTAATTCAATTTATTATTTCAAAATATACTCTTCTGTCCTAGAGAGCTCTCACACATGCTTTATTTCAATTAATGCAATTGAAGCAATGTAAATCGACTTGTTGATTTATTATTCAACATATTGTTTTATTTTCTGTATTACCAAATAATCTGTGAGCTAGTCCCCATAAATAAAACCCCTGGATTAAAAAAAATCCTACAAAAAATCCAACAAGGCTTTATCATGGATTTAGTAAGTGTTCTTTCAATATATTCATCTCTCCTGTGAACTCTATTATTTTCTGTGATAATGGAAAGCTTATACAGAGTGACTGATAATTACTATTTGAATAAGACTTTGTGAATTTAGTCTATCATAACTGTAACAAAAATATGATTGGCCACATGACATAATATCATTTGTTTCTTATCTACTGGTCCATTCTTGACTTCTTGCTAGAAGAGAAATAAGCTTATCTAAATAAATTTGACTAAATGGGACTATACTGGTGTTTTGCATAACACAGAATATAAAAACCATAAAATATAAAATATTTAAATAACATTAATTTACCAAACAATTAGAAACTACTGTTGTATAAAGAAATTAATGAAATTCTACAAGCTAATGTAAACTAACCATAACATACTGACAATGTAGGGTTAAATTTGGTTCTCTCAGTTGAAAAGAATTTTGAACATAGGTTGCATAAGCAGTTTAAAATCTAAACGTAGACAATTTGTAGGGCACTTGCTTAGCATGCATAATATAGAGTTTTGATTCCCAGCACTGAAAAATAAAAGTCTAAACATGTATGAATATTTTTCTTACAACTCAATTTTTATATAAACATCCTTTATAATTAAAACAATGTATTCTGATTCAAGGATTAATTTCCTACATTGAAAAATGAGTAAACAAATACACTCTTTACAT
The DNA here is from genome assembly GCA_019843965.1 of Rhynchomys soricoides. Lineage (NCBI taxonomy): Eukaryota > Metazoa > Chordata > Mammalia > Rodentia > Muridae > Rhynchomys > Rhynchomys soricoides. Next base: position 3,909,328 of record JADRCH010000239.1, on the reverse strand, counting down.
AGACAATTAGAAAAGCTATCTGTCTTGTTTTCTTGAATCACTTTTTTAATCAAGGAATGCAGTCATTAGGAAAAGTACACACATACAAAATATCAAAGGGCACGAAGAAATAAGAATCAAATTCTTAAGTAATTATTGATTTTCCAAGAATAATTTTTTAGTCTTTTTTAAAAAATTTAAGCATGATTTAACTTTTCTTTAAAGCAATCTTCAGTTTGTAAACAACAATATTCCAACCACGTATATGAACAAGGTGATGTGTGACATCTATTACTGAAGATCTAGAGTGGTTTCTGAGTTCCATAGAGTTAAGCAAACTCTCTGGTTCAAAGAATGGTAGAAAGTCATTTATGTATGTGTGTTTAAATGAGAACTAAAAGCAATCTGTGTTTACTTATGAGAAACCATTGATTTTCATTGAGTGTATACACACATTTATACCAGCAGATAAATATTTTTGCACATAAAGGAAGGTGCAGCAGTTTCAACAGAATGCTTTCACTACCCACTCTACCACACCACCCTTCTCTGCTTTAGAATACTTTCACCAATTTCCCTGAGGGAGATTTAAGTATATATTCTTTTTTACATATTTCAAGCATCTGGCACAGGGCTTGTCCACAATAAACCTTCAGTAAATGTGTGTTGAGTGAAGAATCACAACAGTAGAAGGATGCCTATCACTCTAATACTTGGCTTCTTCAGTTTACAACTAGTATCATAAGTAGTACTAATGGGATGAGTAGAACAGAGGCAGTTGCTATGGTGATGACAGCAGCAGCAGAAGCAGCAGCAGTAACAATAACTTCAAGATCTGACAGGGGAGGTAAACAATAGGAGTCATGTTATATCCATTTTACCTAGATTCCTGTGGAAGAAAAATGTAGTTTAGATTCATAATGGAAGTTTTGTTTAAAGGTAATGATTAAAGGATATGTAGACAGACGTATTTAATAAAAATAATGGCTTACTACTCTCACAAAAGAATTTTGTGTGGGCATTTAATCTTTCACAAATGTGATGGAAAAGTCCAAAGTCTTCTAAAATCTCATCTGATGTTAATTACTACTGAAGGTAAAGTACAGTGAAACAGAAGGCCCCCAAATGGTATCCTTGGATAAATCTTTATTCTACTTAGTATATATTATTATAGAGAGGCATGCATGTATACATACAAAGATAAAGTAATAAGAGTAAGTTGATCAGAAAGTAAGCTAATTAGAAAAAAAGAAAAATGATTCTCAAAGGGAAAACATAACATGAAATTTCATGGATTTAAGGATGTGAACATTCAAAAGTCATATCTCAATAAAATATTTTAGTTTGTATTTGTTAATTATGGTGTGCCAATAACACAGCAGATGTGTTTCCAGCAAATGGTGAAATCCCTCGACTTTACAAAGCCACATCCTTCAAGTTATTGGTTAATTATATCCATATATATTGATGGAAATCACAGACTCCAGCTTTCCCAAAGGCTCAGTAATGGCAATTAATTCAAGCAATAGACAGAGTAAGTTCACTCCATGTGGATGCCTTCACCTACACACATGGTGAACAGCCATTGTTACAACATTGATCTATTCTTTGTGTGTTAGATTAAAATTATCAAATTTGTAAAAAATATTGAAAATACTCTATTATCTGTTATTTGCTTCTTAAAATATTTTGTTCTATTTACCTTTTCTTTATGCTACTTGGACTTGTAAACAGTGTACCGGATTCTCAAAACCTACTACTGCACTGCATCCCATGTTTATTGTATATTTAGAAACAAACTTGTCTTGTTACTTCTATGTGTATTTGATATGCCAACATATATGCATGACACTGGATAATTTATATGTCAACTAGTGTTTCATGTTTACATATTAACTTTTCTATTTTTATCTAGTTTTAATATTTACTTTTTGTTTTTATTAATGTGTATTCCATGTGTGTGAAAGTGCCCATGGAGACCAGAAAAGAGTGTAGGATCCCCTGGAGCTGGAGTTACATGTAGTTGTGAGCAGCCCACCACGGAAGTTAGCCTGAGATCTTTATAAGAACAGCAAATATCCTTAAACCAGTAAGCCAGGCCTCCAGCACCCCCATGCTGTCTTTATTAAATATAATTTTAAAAATAGGGTTAAAAGCTTTCATAGCATGAACACATAAAACCTCCTTAAGGGAGAAATGAAAAATGTTGTAAGGGAATGATTGAAAGGTAGATAATGGCTGGGGCGTGTACGCAGAGCTTGAAATGTTTCATAACTGATCTGGCATGTGTATGAAAGAGGATGTCATTTGAAACAGTTTTAAAGAAATGCCACCTCCCTCGACAAACTTTCAATATTCAGCTTTATGCCATCATATATTCCAAACAAGCTTGTCATTAAAAACAGTCTGAGACCATATGAGCAGCAATCATTGTTTAGATGTTTTACTAAGTTATTTTTGTCCTAATTCCAAGTTTAGCTAAAGCCTAGTTCTACATTTAAGATTATATATATATATATATATATATATATATATATATATATATATATATATATTCAAAGACATACTTTTTCTCTTTAAGAAACATAATGTATGCTAAAATGATCTGTTGAACCAATAAATTCTGACATGCCTGTAAAGAAATCCATAGCTTCTAGTTTATCTGTTATATGAACAGACACATGAAGAGGAGTTAGCAGTTTAAATTAGTTGGATCAACATCTTGATCTTCTTTGGGTTACCCCACTGTCAAAGTTTTCAGTGACAATGTGTCAACATGTAGAATAATAATTTTCTTGGAATGTTTACATTGCCAGAAAAACCTGAAAATTGAGTTAAGGATCTATGTAAAGCATGAATTAAGAAGCATGATTTTAATAAACATATGGTATTGATTATATTTTCTTTCAAGACATCCCAACATTGCTCACCTCCCACTAAGCAAATCATCTGGGATACTAAGCTCAAAGTACAATATTTAATTTATCATTTTCAATTAAGTTGGTGATGTGACAAAAAATTCTAATATACAAAAAAGAATCAAATTCAGAATGGTTGACAATAGCACAATGACCACATTGCCAAGCCACAGAATTCCCAAGAACTGCATTTGTCCAAAGTTTCTAAAGCTTTATGTCACTTTGATACATTTGATATCAAAAGTTATGGTCCAGACCAAGAAGTGCCTTCTTTTTATTGCTACAGACATTCTGGGCGTACTGAAAGAACTTTGGAAACAATGATCTTTTTTAAATCTAGTGAATATGCAGAAAGATAAAAAAAAAAATGACAAATTCAAAAATTAAATGCCTCCAGATGTAGGGACATCTGTATAGAAGGAAGCATTAGAGGAAGAAAGAATATTGAGGAAGCATTTTTGTAACATGTGTTTACTAAAAGAGCAAAGAAATGCTGCCATTTCCCCCAGGGTCTATTCTTTTTATAGGGCCAAGTATTTTAGGCAGTTTTGTTAACAGTAAACATTTATCAAATCCTTATTGTGTCCCCCAAGTTGTAGTACATGCTTACTTAAATTATCACATTTAAAGTTTGCAACTTTTTACAGAGTGGGGGCAATTTGGGATGCTGCTAGGATTTCTTTCCTTAAAAACAAAAACCAAGAGAGAAGAAATAAAGAGGATGATAGATCGATACTGGGAAAAAAAAATCTCTCTCTCTCTCTCTCTCTCTCTCTCTCTCTCTCTCTCTCTGGGATGTGGGCACTAGTAAGTTCTCATAGATCACTGGATGGCTCCACACCCATGCATACATGGGCAGCACTAATTGGAATTATCAAGTTATCAAAAAGACTAAACAAACAAATGACAACAACAACCACAGAGAGATATGACATTGGGAAGAGAATACATTGTAGTAATACGGGAGAGTTGGAGGGGAGAGACCAGGTGGAGATATATATAAAATTTCCAAGAATAAAGAAGTACATGTTTATTATATAATATTTGGTCAAATATGTGCATGTGCTTGTACAGAGACAAACAGACTATGTGGATAAAGATATTTTTAGATAAAATAACATAACAGAACTAAAATTTAACATGTCTGTAACATTAGTAATTTCAAATGAGGAAAGTCACAATATTAAAATAAATACAGTTTCCTCTTGGTATTCTAACAAGAATATATCTACTGTCCCCAACAGTACCAAACTTTGGGATGTTGAAAAAGCTAGTATAAAGTAGTATGCCATTTGCATATAGCCAGTAAACCCCATGCACATATTTTAACTGCCCTATGACGATTCATAGTGTAATGTAAAGGTTTTTATATAGCAGTGTTTAGGAGAAAAGCAATAACAAATCTGTACATATTTAGTAAACATTCAATTTTCCTTCAATATTTTTACTGACATGTAGATATTATGCAGCAGATAGAGAGGAGTGACTGTGCTTTCAAAGTAATCTAAAATAAAAAATAACCCATTCTATTTTATGAATAAAAGATGATTCCAAACAAATTAATTCAGTGTTACACTGAAAAAAAGAAGTCACACTTTTACCACTGAAAAGGAAAACAAAAGCTATTATCTGAATTATTGACAAGATTGACATTAGTTAGAAAGATAACGAAGGGAAAGTATTTTATTAAGAACAAGAAGTGTGGCTATATACATGGGATGGTGAAAGTTTAAATCTCTGCACACAGGAGACAAAAATAGGCAGACCCTTGTGAGCTGGAGGCCAGATTAGTCTTCATGGTGACTTCCAGGCCATCCTTTCTGTGGGTCATGTTCTTCCACACTCCTTATTGCTCTGTCATTATCTTCCATACCACTTTTCCTTTATTGATGGGGACCCTCAATGGTGACCACTTGAGAACCTCTCTGCCACTACAAGAGAGGAACCAAATGATTCATGTCAACACACTTTTAATAATCCTTCTTAAAATTCTTCATGTATGGTTTCATTAGCCCATCTACTTGGGTGCCAAATCTGAAAAAAGCCACTATTGCCATGGGAGACTTTGACCCATCCCTTGGGTAAGTTGTCCATGACAGCAGTCATTGTAAACAGCCCAACAAGGCATATGAAAAAACAGCTGTCTTCGGGTGTCTACAAGAGGACAACTTATTAGCCAGGTCAATCTCTATTTGGAAAAGAGCAAAGAGATAACAGCAATTTTTTAAAAATATTTAACAGTTTATAGGACTTTCATTCAGTGTCGTTTATTCTGCCCTTTTAGAGAGAGCATCATAACAGGAAAAGCACTATAATAGGAGCCAGTAAAAATGTCTATTGGAGCCATAAAAATCACTGAAATGGATGCATTTGATAAGTACTAGGGAGGATGCATTAAAATCACCTATATATTCCATGTGATACTCTTTCTTCCTTTCTGAAACTGTGACACTTTCACAATTGAATAAATAATAATCTTACTCTTCCTTCCCTCACATATTTGACCAGACTACATAGAGTCACTATTACACCTTAAGCCAGGTCTTTCTCTTAAGTGTGGCCTAAGGGTCATGTCAAAGATTCAAAGATGGAGAGGCATCTTCTTTCCTCATATATAGTCTATTTAGAACAAGGGCTTCACAGAATAAAACATTATGGTGATATAGAAGTTTATAATAGAGCAAACTGACCCAATGACACAGCTCAAATCAATTCACTCTCATACCTAACACAGCATCTATGTATGCATTTAAATATCCACATAACCTTATACATCATTATGTCTGTATATGCTTTTGTGTTCATGTGTGTTGTGTGTCTGCATATAAGAATCATATGTATAATGAAAAAGTCTCTTGAGAAGTACAAGGTTTATTAATTTAATGAAATGAAATAAAAAAGCGAATACCAAAAATGTACCTTCTAACTCCTAATTCTCAATGTTTATACAACAATAAAAAATTAATCTTCTCTCTGTCTCTTTGATGAATGTCTTTGGCCTTAACTGGAAAGCAAGAATCAATAGCTATTTCCAGAGATATTTACTTAAAGTTTGAATAGAAGCAATTGAGGTAAACATTGAAGGCAGCTTCTCATCTACTTTATCCACCCACTTTCCACATCTTACAGCAAAAACATGTCTTCATTTTTCTTAAAAACATAACCATAACATTAACTCTCCTCTGGGTTCCAGCAGTCACATGCCATCTCAACACATCAAAATAAGATTTATGAATCTACTACATTTGAAGTAAATGGTTTACAGGCTTATCAACTATTGGTGTGGTCCATTTATAGATTATAATAACTGAGCATCCAAAAAGGTATATAATCTAGGCCCAAAGTTATCCTAGTTCCTTTTAATATTTCATCTGTGTTTTCTTGTATGTTATGTGGGTTACAGATGCAAATCAAATTCCTGCCATCGTGAAACTCACACCTTATAGAAGAGGTAGAGACATAATAAGGTGCTGTAGTTCTACTGGGACACATGTCCCTGAAAATCATGTTGCCTGACTTCAGAATTTATTAATGCAAATGTGTTATTCACAGCACTGTAAGAATTCTAGGAAACAAGGAAAATAGGAATAAAGCACTGAAAGTTTCTATCTTATTCTTTTCTTTTAGTATCTAAATAAAGTCTAGGCTTCATAAGGCATATGCTGTTATATATACCTTATATTCCATTTAATTTTCCCAATAGCCACAAAGGCATTCTTACTTTAAAGTAAGATATTCTTACTTTCTAGATATAATAATAGTGATAATTTGGCAAACACAAATCCAGAGATTTCTGTACTAGAGTCAGTGCTCAACTGGATTCTGTGGCTTTTCATTTGTGTTGAAAGTTTAAGAAGAAACTCAGCTTACTTAGTATCTTCAAATAACTTCCCATGTGATGGCTTTCATTCCACTGGAAGATTTTCTCTGTACATCGTAGGCCTATAATTATATTATTAGTAATTTGTTAACCAAAATCAATGATGCCAATATAAAATGAGACATCATTCTTTCTTTAAAATATTTAGAATTAAGGTGTAGTGATAAAATACAATTATTTGAAAATTAAATAAATATAAAATAATAATTCAAACATATCTAAAATGCTAAAGGATACTAACCAAGCTTGTCATTAAGAAATTAATTATCAGGTGATCAATACAGTCCTCAAATTCAAAGGGAAAACCAATTAACATTTCATATTTCCATAGTTTGGAGAGAGTTACTAATATAAACCACTTTGAAAAATATTTTGGAAAGTAAGTTTTTCTTATGGTTTTACAGTAAAATGTAAAAAGTACTTTAATCACAGTGAGTAACCAGCACAGTCATGTGAGTGACAGTGGTAAAATAGGTATTGATTATCCAGGGCAGTTACCAGGCAAAGTTCTATCCAAGAAGAGGCTGAATATTCCCCTCTGGCTGAGTATCCTTGTGTTATCTTGTTTTAGATCTCTGCTTATGCAGATAGTCAAGCATAAATGTTTTTCCCTCCATTTCCAATGATTAAAACCCTACATATCTCAAGATAGATGCCTCCAGCCAACTAATAATAAAGTAACTTCTCATAATCTTCCAGGAAAGCAATTGATCAACACAGCAAGCACAAAGAGGATGTATGCAAACTTTAGTCCAGTTTTTGGAAATATAAAGAAATAAAGAAAAATTCTTACATAAACAACTCACAATATTATAAGCAGCCATGAAAAATTGAAAGTAAGTAAAAAATATGAAAATAAATCATTTCTTTCCAACATCATTATATGCATATTGGTTTCTGATTTAAACCCTATTTTGGCACACAGGAGAGGAAATAATATAAGATAAATAGTGTAAAGGAAAACTTAGCTGAGTACACAGCTTTCTATATTCTGAATTGAGATGCCCTATTCATGTATTTAAACATATGTTGGATAGTATCAGAAGTTAGGGCCTTCATGAAATAAGCAGAGTATGAAGATAGAACCCTTGGAATGAGATTAATGTCCTTGTAACTAGAGAAAGTTCTGGCTTGCTTTCTCTTTCCCCCTCGAAAATAGAAAGAGATCTGTCACCAGAAACCAGATTGCTGGCACTTGGACTTTTTCTTCCCCCAGAACACAATTTAAATTATACTGCTAGGCAGCTCATTAAAGATGCCTACCCTTTGAAGTTTACGTCACAAAGGGAATTAATATTATTTTGGAAGAAATTGTGTCTCCAAAAACAACAGTCCTTTGAGCTACTAAGGAATACCTTGTTCTTTGTATGTGGCTTTAAGAATATTCTAATCTAGCCAATGAATTCATCCATTCTCATTCAACAAACAGTGATCAAGAATACATTTGACCTGTTTGGGGTTTTTCTTATTACATTACTGACTTTATAAATTAACACTCATGTGTGGTACAACTTCACAATACAGAGATAGAATGGAATAATATGCACTCCTTAGTATTGTATATATGTAGAAAAATGCCCAAATAGATCTATAAGGGTCTATATATTATTGTATAATAAAATTTTTGTACAAAAAGAAAATGACAAAGGAAATATTTATTTGACATCATAAAATGAAATGTGAATTCTTACATCAAAAAATGAGTGAATTGTGGGGGAATGAAACATGAAATTAAAAGGTCATTTGTTTAAAGGCTTAGTAAGATTAAAAGAAAACCCAGGCATCAGTATAGAAATTTATTTATACAAAAGTGACGAGGAAGTACATGGAAAATGTGATTATAAATTTTAAAAATGATATATTCCTGAGCAAGAAAAGTTAAAAAGCTGTGTTTTATGAACACGATGAGGGGAAGTAATAGGATCAGGTGCAATCTGAAATATGGTTCTTTAGAAGTCTCTAAGACTACAAAATGTTTAAATTGCTTGCTGGAAGAGACCTGATTATTTCTTATTGTGATGATTTGTTCTCAGAAAACAAAGAGGATAAGTACAAAGATCTAGCAATATATTTTCTTGTCCAACTATGATAACATTATCATAGACACTCACATGTGTGCGCATGTGTGTGTGTCTAAGATCACCAACTTCTAAGATCACCAACTTGCTTTATTAAATGATTTATCCAAAATATAGTTGTCTATGTGAACACTAATCAAGTTTCAAAGCCATTGAGTTGTTAAAATGTAGTTCAATGGAAAAAGAGTGTTCACAAAAGGATATTTATTTAAAGTGTTTTAACAATAAGTACCTGGTACAGGCTTAGTATTATTCTTTCTGCTAGAGATAGAGGACTTAGGAAAAAAAAAGAGTGAGTAGATCTGTCCTCAGAGAGCTCATGTTTCCTGTAGGAGAAGATAGAGCATAAATAGTAGCTTGGTAACAGCAATTCAATAGAAAGTGTATAGACAGAACTATAAATGATTGATAGATGATATATTGATGATGATAAGTTAGTGAATTACATGTAATAAGTGAAAATGAAAACCAAGTAAGCCAAGTTTAGGTTCAGAACCTGGCTAAGAGAGACACAGGTCAATTGGGAAGCAAGAGTAGGATGCAATGTATCTTCTCAGGAACTTTTAATTTTACTCTGATGGGAAGCTAACAAGACACTTTTAGAAGTAGAATCCTAGATTTGCTTTTCAAAGTACCTAGTGTTCAGTACAAGAGGGATATAAGTCACTACATTGGTTAGAGTAAAAATTAGATGGGTGTATTTGAAGGAAAAGCACATCAGAAGTCTGGGGAGAGGGGGGAGACAAACATGAAGCTCTTATAAAAGTTCAGCCTGCAAATATGGTCTGATAATATAAACAAAAGATGAAGGATGAGAAGGGACTATATTCTGGTACATCTAAAAATGATGGAAGCATGTGGCTACCAATCACATCCTAATGAGATTGATATATATATATATATATATATATATATATATATATATATATATATAAAGAAATCAACACAAGAGAGGTTATTTTATAAAGTCCCACCCTCAGATGAAGTACTATAAGCAATTAGTGGCCGAAGAAGAAGCCTTGTCTTCAGATGAACTCCAGAGGTGGGTTATTTTATTCCAAATGCTCAGCCCTAAGTATGTAAGAGCAAAATTAAATGGCCTTAATGTGTGTTTGTTTGCTTGTATCTGTGTTTGTGTCTGTAGCAAAAATAATTATAGAAGTGTTCTTGAACTTGATGGGCAAGGAGGAAGACAGTAATTATGTAATCTATATTCCTATATGACATTCTCTTCTTCCTTTTCCTCCTCCTCTTCTTCCTGTTCCTCTTCTTCTTCTTCTTTTTTATCTTTTTGAGATAAGAGTCTTGCTGTATCAACTTGCATTCCCACCAGCATTGGAGGAGTGTTCCTCTTTCTCCACATCCTCACCAACATCTGCTGTCACCTGAGTTTTTGACCTTAGCCATTCTGACTGGTGTGAGGTGAAATCTCAGGGTTGTTTGGATTTGGATTTCCCTGATGACTAAGGATGTTGAACATTTCTTTAGGTGCTTCTTGGTCATTCGAGTTTTCTCAGATGAGAATTCTCTGTTTAGCTCTCTTCCCCATTTTTTGATAGGGTTATTTGGATCTCTGGCATCTAGCTTCTTGAGTTCTTTGTATACATTGGATATTAGCCCTCTATCGGATGTAGGATTGGCAAAAATCTTGTCCCAATCTGTAGGTTGCTGTTTTGTCCTATTTATAGTGTCCTTTGCCTTACAGAAGCTTTGTAATTTTATGAGGTCCCATCGATTCTTGATCTTAGAGCACAAGCCATTGGTGTTCTGTTCAAGAACTTTTCCCCTGTGCCCATGTGTTTGAGACTTTTCCCCAAATTCTCTTCTATTAGATTCAGTGTATCTGTTTTATGTGGAGGACCAGCTATTCCACTCCTGGGCATATACCCAGAAAATGCTCCAACATGTAATAAAGACACATGTTCCACTATGTTCATAGCAGTCATATTTATAATAGCCAGAAGCTGGAAACAACCCAGATGTCCCTCCACTGAGGAATGGATACAGAAAATGTGGTACATTTACACAATGGAATACTACTCAGCTTTAAAAACAATGACTGCATGAAATTTGCAGACAAATGGATGGATCTTCAAAATATCATCCTGAGTGAGGTAACACAGTCACAAAAGAATGAACATGGTATGTATTCACAGTGGTTATTAGCCCAAAAGTTTGAAATACCCAAGAGTCACTTCAAAGCAACAATAGGGCTGAGTGTGAGGTACCAGATGGAGGACTTGGAGAAAGGACTGAAGGAGCTGAGGGAATTTGCATCCCCAAGGATGCAGCAACAGTGGCAACTGTCCTGACCACCACCCCCCATACTCCCAGAGACTGATCCACCAACCAAAGAATACACATGGAGGGACCCATGGTGCTGGCCATAAATGCGGCAGAGGAGGGTCTTGTTATCCATCAGGGAGAGGAGAGGCCCTTGGGCCTGAGGGTGTTTGATCCCTCAGTATAAGAGAATGCCAAGGAGGGAAGAGGAGAGTGGATGGGTAGGTGGGTGGGAGAATACCCCCATAGTGGCAGGGGGAGGGCGGAGGGAATGGGGAGGTTCCAAAGAGGAGATCTGGAAAGGTGGAAACATTTGAAATGTAAATAAAATATGAAAAAAAATAAAAAAGAGTCTTTCTGTGTAGCCTTGACTGTCCTGCAATTCGCTCTGTAGAGTAGACCAGACTGCTCTTCAACTAGTAGAGAACCTCCTGCCTCTACATCCCAAGTCCTAGTATTAAAGGTGTGTGCCACCGTTGTCGAGCTATTGTATGAAAGTTGACAGAGATCACAGTGGGCCAACAGATTATGTACTCAGTATGTCAAACCATGTATGCAAAACTATGGAAAACCAAAGTACTGTGTACCAAGGTTGAGAAAAGCCCAAATGTGGGGCTCAAGATGAAGACTGACACAGACTAGCTTCTAGAATGTTCACCTGAAATGCTAGATTGACAACAGTAAAAAAAAAAAAAAAAAAAAAAAGAAAGTAGAGAAATTGAGGTTCAGATAAGGTTGTCTTTGGAGGGAAAAATCAGCCTTTTGTGAACAACAGATATATTAAAAGACATGGTGGTAGGTCTGAACATTGAGTCAGGCGTGTTTCACAGTTAATGTACCACAAAGAGTGTAAATAGGAGGTGAGAAAAAGGAAGCTATAAAGGAATAAATAATAAAGTAATCTAGGATATTACGGTATCTTGGAGGCCAACAGAAGGTTTCAGGATGAGCAAGTGGTATTCTGTGTGGAGGGACAGCAAACCAACCACCAAACCACCGAAGGAAGGCACTGTATCAGCAACCTTCACTCAAATGCCTAAGAGAAAGAATTAAGTTATTCTGAGTTATTTGTGTTGATAACTCTGATGAACATTGTCTTATTTTCAATCTCTCCAATACATCTGAAATTATTTAAAAGTAAAAAAAAAGAAAGAAAAAATTAGGTAATAATCTAAAATTTTCTCTAAGTAGCACATGACATGAAGAGAGCAATGAAGAATGAAGGACAAGGCCAGTTTAGAGATACACCATCTTGCTTTTCCAGTCAGCTTCTTTAATGTGTTAACCTTTCACTTAGGAATATTTTATTCTGCAGTGGAGTAACTACATTTTCCCCACCTCTCCGAGTCTCTTCCACTCTGTCTTGTTTGAGAGTAAATACTAGACGCTATTGCAAAACAAAGCTATTTCCTCCTGGGTTTTCAGAGAAAGCCTGAATTCTAAATGGGATATTTTAATTCTAGGCTTTAAAATATTACTTTCTTAATCTTAGCATGTATAAGAAAAATTACTGAATTTTTCTCCCTTCAATCTAAAGGATTGCATACTTTCCATATAATTATGCCTTCATTGCTTTGCAGTTGTTCATTGATAAAAATCCCTTCTCATTCTGTTAGTAAAGCCATTCTTAGTGTGACTTAAATCTAAAGCTATGGTCATAGCCCATGAAATGAATAAATCCAAAACAACTTGATAAAATGTTGTGGGGAGATGATTCCAGAATCTTTAGATAAGCCACTTAAATCTCAGAGCTTATTACACACAGTGCTCCAACCACCTCTTGTCTCCCAGCCTGAAAATGTGCATATGAGATTAGAAGAGGGAAAGGATTTATAAAGATAAAGCAGAAAATGACAAGAAAAGTCAGGAGGCTTCTAAACAGAGCTGGGCATCCTTCTGAAAGATTGACGTCTCTGCTTTGAATAGTCACAGGCAATGACACATCCAAAGGAAGAACTGTTGTCAACTCTGAGTCATACAGAACAGTTCTGATGGCAGGGTAAAGAATGGATCAGGGGACACTAAGTGCAATTTTAATGCAAAAAAACCAACTGCAGTGGCTTGGGAGGAAGTGGAATCTTTTTTTTTTTATTCATACTTTATTTACATTTCAAATGTTTCCCTCTTTCCAGATCTCCCCTTTGGAACCTCCCCATTCCCTCCCCCTTCCACCTGCCACTATGGAGGTATTCCCCCAACCACCCACCCATCCACTCTCGGCTGGCTTCTCTCCTTGGCATTCTCCTATACTGGGGGATCTAACACCCTCAGGCCCAAAGGCCTCTCCTCCCACTGATGGCTAACCAGACCCTCCTTTGACACATATGTGGCCAGCACCATGGGTCCCTCCATGTGTATTCTTTGCTTGGTGATCCAGTCTCCAGGAATATCTGGAGGTCAGGCCAGTTGCCACTGTTACTCCCTCCCTGGGGCTGAAAACTCCCTCAGCTCCTTCAGTCCCTTCTCCAACTCCTCCCTCTGGGACCTCACACTGAGCCTTATGGTCACTGCGAAGTGACTCTTTGGTATTCCGAACATTTGGGATAATAAGCAATTTATCAGTGAGTACATACAGTGTTCATTCTTTTGTGACTGCATTACCTCGCTCACAATGATATTTTCAAGTTCCATCCACTTGCCTGCGAATTTCATGAAGTCATTGTTCTTAATAGCTGAATGGTATTTCATTGTGTAAATGTACCAATTTTCTGTATCCATTCCTCTGTACCAGAAGTGGAATCATAGGAGGCAGAAAGTTGAAAGGTAGAGTGTCTTCATTCACAAATGCCCATAAATGATTCTTCATAGTAGAGTGAAACCCACAGATCATTTCATTAATTTGTTAATGTCTTTCTACTGCTGCATATATTAGTCTTGCTTCCTTATTGATTCGTGATAATGTATGCACAGGGGGACACAGATGCCCTGTTTTTTGTCATTTGGAGGTGATCTCTTCTCTTGGCTTCCCTGATATGGAGAAATACCCTGTAGGAGGTGGTTCTTTAGCATGAAATCTCTGTACATTTGAGCTCTCAATCTTCTCAGACCTGTCAAAAATTTTACTTCCCCATATATTTCTCCAGCGATCCATATAAACTGGAATGAAAGCTAGAAAGATCCCATTTATTTTTTCTCCTTGTATAGGAAGTAAAAGAGTGTGATCCAAACTTATCCTCAGCTTCACCTTTGCTAGGTGAGATTAAGGCTCCTCTTTTAGCTTTCCTAGCCTTCCTGTGAAAGAGTGTGGGTAAGAGATATTAGAGAGGATTACTGAGAACATTCAGCAAGACAATTTGAGAAATGCTCAAAATCATAAATACTACATAAAAACAACTCAGTAAGTGGTAGCCAGATGTAATAATAGTAAGAGCAGCAATCAAATTTATATTAACCCTATTAATACATTTAAGACTCAAAATTATCATGTGTATAATAAAATGAAATTTCATTATTATACTGAGATTTCTCATACAAATGCAATAAAAAAGTTTGCTAAAGAGGAAATAACTTTATTTTATAGAGATTCTGCCTTATTAAGGAGTATGTGGATGAGTTAACCTACCAAAAAAGGACATAGTCTTTAGCTTGAAGAAGCTTTTCTCACTGCTTACTTGTTGAGCCTGAAAATTAAACTGGCAAAGAGCAGATCAACAACAAAAAGTATAAAAGTTTTACTTGACGTTAATACTTTTGAACATACAGGAACAGTTCAAGTTTGATTTCTGATGTTGTGATAAAATATGACCAAAAGGAATTTAAAGGAAGGAATGGTTTATATGACTTACAATTCCAGACTATAGTCCATCATCTAGTGAAACCTATGCAGCAACTCAAAACAGCCACATAACATCCATTATCCAGAGCACAGAGAATCTATTGCACCTACACTGCCTACTTGCTGCTTTTACTTGGTTTTCATCTAGCCTTCTATGTAATATCACTCCCCCAGGCCAAGGGAATGTTGCTGCCCAAACGGGTTGGATCTTCCTTCATTTATTAAAGATCAAAACAATCCCCTACAGATAAGCTTACAGACTAACTGAATTAAGAAATTTTCAAGGGAGGCTGACTTCTGTGTTGATTCTAGGTAGTAGAAAGCTAAGAATTATAAACATCAGAGGGGTTTTGATGTTCAATCAACAAAGACTCAAAGAAAGCAATATGTCTGAGAGTTTCCATGCATACTCTGGTACTGGATTTAATAAATTGTGGAGGAGTTATAAGTAAGATAAAGAAAAAGGGAATTTATAAATTACATGAAAATTTTTAGAAAAAAGTGTAGATGAAGCAAAGGGAACATGAGAGTTATGGTGTTACCTACAGACCCAATTCTTTGTTGAGTTGTAGTTTTAATGTTAAGAATGTGCTCTTGCCCCTGGTACGACAAGGGAATGTTTTTCATGGCAAATTTTATAGCCCACTTTTAGGTAAAAAGAAGAGACTCAGGATACTTTATTCTATCAGTTATTTCCTAATTATCCCTGACTAAACATAGCACATGAACTGATTTTTTAAAGGGTAGTACATTCTGTTACTTTCAACCTCAAGTGAATGAAATAAAAACATATATATATATATATATATATATATATATATATATATATATTAACTACATGAAATAAAACACACACATATTAACCACATATAATATATATTAAAATGCTATTTTATATTGAGATATACTACAATTGGTAGTTTTTAATGCTTGCTATAAGTGTAATTAATCATATACTAACATTAGACACACTTTGCATTTGTAGATTCTAGAATCACCAATGAATCCTTTATCAGAGAGACTTAATAAGGCACAAGATCAGGCAAATTTAACTTGGGAACATTCTGAAACATAGGAGTCACCGTAAATCCCATCCCAGAAGTTCCATTTTTCCCACTATAGTACTATAACTTGACAACATCTGCCTTACAAATGTGAACATTGTACTTATTTCAATATCTAAGGAACATATATATTTGAAATCATGGTACTTTATTCCAAATTTCAATCCTCCTAAGCTTATATTTATTTCCTTTGAAATTCAAATTACCTTTTATATTTAGTTATATAAGTGAGCGAGATATGTGATTTGTGTGTGTGTGTGTTTGCATATTCAATTGGAATTATGAATTAACAAGATAAAAAGAAAAGGAGCACAAGAAACATAACTGAGAAGTTTTTCACAAGTATTTTTCTTTCTTATGCTTATTTGCAGAGAATGAAAGAAGCGATGTCATTTGAAAGTTTTGGGTGCACATGTCATCAGCATGAATTGGACATATCAATATTACTAATAATAACAGTTAACAGCAATAATAATAAATTACATCAAATCAGTAAAGAGACAGGTTGGGGTGTCCAGAGTAGAGCTGGTAGGAAGTAAAGGGATGGCCTTGATTAAAACACGTGCATACATGCATGAATATCTTAGAAAATAAATAAAAATACTCTCATAGTATCAGGAGATGAGGATGAGTAATCAGTAGTTTTTCCCAGTCATAAAGCCTACAAGCCACAACAATGACCAAAACAGCATGATGTCATCCATGATGTAATAGTAGAACTTTTATTTTGGAGGAAACCAATGAATGTCTAATGAGACTTAAGTACCTTTCAGTAGGAGGGCATTCATTCCTTGTATTACAAACTTTTCCAACAACCAATGTCTGGAGAGAATATCGACCTGATATTAAAACCTACTACTGTTATTTTCCTAAACAATGTAATTTATAACTATACTCTAAACACTTAACTTTACACCCATAGATAAGTATATCTTTTGCCCCTTAACAAACAAGGATTCTTCTTGTAACAGAATTGTGGTTTGAATGAAAATGGTCCCATCATCTATTTGAATGGTTTGTTTTGTTTTGTTTTGTTTTTCCTATTTGGTAGAACTGTTTAGGAAGAATTAGAATGTGTAGTCCTTTTAGAGGAGGTGTATTACTGGGGGGTGGCTTGTCTCTCTGTCTGTCTGTCTTTCTCTCTCTCTCTTTCTCTCTCTGCCCACTGCCTGTAGATCAGTATGTAAGTCTTCAGCTATTGCTCCAACAACATGTCTGCCTGTCTCCTGGGATGCTCTCTGTCAAGATAGACACTAACCATCTAAATGTAAGCAAGCCCCAAATTAAATGCTTTCTTCTTTAAGTGGTCTTGCTCTTGGTATCTTTTCATGGACTATAACAGTTTAAAAAGACAGAAAGGAGACAATACAGAGACCAAAACTAATTAAAATGAAAAGAATAAGTCCTATAAGATACGCAATCCCAACTGATTCATCTACAATGCAACCCCAATATCCAAGGCTTGGGCGAAATCATTAAAAAAGAGTTTCAATGATTGTAAGACCCACACCCCCCAGAAAATTGCTGCTAGAATTACAGGGAATATGTATCTAAGAAGTCTCAAAAATATGCTTACATAAACAGGGCCAAAATAATGACACTATTTGACATGCCAATGTGAACTGCCGAAACTGCACATGGTTTTATCCCTAGATAAAGAGCTATAAATGGTCAATGTCTACTGAAAGACTGAGGAAGAAGCTTCTGCATATGATGTCCAATCCCAACTGGTCAGCCCTGGACACATATACACAACACTAAATGGAATTAGTAAGTATTAGGTACATGTATTGTATGTATATATTTGCATATATGTAATGTAGCAGTAAAACAATAATCAATAAAGATCAGATAATGAATTTGGAAGGGAGGAGAACATGAGATAAATTGAAAGAGGAGGAAAAGGGGAAGTGATAGAGATGGTATCTTCATGTATGAAATTCTGAAAATATAATATTAGAATAAAAAGAAAGTTATGTGTTCCTTTCTGACCTCACTACTGTTTAACTTATAATGTTTTGTAATTCTGAAGATTTTTAAGTCTATAAAATCTCATAGTTACATCTATAAAATAATTTGAAAACAAGATCATTCAATATATTAAAAAATCTCTAATATTTGGATTCAATATAGACTTAGTCTTAGAAATGACAAAAAAATATAAAAAATGCCAGTGTTGACAGCAGTGTGGATATATATATATATATATATATAATATTTCATATTATATATAGAAGTCAGTAAAGATTCTTCTATCTACCGATAGAGGTTAGGCTCTAAGGAAAGTTTTTGATGGTTTCTTGGAGAACAGTTTGGTTGGTTTGGTTTGGAATGCTGCTTTGAACTTAAAGGGGAAAGAAGTGACATAGCTTAACTCTTTTCTAATAAACTAATACATTAGGTTTTTGCTGCTACATACAAAATAACTAGATCCTTATCATCTTGATATTTCCAGAGATTCATAATTTCTGCACAAAATATTGATTTAACCATCTATTGTTATGTAGTTTGATATAGCCTTTGCTTGACTTTTGAAAGACTGAAATGAAGTTGTTTAACTGTGCTACATTTTCATCTGGAGGCTCGAATGTGGAAGGAACTGTCGCTAGATTTCATCAAGTTTTTAAATTCATTGTTTAGCAGATTGGTGGGATGGGAGGTGGGAAAGGTAGAGGAAGATGAGGAATGGGAGAAAGAAGAGAAAGAGGAGAACAATATATGGGTATTTTTGATTTAAGGGAATTTGTGTTTTAACACAGATGCAGTATAAAAGTAATTACAATTACAGAGCAGTACATAGGCTGAGATCATCAATTTAATAGTAATTTGTGTATTAATAAACACTGTGTTTATATAGGTTGTTTGTTTAAATTGGATTTTATTTTTATAAAATAATTATAGTGCAATACTTATATTGAAACTAATTTCAGTTTCTTTCAAATAAAGTAAAATGGGTGACTGAAGAAAATGTGGTCCAGGAAGCATTGCTGATAACATGATATGAGAACTTTTATGAACTATACATTCTAAATTAGTCAACAATAACACATTGTTGCTATAAAACAAACTAATACAGTCCCAAGTTCTCATATATAGAAATATGAACAGACAGGAAGATACATTGTTCTATATTTTTCTTCACTAAAAATTCCATGTTTTTAAGGCTATGCTCATTTTAAAGTACTTTATTTAATTCTATGTTCTACTATAATATTACTGCTTCATTTTTTTATCATGGAAGCAATATATGATTTCTATAAAAACATTAAAGAATAGACTAAAGAGAAGTTTTCCAATCTAGTTGTTTGAAAATAAGTGTCATAACATTTCGGTGTCTATATTCTTAGCTTATCTTTCTGTGAATGTATCCCTGAGTATACTGTGTACATGTTATGCTTTATATCCACTTAAGTATGAAAAATCGATTCTCTTTGTGGCCTCTGAAATTTAAATACAAAGGTCTAGGATCACGTAGGCTTTTAAAATTGGTATAAAATATTTAGGAAAGAAATAGTTTAAATATAAATACATAATTATAAAAACTGTTCTATAAAATTTTGAGGGAAATGTGGCAACATTACCACTCATTTTATGAATAAACACTACCTTGAAAAGGAATCTAAAGCTGGGCAGTGGTGGCGCATGCCTTTAATCCCAGCACTCGAGAGGCAGAGGCAGGTGGATTTCTGAGTTCGAGACCAGCCTGGTCTACAGAGTGAGTTCCAGGAGAGCCAGGACTACACAGAGAAACCCTGTCTCAAAAAACCAAAAAAAAAAAAAAAAAAAAAAAAAGAAAGGGAATCTAAAAATACTACACATAAACTATATGCAAAAAACTATATATATATATATATATATATAAAATTTGCTTTCTTCAAACTGTATATGTCACCTAATTATACAACTCTCTCCTTGCTTTAACCATTGAAAAACAGATATTTACATTACATTTATAAAAATACCACAATAACAGGAAGTAGCAATAAAAGTAATTTTGTGGTTGGGGGTCTTACAACATAAGAACCTGTATTTAAGAGTCTCAACATTATTAAACATTGAGGAAATGCATGTCACATTAAGATACAGTTTCACACCCACTATGTTGCAGTCAATCAGAAACAAATAACAAATATTGGTGAGAATATGGAGAAACTGACAGCCTCACACACTGGGGTTATGAGAATATGAATGGATACAGACTCCGTGGAACACTTGAACATTTGCTCAAAATTTAACACAGAAACTTTCGGAATGGGAAGATCTATACTGCAATTAGAAAGTGATTGGTTTTGCTCTAGAAGAAGCTTGAGGGAAATATGGACAGACTCCTAATCATATATAGTTCTTTGGGGAAGATTTTAAAGGTTATGAAATTGATTGTGGGTTTCCTGGTTTGCCAGGTCTGCTATAAGAAAGTACCACATACTGAATGACTTAAGTAGTATAAATCTATTGTCACTCTGCTGTGAAGGCTAGAACTCAAGATCAAAGTCTCAGTAAATGTGTTTCCTTCTGAGGGATGTGACGTAAGTCCTGCTCCAGACCTCTATCTTTGGCATTCAGAGGACCTTTACTCCTTTGATTTCTCTCCTGCATCTTTCCTCTAGGAAAGTGTCCAAATTTCCCTCACTCATGACAACTACCAACTGGATTATGGCTTACTTAAATTTGTAAAAATTAATTAAGGCTACATTATGATATACTAGCGACTGGTACAACAGCATGGAAATTATGAAGACATGGCTCAATCTACCACAGTAGCAGTGCTTTGAACTACTTGGTTCACAAAATCCTTAGATTGACCCCATTAAATGAATAAAATTTGTAGTATGGGAATTATATTTCAATATATCTCTAACATAAAAATATGGGCAATTATACAAAAACTCTACATTTCAAAACCATTATTCATTATGGAAATTCACATAAATATTTATGTAATATTACCAAACACTACTAAAATTAGCAATAGCTAATGACAAAGATGAAGAGCAAGTGGAGTTCACAGAGCTTATTGCTTATCAGAGAATGGAATTTTACAGCTACTTTGCAAGAGCTTGTTTTATATAAAGTAGAACATAGAATGCCATTCTTAGATAACACCACACTATATAAATAATTTATCTGGTGTTTGTCTCTGGTTTCATCATAGGAATCAGAAGGAACTTCCAAGTCCCAGGAATTTCCTGGTAGTAATTCCTTTATCTGCGACCCCTCAGACCAGACCTTCTGACATCATTTTAATGAAATGATTTACACTAGATTTCTAGATGGTTTTAGGATATGAAACCAGAAAGACAGGAGATTACTGTTGAAGTAAGTGTTAGAGCTGAGTGACAGTGACCCAAATTCTCAACCCCTAATGAGTAGGAGGCTGAAGGTAGAAGTCGGTCATGTAATCAGTGATTTAATCAAT
Source organism: Rhynchomys soricoides (assembly GCA_019843965.1). Lineage (NCBI taxonomy): Eukaryota > Metazoa > Chordata > Mammalia > Rodentia > Muridae > Rhynchomys > Rhynchomys soricoides. The sequence continues at coordinate 3,887,935 of JADRCH010000239.1, read as the reverse complement.
CAGAACTATTTACAAAGTCAGAGCAAAACCTTCTAAATATCTCAAGCTGTCACCTGGACACCTGAAATCAGTAGTGGTAATTTGGGACATCCTATCCCACTTTCACACACAGAGTCAAGCTAGTTCACCCTGGAGTCATGGAAAGTTATTGTCCGTTTTACTCTCAGACTCCCCCATGTGTGCTTTTTCTGTCCATTCACTCTAGTCTCTATATTGATGTACTGAAACTGAGCTTTAAGTATAGTATTTCCCTGTATTCTGTGATTCCAACTTCAGAATCCACGACTTGGAAAGGAAATGGGAACCCAGTTTGTTATCAGGTGTCTAGGAATCCTCAAATATGTAGCTGACATCCTACTTGAAAAGAATCAAGTATAGTTTGGCTGGATTCTGGCTATGCACCATCAGAACAAAAATTACATTAGATACCCTAAAACTAAAAAGATACCAATGATACTCTTTTTCTGAATTCTATTAGCAGCTGTAAATATTCCCAAGAAGAAATAATCATCCATAATGAGAAACTAAATAAATATTGATATAACCATCTAAGGCAAAATTAAATAAATTTTAAAATAAATAGTAAACAATATTAATTGAGTTCTAGAAATTTCCCTTATATTCCCTCAACAAACTGTACTTGGCAGTATTATGTCACTATTCTCTGAGAATAAATTCATATGGTATTTAAGGATACTTATTCTATAGGTTGTCTTATCTGTGATTTCTCAGTCCAAATAAGGAAGGAAATAATTTCTAAACTGTAAAAGTAGTTTGATCTTTAATTTCACTCTTAGTATTCTAGAAGGACAGGCAATATATGTCTTTTGGAGTTTTGAGGTATTTTTCACATGAAAGCCATTGGCTTCAGTCTCTACTGACCAGATGAAAAGCATTGTGGCCACATTCTTTAAGGATCCAGCTTAATTATGTTGGTTCATGGAAACCAGAATCTACTGCCTTAAATTAACTGAGAAAGAAATTCCCACTCCATCCATGATAATCTCTTTACAATTAAGACATTCTTAAAATGGTGAGCATTCCACAGATGAGTGAACTTCTTCCTGAACAAGAGAAGTTGCATCATAGTGCTTCTGTACTACAGCAGTAGAACACTGTGCAACCCATTCAATACTGGTCAAATAGCTTCCTCTTCACAACTCTTCTGAGACTTCTAAAACCCTCTCAGTATCTTATCCTGCAAGACCACAGCAGGATGCAGGTTATCTTCAAATATGATTCTTAAAAGGAAAATAACCAGCTCAGAAGAGTGGACACTGAACCATAAGACTGTTCAAAAGGTTAGGATTAAGGAAGGCAGAACTGGATGATAAGAAAAGAAAGTAGCATTGAGCATCTGCTCAAACTATACTAGAGACTTGCACAAACAGGTCCTATGTAACCTGTTACAACACAACTTCTAGATAAAATGACTGGTGATGTCATAGAGCATATGATGAATAGAAGAATCAGAAGAGATCTCACGTACAGACTCTGTAGAGTGAAAGGAAGTACTCACCAGTCAACAAAGACCTTCCCTGACCTGGGTTTATTCTGTAATTGTCTTAAAGAGATCCTATTTTGAAACTTAAGTTTGTTCAATTGCATGGGCAAATTGGCATCTTGATGAGTTTATATGTACATTTACCATTCTATGAGTTGGACAGCACCATACTGCAAGTGGTTCACCCCAGAAAGGGAGACGAAGAAAGAAACATTTGTCTGAGAAATCAAAACAGTAAAATTAAAAAAAAAAAAACAATAATAATAGAATAAAATAAAATAAGTAAATAAAACAACAGCAAAAAAAAGAAAGAAAGAAAGAAAGAAAAGCAAAACAAAACAAAAAAAAACCCTAAATGGATTAAAATAGAAAGCCCATAATTAGAGGTCACCATCTACTTGATTTCTTTGGAAGTCACTTAAACCTAATGATCTCCCAGTTATTTATTGATAATGCAGAGTACTGCACACAGTCCTGGCTTAAAACAGCAGTTATTTCATTCAGTCTATGAAAGGTATCCAGGAGAGGCAACTGCTGATCATGTGCACATTCATAGAACCTGCTACTTCTTTCATTGGTTTCATGTTTGTCAGCCAAGTATGGAAATGAATGAAAATTTCAATCACTACTGTTTTGGTCTCCCCCGTTTAGTTTACTATTCACACTCCTTGTACCTGCTTGCCATTTTGCTTTCTTAGCCCCTAAAATCTCATGCAATGAAATCTCTTAGACCCTAGATTCATGTATACAAAACACACATTCTACCACTGACCTACATCCTCAACCTGAATCATTTTGTTGTTATTTAAACAATAGCTTATTATAACAAAAAAGAAAAAAAAAAAGCTTGTATTATTTTTCAAGTATGTCTCGTCGCTCATTATGGTGAATAGGCAAATATGAAGCTGCCTCTTCTGCCATAGTCATATTTCATGCCTGCACACTAGCTGAGTCACTCTTTGAACCTGATAGCTTGAATCATTTTTCTATGCAGTGCCTTTCCTGAAAATACTTTTAAAAGAATGACTAAAAGGGTATTAAGAATACAAAGGATGATTTGGGTACTTATGTCTAGATAAGACAATTGTTGCTATCTCACTCATTTTCAATTCAATGAAAATATATTCTCATCTATCACATGATAATAGGCAAATATAAGTTTGAAATGAGGGAGAATATGAGGCTAGGAAGATGGCTCAGTGGGTAAATTCACGTGTATAAGCATGAGAATGTGATTTCAAATTCAAGTACCTACATAAAAATCTAGATTGGCCCACATGTGCCTATAACTCCAGTGCTACAGAGTGCTAAGACAAGATGCTCAGATGTGTTGGCCACTCATTCCATATGAAAAACAGTGAGTTCAGGGTTCCCTGAGGGAGCCTATCTAAAGGCAGTCAGAGACTGATAGCTCAGGAACCAGACATATTTCTCTGGACTCCATAATGCTCTCTTGTCCCTGTCTGTCTCCCTTTCTCTCTCTGTCACACACACACACACACACACACACACACACACACACACACACACACTTCACATCACAGCAAATGAGAAGAGGAAAAAAAAGAGAGGTAATCTAAACCATGGTAATGAAACTTTCCAGCTTTCCATATAATGCCGCCGTTTGCAGCTTCACAGCTCAGTCTTCTGCAGGATTAAGAACAACATTAACAAACAGCACTGCTGACCTGTATATACATGAAAAGTTAAAAGCATTTTTATTCTCCATTTACTCTTCTCCCTTTCCTTTCTTGGCCATATTCCTGTTTTAATTTAGAGTGTAATGATCTTCTCCCTGTCAAGTTCCTCCCTTCACTGATCAAAAGAGTATCCAAGCTAAATACATTATAGAGAAAAATATTTTGAAAACTGTATGGACTGCTACTCAAAGCTCTCTTTTTACTGGCTCATTGCTTTAATAGAGAAAAATAAAAATAAACTACCGTAATTTATCTTTAATTCTCCCAACATCATATGCTTCTTACTCAAGAACACAATTATTTATATAAAGTTAGAGTTCAAAATCTACTTAAAAACAACAAAAATTAAATACTAAATTCTGGCCAAGAAACAGAGCCAGAAAAGTGGCTCAGTAGGTAAAGGTGCTGACTGATGAGCTTGATGGCCAGAATTATGTCCCAGAGACAAACACAGTGCTGTAAAAAACCAATTCCCACAAGTAGTAGTCTACTGCTTTTCAAATGTACACAAAGGTATGCCTTGTTACACACAGGTATGTACACACAGCCTGGATAAATGTAATTACGTGTTTTAATTAATAAAAGAAAACTAGCCAAAAAGTTTGATAACCTATTTATTTGGAAATTTGCTTTCTGGATAGTGTCTCAACATTCAGTATTAATGTTCTATATTAACATAAAAGCAGAGAGGAATCAAATTCAAACCCATTTCATGGCAGGACTACCATCAGCATAATAAAATTTAATGGCTGTCTTTTAAGGTTCAGAATGAGTCATTCTGGAAAAAAAATTTCAATTTATTTTTTCAAGCTGCTCTGTAAAAGATAGAGAGGAAAACTAACTCTGTCCTCAAAAATCAAGGAAAGTAGTTTAGTAGGCAGAGTACTTGTCATTTGACCAAAAATTTCTCATATTTCTACCAGAGTCAAGATAGAAAAGATCAATTCAGCCTTTTAAAGGAGCAATGACTCAGAAAACCAATCACATCAGGACAGGGCCTGCTGTTGAAACTGCTTAGATTTTACAAGGTGCTATTAGGTATACTTAAAGTCGATTGGCCTATAAATTGAAAGAAAAAAAAAAAAGACCCACTTGTGGTAGCTTCATAAAGGAATATTTTTCTATGAGTTTTAGATGACTTTCTTTCAGAGTAGGGGGTGAAGAAATTGTACTTCTGCTCTGTTTGTTCTTTTTTATTTCAAGATTCACTTGTTCTTATGTTTCTTTCTTCATCTGGGAACAGGTGATTGGACCCTTGTACTCATTTTTAAGAGACATTTGAAGCAAAGTGCTTCTTTCACTGCAAATCCAGTTTACTTGATCTTTCTATACATAGATGGTCACTTTCTGTTGGTGAATACATAGCTTGCTTCCTCCACTCCGATCGAACTGTCCACCCTCAGAACAAAGAAAGCAATGTTTGAAAGATGCTATATGCATTAGCTATGAGCTTATCAGGTATAAATGTAATTATATTAATAACTTCTGCATTACTAATTAACATGCCTAAAGGAATAAGGTAAAAGTAGAAAAAGAAAATGCTTGGCTCATGGCCTTAGAGTATTTTCATTTCTTTGTGGTTTCTTGACCATGTATGCTTAGGCAGAACATTTTGGAAGTGTGTGATGGAGAAGTGTCTGTTATATTTCAGGGTGGACAAGAAAACATGAGAATGGAAGGGGCCAAGGATTAGATACCCCAGAGACCAGTCCTTGGTGAGCAACTTTCTCCATCTGGATACATAAGCAGGCGGATGTATACAGAATCTCCCACAATAATACCACTAACTGATAACCAAGCACCCAGCATTAAGACATAAACAATTGTTAAAATGTTTATCAAATAACTCAAGTTTGGTTTTGGAAAACTCTTATGAAGTAGGGAGTAGTAAGTCAGGTTTTGAAATATAAGAAAGTTCTAAGATAATTAGTAACTGTAGAAGTTTCTTCTTTTTCTGAAATTGTAGGCTTAGATTTTTCAAAACCTACTTTAATAAGAGTTCTTAAATGATTTGACCTTCATTATAGCTCACCACCCAGCAGAGGCAGTGGAAACAAAATAGGGCAAAGAGGAATGTGAACATGTTTATAAGTAGCTTTTGGGGCCATTCTAGTGTTCATTGTAAGGATATTAGCAGTTCAGTTCACATGAATCACTAGCTATAGCTAGATCCACTTGCAAACATCATTCATGAATCAGCAATAGCAGTTCAATACAGAATAAGTCATCAGGCTCTGCCAATTGGTCTGAGTCTGAGAAAGAACCAACAAGAAGTCACCAAAATATCATGAGGAGTTCTTCGGTGAATTTCACTCTACAAAGTCATGACAAGCAATGATCAGTGAAGAAGGTAAGGCAAGCTAACACCAGATCATTATCCATGAAGACCATTATCAGCAAACTCCAACAAAGATCAGCAAAGTGTATCAAGGTGAACCAATGCCAAATCATTGTCCACTATCTGTTGGCTCATATTTATAGCTTTTCCAAACCTCACATGTCCTCTGCACTGTCCACTACAGCACAACATCACATGCCCTTTCAGAAGACAGCTTCCAGAAAATACCATCTGTCTATTCTCAGCAAAACATCCTCTCACATGTCTGCTTCAGGAAAACATCCTGTCATAAGACAGTTTCTAGAAAAAAAAACATCAAATGACACAACGAAGTCTCCAAACAAACCAAAACTTTCTACTTCATGAAACATTATACTAGAAATACTAGAATTAAAGAGAGACATCAATGAGATAAAACTGTTAAACACTCAGCATAGTGCTTGGTCCACAGATGTTTCTGTGAAAGCTACTGTAGTCAAAGTAAATGACTGGTGACCACTGTTGCATTAGTTTGGGCATCACAAAGTGATAAGTGTTGAAACTGTTAGACCCTTTCAATGCCCATCTAATACACTGCTTTAGTAGTTTGTAGTACAGAAGCAGTACCTTTCTTCAAAGATGTCAGATTCTTCTGGGATCTCTAATAGCTAAGGGCTACATGTTCTGAGAAGATGCCTAACTGACTGGGATGACTAGAATGAGAATGACACCTGTAGAACCATTTGTTTGAAGACTTGCTTCTCAGTTGATTGAACTGTTTGGTGAAGGGGACCTCCCACACGTGTCTGGCAGTGAAACTAACCCTAAAGAGTTGAGAATAAAAACATAGTTCAGATTGACTTCATCAATCTGGATCAAACCTAGAGAATCTGATGCCAGGTGATTCATTGACAACATATTTAAAATACAGTAAAATTGGGGGTGAGGGAGTTTCCAGAGAACAATCAGTCATTCTAATTCCAAATGCACAATAAAGCTTCAGAGGTGACTACATAGAAACTCCTTTGTAAAGTACATGGATCATGAGGTTGTTGTCTCTGACCAAGATAGCATACAGATCAGTAGGCTATAAAGTACACGCAACATCCCACCACTACGGATAGTTTCTATTAACTGGGAACTAAAGATAATTGTCTAGGAAAGGACTAGACTGGCATAAATATTTGGGGTGAGGATTGATGCACAGAGTAAAGAGGTCATCATGTCATTAACAATATCTACTCACAGCTTTCAAGGGACAAAAGAAGTATTTGATCTCCTCTATTGAGAAGTGGTCCCTGTGTGTTGAACATTCTTGGTTTCGCTAGTGATCTGTAGGTACAATGAACTTTGTGCCCTCAACAGTTGGGAAGGATTAGGAGGTGTGGCCTTGCTGGAAGAAGTTTGTCACTGGGGGTTCTCTGAGGTTTGAAAACCTCCTCTCTTCCCCAGAGCTCTCTGCTTCCAACATATGGACCAAGATGTACACTTTCAGTGGATGTGCTAGCTACATATGCCTTTGTTCTAACATCATAAACTCTAACCCTCTGGAACCATGATCTTTTTTTTCATACTTTATTTACAATTCAAATGTTTCCCCCTTTCCAGATCTCCCCTTTGGAACCTCCCCATTTCCCATAAGAGTTTGTCATGGTATTATCCCAGCAATAGAAAAGATATCAAGCCTCCACCAGACTCAACAACCATGTTTTACACCCTTCACCCTTCTATCCTCACGTCTGGATGGATACTCTGGATATCTGTAGTGAAAGCACTTTTCTACCATCATCATGACTAATCTGGTTAATTTTTATCACTTCAGGTTTGTCTGCTATTGCTTTACTTCCCCTCATGCCATCTTACTGGAATATTCATTTACATTGCTGCCCAGGTCAGATCCAGATGCTTTCATTCAAGCATATGCACATCACTGCTAAAAACAGTCTTCTGTATTCTATACTTCCATTGACTGATACCAAGATTATCATTTGTATTTATTGAAGAATATGATGGACATTTCATAATCTCCTTTAGGGAGTATCATAGGACATCACAGAGTATCATAGGACATCACAGTAAAATAGATGCTAAGACAAATCTAAGTACTCAGAATATTCCTGATTTTTTTCTAGATGTCTAGAATAATGAACTTGCTTTATCACTCCTGCACTTTTCACTCAAGACACTAACTGGACCCCAGATATTTTGTATGATTTTTTTCAATATACTTTACAATGTTTTCTGTTTCTTAAAATAGTGATTGAATGACGAATATAATATTTTCTAAGTATGATGTAATCATTTTATTGAAGTTTGTTAAATGGTTCTATATAAATGAAAGCCAACTACCCTCAATTTTCAAATTGGATCATCAAAGTTGGGTAAAAATATGACTACCTTTCTTTCATAAAATGTTTCAATTAAAATGTAAATGATACTAAGTATATTAGAAATGTAGTAAATTTTCTACCATTAATAACGCACAATGCTCAAGTGAGAGCCTTTTAAGTCTCTCACTTATGCTTAAGTCATAAGCATACAAAGCTTATGTGTGTGTTTTTTTAACAAAACAATTAGTAGCTTTCTTACGTTTTAAACTATCTGGTTATGTAAGAGTTCCAACCAAAGCTTTTTTTCTTTATAGCCAACAAAGCAATGCTTTGCATTCAGGGTCATTCTTTGAGATTAGATAAGGTCTTTGAATGTTTTTTGGGTTCATATATTTGTTCATTTACAAAACAGAAGTTAAGGTTGAGGATGTAGCTCTGTGGTAGAGTGTCTGTCTATCATATGCAAGGCCCTATATATAACTTTCAGTATCCCAATACATAAATTACCAAAAATTAAAGATTTTTCTTACCCCTAGAACGAATATAGACAAATATTTAATGCAAAAAATTGTTTTGTGTCCAAAGTGGCCACCATCATGCCTTCCAATGTAAAGATTTGTACCAGCATTAAATAACTCATTTCTCAATAAAACTTCTATTAAAAGACCATAAAGAATCTTTATAAAAGAAAGATATATAATTTATACTCTCTGTTGTAATTGTAATCTTTACATGAAGCTTACAAAGGTGACATTGTCACCAAAGAGCACTCACATCTTCTCTCTCAAGGGAAAATAAATGTCAGTTGTAGTCAAACTTGAATTATATTATTTTTTGCTCTCATCGTTAATCAGAACTGAAACATTTATTTTTGTGGTATTATAAAAAGAAAATACTTAAACTAGGGAAATATTAGCAAGTTGGAAATTGCTAACATCTTGCAATATGTTTAAATGTCTCACTGGAGACTTATCTGTAATTCATGTTATTAAGATTCTCTTTAAGTTCTTGTTTTCTGCTCATCCCCTATTGACCAAATGACATTTTCAGTCACCAAAAGGCCTTTCTCCTGCTCCTGCTCAATGCACAGGAAGAAAACAAACAACAAATCTCCAGTCTTCTTGGCTTCTCTACTTTAGGAGAAAGCAGTTGTTTTGTTTTGTTTGTTTGTTTGTTTGTTTGTTTTAAAGAACTACTTCGTCTTACTTGCCAGCTTTCTACCTACATACCCTGTGGGGGTTTCTGTCTTTGTTTTTGCTTGTTTTATTAACTCTGAATATCTACTCTGGAGGGATAAAGAAGGATTCAAGTGAGTTTGATTGACTTCTGATGACATACATGTAGGAATATTGTTGATATTGCCAGTTTTCTGCTCCTGGATTCCTTTGTCACTGTACATATTTTTACCAACTTAAATGACCTCTAAATTCTGTTCTAAACTATCCCATTTGCTATATGTATTCTAATAAATTTGGCTTGTGTATGGATAATGAAATACTTGCATATTCTTAAATGCAATAAGAGTTGCATTTATTTTTATTATGGCCTAATAACAGTGAAACAAGAAATTCACAGTAGACTTTATTTGTTTACAGCCATAAATGGCAATGATCAGCATAAGCTGTTAATACTAACTGGGAAATATTAAAGTCTCAATTATGGAGTATTTTGTATAATATATAAAACCCTGTTGTAAAAAACCTAATATATATATAATAACCTAATATATAATATATATATTATATATATTATATATTAGGTTTTTTACAACAGGGTTTTACTATATAATGCTGGCTGGTCTGAAACTCACTATGTAAACCAAGCTGGCTTCAAAATCACAGAGATTCTCAATCCTCTGCTTCCTGAGTGCTAGTATTAAAGTTTGTATGCCATCACCAGACTTCCTTAAGTCCAGTGAATTCCTTAAGTTTAAAAGATATCAAAGTTTCAAAATATTCAGTAAAAACACTCAGTGGCAAATATTGTTTTGTTGTTGTTCGAAATTCATGTCTTTTTCTGCTGCCTTTGAATCATGCAGAAACCTATTTCTTTTACCTCTTGGTAGTTTCTCTAATATCTAGAAATAATTAAAGTAAGCACCTTTTATTTATTTTTTATTTTTTCTTGATTCTCTCTTACTTGAAAGAAATAATTAAAGGTGAAATCACAGGAAGTAAATAACTATGAGATTCTTTATGAAGTACTCCTTTTATTTCATTATACACCAGTTCTCACAAGTATCATTTATTGCTCTAATACTTTATCCTTAGTAATAATTGATATTCTGTTTCAGTGGATAAGGGTATGCATATGTTTTGGAGAAATGGTATTGAACCAATTTGAGGTTTATTAATAAATGTATTTGATCTCCATTTCTCTTTATTAGTTATATACATTTATGTAATTTTAAAAACTAAATTTGTCATGACCTCAAAGAATGTGGAGGTCATCATATCAAGTCAATCAATGACAGCATCAGCCCTGCTATTACAATCTGCTGTTGGCCAACTAACTAAAACACTCTGTGGTGGGCTCACTACAAGATTTACCTATTGCCTTTTAATAAGTCAAGCCACAGGAGATAATTAGAGATGCCTTATTATGATTACCACAAGCAGGGAAATATGAAAGATTTCCTATGGGGATTATATTCACAAGGCTTAAATATTATTACAAATGAAAAATGTACAGAAAAAAGGATTACTTACATTTACTCAGAATATTTTTTTAAAGCAAAGCATAAAATGGAAAAGAAAAGCAGAAGATTAACTACTCCTGTCTTTGCAGAAAGTTAGTCCTCAATTCTATTTCTCTGGCCAGCAAATTTCCTCAAATATAAAACAATGTTTTGCTTGTTGTTTCATTTGCTTGGGTACTCATCAGCAGCTGTCTAATGACTGCTGGCTTTACCACAGTGCTTTGTCAAGTGTGGGCTCAAATATTGTCTTGGCTCACACACTTGATGTCTAATCAGTGGGAGGGTGGTTTGGATTTTAGAGTAAATGTTTATGGCAGTTTGGCAGAATATAATTTTGTCTGTTGAATCTGACAGTCAAAGGAGAAAATCGGGACTTATATTTTGATTTGTATTGTTTTATTTTCCAACAACTCATTTTAAAATCTTTATAAATTTAAAAAATAATTTTTACTGTGTATGTGTATATGAGTATCTGTGTGGGTGAGAGAGGAGAGAAGAGAGAAGGGGGGGAGGAAGGGAGGGATGGAGGGAGGGAGGGAGAGAGAGAGAGAGAGAGAGAGAGAGAGAGAGAGAGAGAGGGAAAGAAAACATTCACAACTCAACTTTTGGAAGACAGTGCTCTCTCCATTCTCTATGATCTGGGGATTGAATTCAAGTCATCAGGCCTGTGTAGCTAGTACCTCTACTTACTGAGCAATCTCCTAAGGCCTATTTTCAATTATGTTTCAAAAATATCAATATAGAATGCACAAAAAAGGGCATGAATAGGAACCCTCCAATGATGACCTTACAAACACTGGAGTATTCGTCATATCGATCTCTTCAGAATGACTGTAGATGCTTGCTCTTTATACAGCATGACTGTAAAGTGCGAACTGTTTGTTTTAGATGCCACAACCTTTTCTTTTCACTGATCTAATAACACTGAACAGAAATCCACAAGATTATTTTTACACATAGTTCGTAAGACTGACAGAGAGGTTTTATACTAGCCTATGTAGCTTTCATTACCAGCTCACTGACAAGCAGGTTTCCTTAGTAGTAAATGTGAACTGAAGTCACACTGAATTACAGAGTCATCAGCCTGATATATAATGATCTAGAAATATTTATTAAGCCTCTATTCAATATTTTATAATATCTCTGTCCTCAGCAAGCTTGAAAACCTCACTTAAGACAAAGATAAATCCACTGGGAAGAGGTCATTGATGGCCTTTGGGGCTGCTATTCCTTATAGGTGAAGGAATTCATCTCCTTCATCTGCATGTCCAGGTCATACCACTGACCAGGAACTTCACACAGTCAGGGGGTGATTGATTTGGTGTCCTGTCTAGTGACATGACAGCACAGGAAATACATCACAGTTGTCAGTTCTTCTTCTTTTTTTTAAAGAATCTTGATTGAAGTGCTTTTTGAAAATCAAATCAGTAAGAATTTATGCATTTTAAAAAATGGAAAACCTCTCTGTGAAAGACTGGGCATTTGTGCAAATGTACTATGAGAATCCATGTAGTGGAGCAACGCTGAGTTTAGAAACGAGGTCCATAGATAATAGTTGGTTTTCTCGGAACTGGAACATCTGATTTCTAAGACTACACTCACACCACCTCTGGGATTAAAGGACTACACCCACCAATGAAAATTTCAGTCTGCTCCATCTTTGTAGCAAAGCATTTGATTGTGGCATAGAAGAGGATGGGCTAATGATTCTTAGTCTTTCTTGCATAGAAAGGGGTAAGTATTTAAGAAAAAAATAAAGGAAAGAAAGCAGAAAACTTATATAAGCAATGACACAACTAACCCAATCACTCAGTTTCCTTCCAGTTAACCAAAGTGGAACCTATGAAATACAGCCCAGAAGCAATCGCAAAAGTGCTTTCTGTCTCTGAGCCTTCCCCAGCCTCAGTCTGTAAGTCCGTAAAGTTCTAAGTCTTTCAAAGCTTTCATCTTTTCTCCATTTTGTAACTTGAGTTTGATCATTTTCTCTGTTATGGAAGATTTCATGCTAAAATCTTTTCTTTTAAAAAAATACAGAATTCTCATTAGATTTAAAAGAGCTTGAATAACGAAAAAGTAAAGAGATCTATTTTATTTGCATTTCTCCTTCATTCTCATTTTCATTCTATCTTGGGGCATCTTTCTTTCTGTCTGTCTGTCTGTCTGTCTGTCTTTCTTTCTTTCTTCTTCTTTTTTTTTTTAACCTGAATTGATTTCTAACAGCTAAACTTCAACAGACCTTGACTTCAAGTATGAGAGACTCTTGTCAAAGATATTATAAGTTTCCTTTACAAACAGATACTTGTAACTGGATCTGAGCCCTTTAGTAATAGTGGATCCAGATGTCTGCTTATAGAGGAAGCAAGAATTTCCGGCTATGAGATGGTGCAGTAACAGCCTTCCCCCTACACTTTTAAGTGGGGGGACTGTAGGCTTTGAACTTCCTGATTGATTAGGTATTAGAATACTGATTTAGACAGGCTTCTTTTGTAGGGGTATCTACAGCTGGAGCTCTTATTGGTGCTGAGACCACCACAAGGAAGATGCCAACTGTGATTTTCTTTGGGTACCACAGTTAGCAACCAGTGATTGCTAACAGGTGATCTCTAGTGCATTCCTAGCAGACTAGACATTGCTGACATAAAGTTGAAGTCCAGAGTTTCAGCACATGAACTCTAATAAATGTTAGATAAAGCTACCAAACACATAAGCAAACTCAAGATACAAAGGAAAGCTCCAGCATAAACTTTGTACTTGAACTTGCCTCCTAAAAACAACAAAACAACAACAACAAAAACAAAGAATCACTCTTTCACAGCATCTGTGATGTTGACAAAAGAGGCATACATCCATTTTATAAATGATAAAATTGTTGTTTAGAATCTGAGACCTCAAGTAGCTATCCAGTGATGTAGGCAGTGTCTACAGTAATCTATAGGTACCACCCTGTCTTTTTCCTGAATAATGGGCTGCATCAGAACAGATGCATGAGTAGTAGGAGAATATAAGTCCCAATAAAAACAGTAGTGAAAGAACAATAGTAAAGCTATGTCATTCTGTTTGCATTGAAACTGGCCACAGAAGACTTTAATTCTCTCTTTTAGTTTTGTTCTACAAGCTATACATTTTAGTATTTGGGACCATCTCAATTGAATGCCTGCAAAAGCAGCCTTCTAGATATGTGTGCTGCATGTTTGTGAACTTGACACAGACAGACAAATCTAAGAAGAGGGAATCTTAATTGAGTAAATGCCTCCATAGGATTAGCTAATAGTCTCTGGGGGGTATTCTCTAAATTGTTGACCAGTGTGAGAGGTCTGCTCACTCTGGGTGGTGCCACCTTTGTGCAGGATGCCTGTAAACAATAACACTGAGTAAGCCAGTGTATATCATTCTTCCTTGGTTTCTGCTTCAATTTCAACCTTAAGTTCCCACCCTGGCTTCCATTAAGGACTGTGATGTGAAACTGGAATCTGAAAGTTGTTTTTGGTCATGTTATTTTATCATAGCAATAAAACCTAACTGAAACAAAAATATTCCAGTCTTTTCTTTGTAAATCAAATAATTTGAGGGAGTATAAGATTCTAACAGAGGGAGGAGGAGGAGAAGGAAGAGGAGTAGGAGGAGGGGGAGAAGGAAGAAAGAAAGGAAGGAAGGAAGGAAGGAAGGAAGGAAGGAAGAGCAAATTAATAGGATACTCCTATTCATGGGAAGCTTGGCACAGGAAATCCATTTATTACATTATATAGAAGAACAAGGTGATCTCACCAAGGAAAGAGAAAGCTGGAATGTGGGCCACCTCCTCTTTACATGGAACAAGCCAGCTGAAATCATATAAAGCTGACACACAGACGAACAGAGAAGCAGACACAATGGGCAAGGGAAGCCCTATAGTGATAAGAGAGTACCAACAAAGTAGCAATAGCATTTTCTATAAATAGTCAAAAATAGATCTGACATTGTACTGGCTGGTTTTGTGTGTCAACTTGACACAAGCTGGAGTTATCACAGAGAAAGGAGGTTCAGGTGAGGAAATGCCTCCATGAGATCCAGCTGTAAGACATTTTCTCAATTAGTGATCAAAGGGAGGAAGGCCAATTGTGGGTGATACCATCCCTGGGCTGGTAGTCTTGGGTTCTAAAATAGAGCAAGCTGAGAAAGCTAGAAAAAGTAAGCCAGTAAGTAACATCCCTCCATGACTTCTGCATCAGCTCCTGCTTCCTGACTTGCTTGAGTTCCAGTCCTGACTTCCTTTGGTGATGAACAGCAATGTGGAAGTGTAAGATGAATAAACCCTTTCCTCCCCAACTTGCTTCTTGGTCATGATGTTTGTGAAGTAATAGAAACCCTAAGACAAACACAAAGGGCATTCTGATGCATAGGGTATGTACCCATGCCAAATGTGTAGCATAATAATGGGCATTTGGACTGCTATGAGATACAGTACAACTGTGAGACACAGATGTTGTTTATTCACATTGTTTAGGTGGTAGTGTTTGTTGTGTGTATGTGTGATGTTTACATGCATGTACACATGTTTTATGTGTATAAGCACCCATGTAGGGGTTGTAGAAGGACATTGGGATGTTCTACTCTATCATTCTCTACTTTATTCTCTTGAGGCAATGTTTCTCAATAACTTACAGCTATTTTTCAGATGCATAGACAATTAGCAAGCTCAATGATCCTTCTGTCTTACACACACACATGCACACACACACACACACACACACATTTAATGAACACACCTTAGTATAACTTATTAATATCTTATACACTAAGAAAGGTCATAATTTCTAATGCTATACTCAAATGGTGAGAGACAGTTTATTATAAGATTAAGGTCAAGTATGATGGAATTTCCAGTCAAGAACTCAGTTGATTTTTTGTTTTGTTTTGTTTTTTAATTTATTTTTTTTTGCACTTCAGATTTTATACCCCTCCTGATTTTATCCCTCTGACTGTTCCACATCCCATACATCCCCCCTCCCCCATCTTCACTAGGATGTCCTCACCCCCCATTCCTCACCCCATCAGCCCTCCCCACTCCCTGGGGCCTCCAGTCTCTTGAGGGTTAGGTGTATCTTCTCTGACTAAACCTAGACCCAGCAGGCCTCTGCTGTATATGTGTTGGAGGCCTCATATCAGCTGGTATATGCTGCCTAGTTGGTGGTCCAGTGTCTGAGAGATCTCAGGTGTCCAGGCTAATTGAAACTGCTGATCCTGCTACAGGGTTGCTATCCTCCTCAGCTTCTTCCAGCTTTTCCCTAATTCAACCACAGGAGTCACCAGCTTCTGTCCATTGGTTGGTTGTAAATATCTGCATCTGACTCTTTCAGCAGCTTGTTGAGTCTTTTGGAGGCCCCTATGTGTGAGCACTCCATAGCCTCAGTAGTAGTGTCAGGCCTTGGGACCTCCCCCCTGAGCTGGATCCCACCCTGGGCCTGTCACTGGACCTCCTTTTCCTCAGGCTTTTCTCCATTTTTGTCCCTGCAATTCTTTCAGACAGGAACAATTATGGGTGAGAGTTTTTGACTGTGGGAAGGCAACTCTATCCTTCACTGGAGGTTGGCTCTACAAGTTCCTTCTCCCTACTGTAGGGTATTTCATCTAAGGTCCTTCCCTTTGAGTTATGAGAGTCTCTCACCTCCCAGGTCTCTGGTACATTCTTGAGGGTTCCCCCCAACTTCCTACCTCCCGAGGTTGCCTGTTTCCATTCTTTCTGCTGGCCCTCAGGGCTTCAGTCCTTTTTCCCCACCTTATACAACCTCATGTTCCCCTCTTTCTCTCCCTGTATCCTTGACCTCCCAGGACCCCTCTCCCTTTCTGTGATTGCTTTCTTCTCCCTCTCAAGTGGTATTGAGGTGGGACTCAGTTTCTACTAAGAACTGAATCAACTCAAAATAATAGGATTGGTCCATATATAATACACTCAAGAATGTTTCCCTAAGTGTGTCTAACTTCAATCTAGCAGGATTTTCCATAAACTATGTAGGTTATATATAATGGTGAATCAACTTGCAAAAGGTATAGAAATCATGAACTATGAAAGCCCTACTCCATGAGGTTATTTGCATCGATGCCTGAAACATTCAGAATGATTTCAGTAAAGTAACTGCAGACTATTCTTTATACATAACTATCACTCTTTTTATCATATAATAATATCACTACTATTCCTAAGAAGAGCCATGATTTCTTCTAAAAACAATACATATTGTGAGATGAGTGCTCTGAATATATAAGTTCACTATCAATTTTTGTACAATAGGTTTTAATTACTGATATAAAATATTTTATAAATATTGAATAAGGAAAATTCATTGTTGACCTCTATCAGGGGCTGCCTCTAATTTTAACTCAGAGTCATACATGAAAAAAATATATGATCTTTCTCACATTTTTATTATATTTAAGTATGTGTGTGTGTTCACACGCTCATGCATGTATGTGCCACAGCAAACATGTTGAAGTCAGAGGGCACCTTGCAGGATTCAGGTCTCTCCTTGTTTATTCTGAGGAGCAAATTCAGATTGTCATATTTGGTACATGTGCTTTAGCCCTCTGAGCCATCTTACCGGCCACTCCTATCCATTTTAATACAATCTTCTCTCAGAGACTTCTTACTACATGCCAGATATTGTCTCTAATGTTATCTTCTGTAATATATTCATTCATGCTATAACCAAATTTCCAAGTTCACAATTATTGCCTAGGTAAGTCTCAGTCATAAAAGTTTGTCAACTCAGTCTACAAGTATATCACTGGAGGGCAATGTCTTCCTTTGTAACACACACACACACACACACACACACACACACACACACACCTACCTGATTGTAATTGATAAGTGATTCCGGTCTATTCTGTGAGCTTAAAAAATCACAGAAAGAACTCTGGAATGCATATCAGGTTGGCCAAATTTTTTTTGGAAAGTATTTAAAAGCTACCTCAGAAGAGATGGATCATTACAAATAGATTAAAGAGATTTGTCAGAAATCTAGTTTTATTGTTTTCACTAACTATAAGTTACACATTTCAAAATTCCTGGTGGGATATTGGAGACCTATATACAAACACCTGTACGTGACACCATTTAATT
Organism: Rhynchomys soricoides; assembly: GCA_019843965.1. Taxonomy (NCBI): domain Eukaryota; kingdom Metazoa; phylum Chordata; class Mammalia; order Rodentia; family Muridae; genus Rhynchomys; species Rhynchomys soricoides. The sequence continues at coordinate 3,870,287 of JADRCH010000239.1, read as the reverse complement.
TTAGGCAATCTACTACACATCTTCACCTTTCAGTCAAATCAGAGCTCATGAATCAGTAACATTTGAAACCTTAAGGGAGACACACCTACCACAACATTTATTCTAAGTAGATACTTACTTTTGTGTCTTCAGAGAGAAAAAACTTTCACATAGATTTACCATAATTTACAGAATTGAGTCAACTTTTCTGTATATTCTTTCTATAAGAAGATGCACTTGGACACACCCCATGCCTCCAAGAGATTTGGGTCTTCTTATTTTCATTCTCTTGCTTGTCAAGCTTTTAAAGAACTATTTATAGGCCAATGGGGAATAATCAAATGAATGCCAGAAGTCACAGCTTCCGATGTCTTTAATTCTCCTTTTCCCCAATTGAAACAAGATGCTTTGAGGAAACAGCCAAGAAAGACATATGTTCTTTTGAGTAGCTTATTGGGAATGATGCTAAGGACATGGAACTCTCAAAAGTGTAAGAAGGACAATGCTATCAACTCCCTACCTTCTCGGTCTTTCAGTTTATATTTTAGTGTCTCTTTGAGATGAGCCATTCTTACTTTAAAGCACCCAAACATGTAGTCATAATCGTATATTTGCCATCTTGAGATGCTAGCAAAATTTACTTCAGATAAGCAGTGTGGCATTGTCAGGGATTGCTTCTTTTCAACATCTATGTGGTTATTGAACACTTTCTTTTTACTGCTAGGGACTGTCAAAAACTAGGGCAGTATGGGGTAAAGAGAAAGTATAGTGGTTAAGAGCAATAGCAGCTCCTTTATACGATCCAGGTTCAATTCTCAGCACTGGCATGGCAGCTCACAACTCTCTGCAACTCTACTTCCTAGGGAGTCAACTCTGGATTTGGACTTCTGCAGGCACTACTTTGTTCAAATATGGTGTGTAGGCTATACGCAGGTAAAACACCATAAACTTAAAATAATAAAATAAAGTCGTTTTTTTAAAAAAAAATAAAATGGTGAACAATAGGGGGAAAAGAATTCTTTAATGTAGTTCTTAACTATGAAAGGTTGATCAAAATAAATTTTCAAAAATATCAAAAGAACAAAATTTTCTAAAATTCAAATATGTCTTATTCAAGAAAATCAAGGGATGACTACATTGAAGCTGAAGAAAGAAGAGTCCATTGTTGTGCTGTTCACAGCAGTAAAACCCCAACTAAGACAATTGTATTAAAGAAAAGGTCAATGTTTGACATTTTGAAAGAAATTGTGTCCAGAGTAAGGAAGAGAATGGCTATGATGGTTAGTGATAATTTTCACCTTAACATAGTCTAGACTTTCCAGGCAGATGGGTCTCTGAGCATGCATATGAGTAATTGAGGTTGATATGCCTTCCCATGATGCTGGCACCACTTCTGTGGACTGAGATACTGAACTGCATAAATGGAGAACAGGAACTGAGCTGCTGCAAGCTTTCATTGCTCCTCCTTCTTAATTGTTTATAATATGATTAGCTGTTTCAGTCTCCTATCACCTTGACATTCTTGGCATGGTGGAAGGTGTGCTTAAACTGGGAGGCAAGATAAACCATTTCTCCTTTAATTTGCTTTTCTTTCCAGGGAATTTTATAACAGCAACCAGAAAGTACTACAAGGACAAAACAGAAGGATAGGAAAAGATTATTCTGGTAGAATTTAGTAAACTAGGATCACAAAAATACTCTACTTATAACTTTGCAAGACCTTGGTTTTGGTAGTTCAAAGTGTATGGATGATAGATGGTAGATAGTGAATGGATGGAGAGAACATAGTATTAAGATTATATTTTATGTAACTTCATGATAATTGAGGTTAAGAAATATAGGGGAAAGGAGAGTGTTGGTATCATCAGCATCTACCCCTTTGCCCTGGCTTCTATAATCAGGTACAGGTGGTACCAGTCCCTGATACTTGGCACAGAAGAATAAATTCAGGGAGGAGTGCATTGAGTCTGTGCTGCCTCATTGAGAAGATTTCAGAAGCATTAGATACATGAACATAGTTTAGAGAAGCAGCCTTAATAGGAATATGAACGTATAATTTATCTGGATAATTGTATCAACTGAATCCACATAATTGAAGGACAGGATGCTGTCAGAGGTTAAACACTGGCAAACACATGCTGTCTGAGGAGATGAACAAGACAGAATCCAAGATGATGAGAACCTAAGCAAACCACTGCTCCCTCCCTTCCTAACCTTCTTTCTTTGTGTTTCTTCCATTATTATCAGATTTTTCTGTCTTTTAATTTTACTTTAATAATTTTTCTTAGTATTGTAGAACTATAGTCCTTGGATTAGTTACAGTGAAATAAAGATTAATCTTCAACATGCTTTGATGACCCAAACTAAAAATAGATACAAGTGTCGATGTAGCTGCTGCTTTTGTGGTAGGGGTGAGAGTCTATGGTGGGTGGGAGTCTGTGATAGGGGTGGTAGTGGTGGGAGATTGTGGGGGTGGCATGTGAGGGTCCCTTCAAGCTCTATAGCTAGAGGGGAAATTAACTACTTGATGGAAGAAGGAAAACTCAGTTCAGCACAACTTGGTTGATACCAGGTCAAAACGTTTGAAGTCTGAAATGAAGACATTTTATTTCATACATATTTAAATCCAGTGCAATTAGGGAGGGAAAAAGATTTCTGGTAACAATCACTCTAATCTCATGTACACAGTGATCAGTGATGCAGAAGTTCTGACTACATTGAAACTATTTTGCAAAGAACATTGACCTCTCTGATGAAGATAAGGATTCTATAGCTTAATGCCTTGAATCTGGTGTAGTCTCTGAGCAAGATAGTATAGAGGTCAATAGAGTATAAAGCACATGTAAACTCTCCCCTGAAGATGGCTTCTATTGAAAGCAAGAAGCAAAGCTAAAGATAAATTTCTAGGGAGGGAGACTCTGGGATAAAAATTCTGGGGGATTTGGGTGAGGTCTGGCTCTATCAATGGCAAAGGTCACCAAGTCATTAACTACATCCACACCCAGTCTTCCAGATGAAAAATAGGTAGGTATTCATTTCCTCCTTTGAGGAGAAAATCCTGCGTGATTAACATCCTGGTTTCTCCATTGCTAATCTGAGCACTTGGACCTTCTACAGTTGTAGGAGTAGTAGGAGGTTGTGGTGGCGGTGGCAGTGAAATTGGAAGTGGTAGTACTGAGAATTTGTGGTGGCACAAGTGGGAGTTGTGAGAGGTAATGGTGGTGTTAGCGTGGGTGGCTATAATTTCCATGAAGAAGATGGCTACACATTAAAGCAACAAGAGTTTTCATTAAATGTTACCTTTGAATTATAATCTTACTGAAATATTTTTAGACATTTTATTGATTTTTTTTTTCTCCACAGGAAACTGGAAATAATTTAGTCTTCCGTTGATGACTCAGTATCATCATTTGAACATCAGTTCTTTTTTAATGGGCTCTCATATGTTTAAAGGTCATTTAGGAATGAAAGCCCTAACATTAATTATAGCCACATCCCAGTGCTGATTGACGCTTGTGTCTGCTGGTTATAGGCTTTCCTGACTGCTCTAAGATGTTGCTTTTAATCTACTTGAAATCAAATAATCAAGTTTATTAAAATTGTGATTGGGCTAGATGAAAAATTGTAATTGTTTCCTTCTTGGTTGGTTAATATTTTTTAGATTTTTAGGGTTGATACACACTGTGTATATTAATTTAACTTTGTGTTGATTCACACATATCCATAGAATTATGCATGAATATATTTACGAAAATAGTCATATACTTATTTTAATTTACTTTGATAGTATTTTTACTGCCTATGATAAATAAATTTCAATCAACTATCTGTATGCAGAATGTCAGCTCAAAAACCATGAAACATTTAGCAGAGAAATTATACATATTATTATTCATGCATTTTGCACATAAAATAAATATGCAAGCTGACATATGAAGATTTCAAAATGGATATGTTTGCAAAAATTAAAGACAATATTACAGTATGATTTTATAAAAGAATGCTAAGTAGTGATGGCATAAAGGTATGCTTGCTTTCAACTTGAAGAAAGAAAAAGCAAGACTAATTCAGGCAGTGCGTATTTATAATCCCAGAACTCAGGAGTCCAAATCAAGAGACTGGCTGTGAATTCAATGCCAGGCTAAGCTACATAACAATTAATAAGACATTTAGAGCTTCATACCAAGACCTGGCCAAGAGAAAAGAGAAAAAGGAGTTTAAAAATATTAAACAAACATAGAAGTAAAAGTGAAATTGTTTACAAATATCCTGGAGTGTGTACTTCAACTTAGGTTTCACTCTCAGAGATTCATACATTAGTCTTTCAGAGAATCTCTATGGGGCTTTATTTCATAGACTTTTTAAGGTAACACAAGCCTCTGTGGCATCTCTCTTATCCCTCATGCCTTACATGTGCAAGACACAAAGTTCTGCTGCCAGCTGAAGCCATAGCATGGCACATAGGCTGTGGCTGTATGGCTTCCACATACTTAAATCGATGATCTGGGAAAACATCTTTCGAGATGGCCATTCGCCTACAGGAGATGCTGGGGAAGCTATCATTTCAGGCACCCCTCTTTTGTTTTTCTTTGCTTTCAGTTTATTTACTTATTTATTTGTTTGTTTAGGTGGGTAAGAAGGAAGGTAGGTTGGTAGAGAGATAGCTGGATACTTCCAAGACTGGGCTCTCATTCTCATATGCTTTCTTGTGCAAAGTACTCTGATGGCTGCCTTGACTTTTGTTCTGTCCATAGATAAAGCTATAGCTGCTTTGTCTGACATCCCAAATGCCTTGCTCACAAATTTAAGTCGGCTTTTATTCCATTATTTATGAAAATATAGTTTTTTAATCTTTCTGCACCACTAGGTGCTCAGTATTCTCATTAAATATTTGACTAAAAGGAGCCATCAACAGTGTGCATGACCAATAGCCAAATACCCAATAGATGCCTATTCCTGAGATTCACTTTGAAGCTCCATGTGGCTGCCTTCACTGGCAGCTTTCCTAAGGGCACTCTCCCTATCCACACTCTATCAGAATGGTCATTAAGATTTTCCTCAACATATTCTTAAGGATTTTGAAATTGTTTCATATCTGTCCAAATTGAGATTTTCTTAAAGAACTTAGTTTATAATTTGTAGTGAAATTTACAATTAGTCTTTTTCCAAAGAGCCAACAAACTCAAAATTAACCCTACTACAGCATTTTCCACATCTCTGTGGCAAATTACAGAGCCACTTACATTTTAAGAATGTATTTTGGCTCACAGCTCAGCATAAGCATTCTATCATACTGAGAAAGGAGCGACATTGAGCCCAGATTCTATCCATGGTAGTGGGAGTACAGAAGTGGTTGTGTTACAACAGAGAATCAGAGAGAGCTTGGGCATGAAATGGGGTTGGGCTGGTTAATCTTCAGGGCCAAGCCTCTCAGGGACCCACTTCTTACAGCTCCACAGTACTTCTTAAGGTATCATGCTGTCCCCAAACAGTGCCACCAGCTGGGATATATATGAGCGTGGGGGGTGGGGGGGAGAGAACATTTCACTTTCAATCTATAAAAATGTCAGCATGGCATGTTCTTATATGATATGGAATCTTGTTTTCTCGAACTCCCTGAAAGAAATGCACCCTCCCACTCCCATATGACCTAGATGATGTGTGTGTCTGTTACAGAATACTGTGGTTTATATGGATTACTCTAATTTTCTATACTATCAATCTCTATCTATTATTTGCTACAGTGTCTTTTCAACTCAGTTTATTAGTGTATTTCCTACGACAGTTCCCACCTTGTAGCTAATATACAATAAGCACTATCCTAGTGATACCTGCTCCAAGATAGAAAACAAAATTAAAACAAGCAAAGCAAGCAAACAAACAAAAATCCACTTGACACAAACTAGATTCAGCTGTGAAGAGGAAATGACATTCTACATGTTTGTGGAGGATTTTGTTCAGTAAATGGAGATAAATTATATATAAAGTAAATTAAAGGGCTAGGAAACCATATTTTAATAAGCATTTAGAAGGAAAATAAAGAAGTATGAGGCAGTAGATACATGCAGACTATCTGAGAGAGTATCTTACACAACTGTTAGAAAAGTGGGGGAAAAACTGTAAGCAGTGTGGTCAGAAAGGAACTCACTGAGAGGGTACATGGCCCAAAACCTGAAGGAAATGAAGAAGTGGATACTGTCGGGTTTGAAAAAAAAAACTATCTAAGCAGATGATCTTTAAGAACTTTATTTATTCTTTGTAGTGACAATTTACCATTTTTTTCCCAAAGAGTCAACAAACTTCAAACAAACTCTACTACAGTATTCTAGATCCTCTCTATCCTACATCCCAGGCCATTTTATTTTCTGCCTGAAAACCACAGGTCTAAGAGCTACATGGTCAGATTTACCATGGGATCAACACCACATTATGGCAGCCTAAATATGAGGACACTGGGAAGAGGGAAAATGGTAGCTATCTACCCAGGACCAGATAAAGGCTATGAGGGAACCAGTATAATCCAAGCAGCAGAAAGACATGAAGTTCAAAGACAAGCAGAAAATAAAGTAGACACAGAACAAATTTAAAACTAAAGCTGCTGAGCTTCCAATAAGATGTTGGTAGATATGCTGGTGCTAAATGAATATTTTCCCATCACACCAAATTCTGTGAATCTCTTCTTGATCCTTTGTGGCTTTATCAGACAGTCTGGCTCCTTGATGTAACAGACAGGAGTTATCTTTGCCTTAGAACTAAAAGACAGGGATTAGATCATGATTCGGTAGATAAAGCACTCACCACACAAGTGGAAAGACTAGAAGTCATATCCATGGAACATAAAAGCTAAGCAATTGTGGCTGCTGCTTTTATCCTAGCACTCAGCATATGGAGACCCATATCCCAGAGCAAGCTCACTAGCTATACTAGTCAAAATGGAGAAACACTGCCTTGATAAATAACATGGAGAACAATAAAGGATGATACTTATATTCATCTTTGGGCTCACAAAAGCCTGCATGTGCACATACACACATGCACACACATACACACAAACACACAAACCATGTAAACATACAAATACAAAACAAATAACCCCTCTAAAAAACAAAAACATTATACCAAAGCAGTTGTTTCTGCTTTTCTTAAGTAGCTCTATGTTAGATAATTGTTTCTCTTATATTTAATTTAATATTTTATATTTCACATAGCATTAGCCTCTACTCAATTTCAATGACCACGTGGCAGTTTTGTTTTGCTTTGCTTTTTTATGTATGCAAATTTTGGATCTATCATTTTTATCTTTTCTCTACCCACAGAAATTTCTTAAATGCTTAATATCAACATGAATCTCTCAGATTCAAATCGTTTCTCATCTATTTCAGGATTAATGATATAACTGAGATTTGGAATAAATGATCTGAGTGCTTCTTTCAGATGATTACCAGACATCTGCACGTTTGCATCTTTCTGCATGCTCTTAGTCTCTTTCTCTATTCAAAAAATACTTAGGGATTCAGAAAACATTGCATTTTATACTCTAAGAGACTAGAGTATGTGTAATACTTTGGTATATAATTTTAATCAATAAGTGCATGGCTGCTGTACTTTACTCTGTTCCTTAAAGACAGAAGCAATCATTACTAAGATGCCCTAAAGAGGTGCTTTTCTTTAGTACATTTAAATTGTTCTCTGTGATGAACCAGTCTACCTTCATCTTAGGCTTAAAATCCATTGTTTTAGTTAGGGTTTTATTGCTGAGAAAATACACCATGACCAAGGCAACTCTTACAAAATATTTCATTGTGGCTGACTTACAGTTTCAGAACATTAATTCATTATTATCATGGTGGGAAGTATGGCAGACATGGTGCTCAAGAAGGAGCTGAGAGTTCTACATCTTCATCCAAAGGCAACCAGGAAGAGACTATGTGTCATGCTCTGCTGGGAACTGATAGAAATATGAATTTTCCTTGGCTTAGCTAACACCAATTTGTAGTAGCTATAGGTCTAAAGTAGCTATGGGCCTAAGCTTTTGTTTAGGCTTCTGTCTCCTAAGAGATGAATTCTTTCCCAGAGAATAGGTGACTCCTTTACGGTTAGGTGGTTAGCAGAAAACAGATAGTTGCCTTGGTAACATCCTGTTGGCTGGGAGTCTGTAACTCCTTGGAATTTCCCCACCTCTGTTGCTTTGTGTAAGTCTTGGTTACTTTGTTTAAGCTTCCTTCTTTTTTTACTATATATCACTGGTGAGAAATAACAATTCTTTGGAGCTTGATCAGACATCCTGTCTTGCTCTTGTCCTTGTGTCTCTTGTCTCTTCATTCACCCATCCCCTCCTTAGGTCTGCATTGAACATCCCGCTGGCTGGGGCAATGCTCTGGGTGTAGATTGAGCATATATGAGACCTCAAAGCCTATCCTACAATCACATACTTCTGCCAACAAGGGCAAACCTACTCCAACATGTCCACACCTCTTAATAGTTCCATTCCCTATGGTTCTCTATGGGCCAAGCATTTAAACACATGTGTCTATGGGGGTCATATCTATTCAAACCACCATATTCCATTCCCTGTAGTTCATAGGCTTGTAGCCATAACATAATGCAAAACGCATTACCCCAACTTCAAAAGTTCCAATAGTCTATCACAGTCACAATAATGTTTAAAAGTCAAAGTCCTGTCTTCTGAGATTCATGAAATCTCTTAATTGTAGTCTCCAATGAGATCAAACTGAAAAAGCAAATCACATACTTCCAACATATTATTGCACAGGATATGCATTACTGTTCTAAAATATAAAGAAGGAAGCATAGAGAGAAAATACTGGACCAAAGCATGACCAAAAGTCAGCTGAGCAAACTCTAAACTCTGCATCTACACCTGATGCCAAAATACTCTTCAGATCTCCAACTCTTTGCAGCTCTGTTGACTGAAACACACTTCTTTCTCTTAGGCTAGATCTACTTCCTATTATATGATTTCCTCTGCAGGTATCCCCTGGCTCTGGATATTCTACCCTCTTGGATTCTCCAAGGCAATACAGGATTTACCTTCACCAATGGCCTCTCTGAGTCTCCATGCAGGGACACATCTGCCACATGCCTTGCCTCAGTGACTTTCCTTTAGTCTGAGAGGAAGATTCCATAACCCTTTTCTGTCAATCCTTGACTCTTACGTTTGAAACACATGACTAAGCCCCCAAGTTCTGCTGCTTGCTAGGGCTAGGGAATATCACCCATTTGTTCAATTTTATCATCACAAGCTTTCTGGTTTTTTGTTTTTTTGTTTTTTATTTTTAATAATTTCCTTCACTAAGTTTGTCTGCTCTGGAACTTGTTTTGTATGTAGACTAGCCAGGCCTTGAATCTCAGATATCTGCATACCATTGTCTCCTGAATGTTTAAATTAAAAAGGGTGCCACCACACTGATGAGATTTCCTTTGCTAATGCAATTAATCAAAAATCTCTTCACCTTAGCCTCAGGCAAAGTCTTAAAACAAGAGTAAAAAAACAGCCACATTTTTCACCAAACTATTACAAGAATGATCTCTAGGCAACAAATTAAAATTCTTGTCCACTAAAACCTCATAACCAGGCTCACATAGTTCAAATTATCATCAACACCACTGTCTTCCATGTTTCTTAACAGAGTATGAGCCATTAAGCCCCACTTAAAATATTCTACTACTTTCCTAAAGTCCCTAAATTCTCATTCCTCCAAACAAAAGCATTGTTAGGCCTATCACAGCAACACCCCAGTCCCTGGTATCAACGTCTGTCTTAGGGTTTTATTCCTGTGAAGAGACACCATGACCAAGGCAACTCTTATAAAGAAAATCATTTTGGGGGGGACTGGCTTATATTTTCAGAGGTTTAGTCCATTACCATCATGGTGGGAAGCATGGCAGTTTCCAGAAAAACACAGTGCTGGAGAAGAAGCTAAGATTTCTACATCTTTATTCACATGCAACAAAGAGGAAACTTTCTTCTATAATGGGTTTAACTTGAGTGTATATGACACCTCAAAGCCTACCTCCATAGTACTCCATTTCCTCCAACAAGGTCACACCTATCCCAATAAGGCCATACCATCTAATAGTGCCACTCCCCATGGGCCAAGCATTGGAACACATGAACCTATACAGGGGCATACATATTCAAACTACCACAACCATCTTGTAGTAAAGACAAGTGAGGCTCATTCCTGTCTATGACTAAATCTCTATTTCTCAAGGATTGGGCTATGTCCCACCTGTAACCTCAGCTGTAAATGGTTCTATACTGCCTGTTCCAGGAAACAGCAACCACACTTTGTTTCAAAACCATCTTGAAAGCATCCTATATTTCAAAAGGTTGTTATGACTACCTTGTTAGGACCACCTTGCTATCATGTCTGTGTTTTAGGAGATCTTAATGACTAACTTGTCATGCTTATACTCTGTTCCTGTATCCCTGTCTATTTTCCCCATTTGTAAACCCCCTAGCTCTGAGCTATGAAACCTTGTCTTTCTCACATCCAATGTTGACCTCTTAAACCTTATTTTAGGGGGAGGTAGACTTTGTGAATTAAAAAAAAAAACTTGTTTTAATTATTGCCTTGATTTGATTAATTGGGATGTGATGATTTGGATCTGTGCTTTTTCTCTTTGAAACATTGGGAGTAACACCTGTTCTAGTAAGATAGGTAACTTAAAATACTTATTCTTTTGTTTTCTTCTGCTCATATTTCTACCTTCCATTTTACAATAGCCAGAAAGAAAAAAAAATGTGCCTTAATAAACTATGCCTAAGTTAACTGATTCAGCAGAAGCATGGACATTGGTCTCCAGAGCAGATTTCTAGCAAGTTCTTCTTTTCTCATGGAAAGAGCTAAATAAAAGCATAAAAACTGAATACAATGCACACAAAAACTATTTTTGCTAAGGTTAGCCTCTGAAGTGCAAAAACATCTACAAAAGTTTTAAAAGCAGTCCTTAACCAGGTCTAAACATTTGTTTACAGTTCTCTTAGCCATAGTCCTTTAAAAACAAAAGCTATTATTTTAAAGCAGAATTTATACTCATACATAAATTCATGGTCCTGAAAGTATGGTATTTTTAAACTTGTTACCACAGATATCAGTCTAAATGGCACAACATTGAACAAAATGTTCACCGAATTTACTATTATGATAAGATGACTTATATTATTAATTAATCCAACATCTTGAATTGTCATAAACATTTATTAAATCAGCATGTTCACCCTTGCTGAATTTCAATTGTTTTAAATAAAATCTGTGACATCCTATCAACTCACTAGGATAGCATTATAGTTTCATAAAAGAGAACTTTAATCAGAAACAAACAGCAGTCTCAAAGGATCATGATCCTTGACTCATGTAAATATAACTAAAGGAATTAGATGGAGAGAAAACAAAAGAGGAGATTAGATGAACTAAATGTAGACTGAGTACTTCAGATTGATAGAGTTTAATATGCAAAAGTATCTGGGTCAATTATATCAATTGATCATATTTCCACTGAGAATGCATCAAAGGTTTAATATTTTCATCAACTATGACATTTACAAAATGGGGAAATAGAAAATTTTTTAAAATCGAAGTATCTTACAAGGAGTGAAAGCCATATATATATATTTGCTGGCTTCAAAGTTTCCTTCTTAGAAATTCCCTCTCAGCTGGTAGATTAATTAATTAATTAATACAAGTCCATTTCCCATCGAGAGTAGAGCAACTTTCTGATCTTGTGCAAATACTTAGTTACAGCCAGAATATCCTGGTGCTGCTGACTTCATATACTATGTCGGCACTTAATTAACCAGTGAATGAAGAAATACGAAATCTATGGCCTCTAGGGAAGTTATTTTGCAATTATTCAGATATCTGCTGTGATGTGAAACAGTAAGCAAGAAGGGCAAAACCAAGAAGCAAGTTAGGAACAGAAGACTAAAGAAGCTTTCTATTGACTAACTTGATTTAAGTGAGAGCATACAAGCCTGAAGGAATAATGCCAGAGAAGAATGTAAAGAAGGCTAATCATCTGTGGCCTACATAGTCTTGTAAGTTAAATAGAAAGTCTCCATTCTGTATATGATTTTATCTCCAGCATTTACTGCATGTACTTCAAGTTATGTTCAAGGAATCAATAAACACAGAGATTCCTTCCACTTACTCCCAGTCTATCTTCAATATACAATGGCATCAAAATCTCATATGCTTGTATTATTTTTTTAATGAAATAAACTGTAAACCAAATGTCTCACTAATACTTTGCTAAACTTTGATAATTATACTATATATTTAGTACAAAGTTTGTTTCTAAAGTTAATATATCTTTTTAAAAAAGATGACTCCAACTGAGTAAATGCAGAGATATTCAGAGACAAACTCAGGTGAGTTCATGGCAGTGTTGGTCAGACATGTAGAAGAATGCAAAAAGATCCATATTCATCATTATGGACAAAACTCAACTACAAATGGATCAAAACCCTCAACATAAGAATAGATACATCAAATCTAACAAAATAGAAAGTAGGGAATAATCCTGAGCTAAATTTCACAAAAATGACTTTCTGAACAGAACACTGATAGATAGTAGAGTCACTAAGAACAAAAATTAATACACGGGACTTCATGAAACTGAAAACTTCTGGATAGTAAAGGACACCATCCTTGGGACAAAGCAGTGGCCTATAGGATAGGAAAAGAGTTTATTAGGTGCATATCCAGATGGAAGGCTAATGTCAACAATATATAAAGAACTCAAAAAAAAAAAAACCCAAAAAACAAAAAACTGGATAACAAGAAACAACCCAATTTAAAATGAGCTACGGGTCTAAAGATAATTCTCAACCAGCTATTCTACTCCTGGGCGTATACCCAGAAGATGCTCCAACATGTAAAAAAGATACATGCCATACTATGTTCATAGCAGCCATATTTATAATAGCCAGAAGCTGGAAACAACCCAGATGTCCCTCAACAGAGGAATGGATACAGAAAATGTGGTACATTTACACAATGGAATACTACTCAGCTATTAAAAACAATGACTTCATGAAATTCTTAGGCAAATGGATGGAACTTGAAAATATCATCCTGAGTGAGGTAACTTAGTCACAAAAAAATGAACACAGTATGTACTCACTGATTAGTGGTTATTAGCCCAAAAGTTCAGAATACCCAAGAGTCACTTCACAGCAACCATTGGGCTGAGTGTGAGGTCCCAGATGGAGGAGTTGGAGAAGGGACTGAAGAAGCTGAAGGAGTTGGCAGCCCCATGGAGGGAGCATCAGTGTCCACTGGCCTGACCTCCAGATGCTCCCGGAGACTGGATCGCCAACCAAAGAATACACATGGAGGGACCCATGTGTTGACCACATATGTGGCAGAGGAGGGTCTTGTTAGCCGTCAGGGTGAGGAGAGGCCCTTGGGCCTGAGGATGTTAGATCTCCCAGTATAGGAGAATGCCAAGGAGGGAAGAGGAGAGTGGGTGAGTGGGGGAATACCCCCATAGAGGCAGGGGGAGGAGGGAGGGAATAGTGAGGTTTCAAAGGGGAGATCTAGAAAAGGGGAAACAATTTGAAATGTAAATAACGTATCCAAAAACACCTGGATAACAAGAAACAACCCAATTTAAAATGAGCTACCGATCTAATATAATTCTCAAAGAGGATGCAGAAATAGCTGAGAAATATTTTACGAAATGTTCAGTGTCCTTAGTTACCATGGTAATGCATATCAAAACTACCTTGGTATTTGATCCTACACCTGTCAAAATAGCCAATATCCTTGAAACAAATGACAACTCATCCTCCCATGGATTTGGATTAAGTGAACACTCATTCGCTGCCAGTGGAAGTGAAAATTTTGTAGCCACTGTGGAAAGCAGTGAAACAGTACAGCAGCATCTCAAGAAGAGGGAATCTCTCTACCTCAAGGTCCAGCTATGATACTCTTGGGACATGTGAATATGCTTGGTCTATTAGGAGCTGGGGCCTTTGTGGAGTAGGTGTGGCCTGGTTGGAGGAAGTATGTCATTGTAGGGATATGCTTTGAGACCCTCCTCCTAGCCATGTGGTCAACAGTGTTTTCCTGGCTGCTGTCTGAGCAAGATGTAACACTCTCAGCTCTATCTCCAGGGCCATGACTGTTGAGACACTGCCATGCTTCCTGCCTTGATGATCATGCACTGAACTTCTGAACCTGTAAGCTAGCCCCAATTAAATGTCCTTTATAAGAGTTGCCTTGGTGATAGTGTCTCTTCACAGCAACAGAAACCCTAAGACACAGCATATACCTCAAGAATACTTCATCCCACCACAAAGACACTTGCTTAACCATGCTCATTGCTGCTCACTCATTTATTTATTTATTTATTTATATTAAATTATTTTTTTACATTTCAAAAGTTGTTCTCCTTCCCACTCCTCCACCTTGAGTTCTTCACCCCATTCCCCTTCCACCCCCTCACTTCTGAGAGGGTGCTGCACTATCTGCCCAGCCATCCCCACCTCACCCCCACCAGCATCCCTCTTTCCTGGGGTATCAAGGTCCCACAGGATTAAGTTCATACTTTCCCACTAATGACATACAAGTACTGAGAAGTAGGGGTTAATTGACACTCTTTTTCTTCCTATGGGGTTGCAATCCCCTTCAGCTCTTTCAGTTCTCCCTCTAACTCTTCCATATTGGTCTGTTCCCCTCCTCAATCCAATGGTTAGCTGAAAGTATCTGCATTTGTCTCAGTTAGTTGCTGGTAGAGCCTCACAAAGGACAGCCTTACCAGGCTTCTGTCTGTGAGCATAATATGACCTCAGTAATAGTGTCAGGATTTAGTGTGGGCACATGGGATGGATCCCAAGTTTGTCACTGGGAGACTTTGTTTTTCAGTCTCTGTTCCATTTTTGTCTCTGAATTTCCTTTAGACAGGAATAATTCTGGGTTAAACATTTTGAAGATGGGTGAGTGACCCCTGCCTCATTTGGGGGCCATGTCTGTCTACTCCAGGTGGTCTCTTCCAGTTCTCTCTCCCCACTGTTGGGCATTTCAGCTAATGTCATCCCCATTGAGTCCTTGTAGTCTCTCACATCCCAGGTCTCTGAGACTTTCTAGAATTTCCACCTGCCCCAGAACCCCAACTGCTGTATATTTCGATTCATTCTCCTGGACCTCTGAGCATTCCTCCTGTCTATCCCAATACTTGATCCTGCCCCTCCTTTTCACCTCCCCCTCCTCTGTCCCACCCAGTTTCCTCCTTTCCTTTTCCTCCCAGGATTACTCTGTTCCCCCTTCTAAGTAGGTTTGAGATATTCACACTTGGGCCTCCATCCTGTTAACCTCCATTTTTAATGGCTGAATAGTGTTACATTATGTAAATGAATCACATTTTCTGTATCCATTCCTCTGTTGAGGAACAGGTTGGTTGTTTCCAGCTTCTGGCTATTATAAATAAGGCTGCTATGAACATAGTGGAGCACATGTCCTTGTGGCATGGTGAAACATCTTTGGGGTATATGCCCATATGTGGTATAGATAGTTCTTGTAGTACAGCTGTTTCCTATTTTTCAATGAACCACCAGATTGATTTCCAAAGTTGTTTTAGCAACTTACAATCCCACCAGCAATGGAGGAGTGTTCCTCCTTCTCCACATCCTTGCAGGCATCTGCTGTCACTTTTGAGAATTTGATCTTAGCCATTCTGATTGGTGTAAGGTGTACTCTCAGGAGTCATTTTGATTTGCATTTTCTTGATTAATAAAGATGCTAAACTTTTTTTAAGTGCTTCTCAGCCATTCAAGATTCCTCTGTTGAGAATTCTCTGTTTACTTCTGTACCCCATTTTTTAATTGGGTTATATGTTTTATTGGAGTCTATCTTCTTGAATTCTTTGTATATTTTAGATATTAGCCCTTTATTAAATGTAGGGTTAGTGAATACCTTTTCCCAATCTGTAGGTAGATGTTTTGTCCTACATTACTGACAGTGTCCTTTGCCTTACAGAAGCTTTTGAGTGTCATGAGGTCCCATTTATCAATTGTTGATCTTAGAGCCTGAGCCATTGATATTCTGTGCAAGAAATTTTCCCCTGTGGCAATATGTTCAAAGCTCTTTTCCACTTTCTCTTGTATTAGTTTCAGTGTATCTGGTTTTATGTGGAGGTCCTTGATAAACTTATACTTGAGCTTTGTACAAGTAGATAAAAAAATGGATCAATTTGCAATATTCTACATGCAGACCTCCAGGTAGATCAGCATCATTAAATGAAGATGCTTTCTTTTACCACTGTAGGGTTTTGGCTCCTTTGTCAAATATCAAGTGTCCATAGATGTGTGGGTTTATTTCTAGGTCTTCAATTCTATTCCTTTGATTGACTTGTCTGTCTCTGTACCAATACCATGTAGTTTTTATCACTATTGCTCTGTATTACAGCTTGAGGTCAGGGATGGTGATTACACCAGAAGTTCTTTTATTGTTGTGAATTGGTTTTGCTATCCTGGGTTTTGTTTTTTGTTTTCCTATATGAAGTTGAGAATTCCTCTTTCCATGTCTGTGAAGAATTCTGTTGGAATTTTGATGAGGATTGCATTGAATCCATAGATTACTTCTGGTATGATGGCCATTTTTACTGTTAATCTTATCAATCCATGAGCATGGGAGATCTTTCCATCTTCTGAGGTCTACTTCAATTTCTTTCTTCAGAGAGTTGAAGTTCTTATCATACAGATTTTTCACCTGTTTGCTTAGAGTTACACCAAGATATTTTATATTAGTTGTGACTATTATGAAGGGGGTTGTTTCCCTAATTTCTTTCTCAGCCCATTTATCATTTTTATAAAGGAAGACTAATGATTTATTTGAGTTAATTTAATATCCAGCTACTTTGCTGAAGTTGTTTATCAGCTGAAGGAGTTCTCTGGTAGATATTTAGGGTCACTTAAGTATACTACCATATCATCTGAAAATAGTGATATTTTGGCTTCTTCCTTTCCAATTGGTATCCCTTTGGCCTCCTTTTGTTGTCTAATTGCTCTGGCCAGAACTTTGAGTACTATATTGAAGAGAGAGAGAGAGAGAGAGAGAGAGAGAGAGAGAGAGAGAGAGAAAGCGAGAGAGAGGAGAGAGAGAGAAGGCAGCCTTGCTTTGTCCTTTGGTTTAGTGGGATTACTTCAAATTTCTCTCCGTTTAATTTGCTATTGGCTGTTGGTTTGCTGTATATTGCTTTTATTATGTTTAGTTATGGCCCTTTGAATTTCTGATCTCTACAATACTTTTAACTTGAAATGATCTTATATTTTGTCAAATGCTTTTTCAGCATCTAATGAGATGATAATGTGATGTTTTACTTTGAGTTTGTTTATAAAGTGGATTACATTGATAGATTTTTGTACATTGAACCATACCTGCATCTCTGGGATGAAGCCTACTTGATTGTAATAAATGATGATTTTAATGTGTTCTTGCATTCAGTTTGTGAGAATTTTATTGAGTATTTTTGCATCAATATTCATTAGCAAAATTTGAAGTTCTTTTTCTTTGTTGGATCTTTGTGTGGTTAAGGTATCAGAGTAAAGGTAGCTTCGTAGAATGAATTAAGTAGTGTTCCTTCTGTTTCGATTTTGTGGGATAGTTTAAGAATTATTGGTATTAGCTCTTCTTTGAGGGTCTGGTAGAATTCTGCACCAAAACCATCTAGCCCTGGGCTTATTTTGGTTGGGAGGTTTTTAATGACTTCTATTTCCTTAGGGGACATAGGAATGTTTAGACAGTTTACATGCTCTTGAATTAACTTTAGTATATGGTTTCTGTCTAGAAATCATCCATTTCATTGAGAATTTCCAGTTTTGTTGAATATAGACTTTTGTACTAAGATCTGCTAATTTTTGAATTTCCTCAGTTTCTTTTGTTATGTTTCCCTTTTCATTTCTGATATTGTTATCTTGGATACTGTCTATGTCTATGTCCTTTGATTAGTTTGGGTAAGAGTGTATCTTCTTTATTTTCTCAAAGAATCAGCTCTTCTTTTGTTTGTATGTTTATTTTATTTTTATTTTTTTATTCCTTGTATTATTCTCTTTGTGTTTAATTGGATGATTTTCTACCCTGAGTTAGATTATTTCCTGCCATCTTCTCCTCTTGGTTATGTTTTGTTTTATTTGTTTCTTCTAGAGCTTTGAGGTATGCTGTTAAGTTGATAGTGTGGGATCTCTGAATTTTTTTTACAAGGTCATTTAGTGCTATGAATTTTCCTCTTCGCACTGCTTTCATTGTGTCCCATTACTTTGGGTATTCTGTGCCTTCATTTTCATTGAATTCTAGAAAATCTTTAATTTATTTCTTCCCTGACCTAGACATCATTGAATAGAGAGTTATACAGTTTCCATGAGTATGTGGGCTTTCTTTTGTTTTTGTTGTTATTGAAGTCTAGCCTTAGTCTGTTTTGATATGATAGGATGCATGTGATTCAAGTCTTTTTATATTTGTTGAGGCTTGATTTATGACCAATTATATGGTCAGTTTTGGAGAAGGTACCATGAGGTTTTGAGAGGAAGGCATATTCTTTTGTTTTAGGGATATATATATATATATATATATATATATATATATATATATATATTCACTGTGTCTCTGTTTAGTTTTTGTTTTAATGACCTGTCCATTGGTGAGAGTGGGGTGTTTAAGTCTCCTACTTTTATTGTGTGAGGTTCAATGTATGTTTCGAACTTTGGTAATGTTTCTTTGATAAATGTGGGTGCACTTGCATTTGGGGCATAGCTGTTCAGAATTGAGAGATCATCTTTATTTATTTTGATGAGTATGAGGTGTCCTTCCCCATCTCTTTTTATAACTTTTGGTTGAAAGTCTATTTTATTGGATATTAGAATAGCTACTATACGTTGTTTCTTGGGAGCATTTTCTTATAAGACTTTTTCCAGCCTTTTACTCTGAGGTAGTGTCTGCCTTTGTTATGAAGTATATTTCTTGTCTATAGCAAAATGCTGGATCCTGATCAACTATCCAGTGTGTTAGCTTATGTCTTTTTATTTGAGAATTGAGTCCATCGATGTTGAGAGATATTAAAAACCAGTGATTATTGTTTCCTGTTATTTTCATTGTTAGAGGTGGTATTATGTGTGTGTTATTTTCTTCTTTTGGATTTGTTGTGAGATGATTAATTTCTTGTTTATTCTTTGTTGTAGACACTCTCCTTGTGTTAGAGTTTTTCTTCTAAATTCATCTGTCGGGCTGGATTGGTAAATAGATAAAGTTTAAATTTGGTTTTATTATGGATTATCTTGGTTTCTCCATCTATGATGATTGAAGGTTTTGCTAGGTATAGAACCTGGGCTGCCATTTGTGTTCTCTTATGGTCTGCATGACATCTGTCCAGAATCTTCTGGCTTTTAGTCTCTGTTGAGAAGTCAGGTGTAATTCTGATATATGTTACTTGGCCTGTTTCCCTTGTTGCTTTCAATATTACCAGCAGAGGTGCAGACAAAAATGTAGATGGGGGTTGCACAGAAGGGAGGTGTCTCATGTACACTGGGTTCAGTGGGGGTCCCAGCTGGGGCAGTTATTTGGGCAGGGGTCAATACCTGTGTCTCTTGTTCTGGCACATCTCTTAGGAGACCTGCCCAGGGTGAGGAGAAGGACAGTCATCCTATCTGACTCCATAGAGGTGTTGACCCACTGCTCTATTTATAATAGTTAGAAACTGGAAACAGAGAAGATGCCCACCAATAGATGAATAGATTAAAAATAAAAGAAAACAAAACTGTGATTCATTTACACAATGGAATATTACTCAGCTGTCAAATAAAACGAAACCATCAAATTCACAGGTAGATAGATGGAGCTAGGAAAAAAAGTAATCCTGAGTATATATTGTGGCTACTGGTTTTATATTTTTATGTGATCCCTGTGTTTATAAACATGTGCTTCTCTGCAATTATATTGGCTTCTTGTGATTTTTTTTCCCCTTTGGCTATTTTCTTTTTTTCTTTTGTTTGTTTTTTCCTGTTCTGGTTTCTTTGCTTTTGTTTTATATTATTTTATTTTATTATTATTCTTTAGATGCCGATTTGTTTTCTAACCAGAGACAGGATATGGATTCAGATGGAAAGAAAAGAGGGAAGGATCTGGGAGGTATCGGGTAAGGGGACATAATAACCAGAATATATTGTATCTAAAAAATCTATTTTCAAGTGGGAGCTATCCCAAAAGCTATTGCCTGTCCATGTCATATGTTCTAGCTGGGCTTCCTTGTCTGGCCTTGGTGGGTGAGAATGCACCTAGCCCCACAGAGACTTGCTGTGCCAGGGTGGGAGGATTCCCAGGGGTAACCCCACCCTCTCAGAGGAGAAGGAGAGGGGGAAAAGTGGAAAGGATTGTGGGAGGGGTGACTAAAGAGGGGGCAATGAACAGAGTGTAAAATGATAAAACAAAAACTAATTATAAAATTTAAAAATAATTTTTAAAAATTTATTTCCAATGATAGAAAAATAGAGTGAAAAACTTTTCTATTTCTATCAATAAAATACTACACATTTAGAATGAAGAAAGTATGTAGAGACTATAGCTGAAAACTTATATGAAGTCTTAACAGTTTCCAAACAGGATGAGTCTTTGTTTTATTACAATTAAGAACAAACATCACACACACACACACACACACACACACACACACACACAAAAAAAAAATAGTAGGGAGAGCTTTAAAGGCCCATCTTTTTATATGATGATTCTGAGAATGTACACAACTGTGATTTTACCAGTATGTCCCGAGTCCTCCAGATTTCCAGACTCATTAGGAGGTAGCCATCATCATTCATAGTTTATGAAGTAATTATTTAGTGAGATAAGTTATGTAAAGCCATCTCAAAATTTGAGATAAGAACATAAACCAGAAATACATACTGGAATTTATCATCTCATATCTTTGCTTCTCTCCCACATCTCCCTTTAAATATCATGTAAGTTAGAACTAAACTTTATTGAGAATCACTGTATGGATGATTGTTCCCACTTCACAAACTGTTCTAGCCTAAATGTTTGGTTCCCAAATAAATAATATGTGGAAACCAAATCAGCAGTGTGATGGGTTTGGGATGGGTGATCTATGGGAGGTAATTAGATCAGGAGAGCAGAGTCTCTGTAACTAAATCCATTTCTTACTAAAAGGGAACACTTCACCCGATCTACCAGAAGAGCATTCAAAGCAACAGTGCCATCTGTGAGCTGGGAGTGACCTCACCAGATACTGATCCTGCTTGCATTTGGATCTTAGAGTCCCCAGCCCTCTAGTACAGTTTGTTGTTTATAACCTACACAGGTTATAGCATTTCATTATACATTTCCAAATACAATATGATACAAATTCTATTGTGATGCCATGTAATTACTCTTACAGTAGGATTAGTGGGAATAGTTTTACTAAATGGCTCTTTCTTTTAATTTGAGACTTTACACATGATACCTGAGATGATCACTTATCCTAACAGGAAAGAAAACACTGGCTGAAACAGTTTACATAATGGAGAAGATCCAATGGAGAAACATGGTGCTTTGTCTAATCTCATATGTCTAGTATCTGAGTATGGAACTGTCTGAGGTTCTTAAAGAAATTACTACTACAGCCCTGTATTGTGATGTCATCATTTTAAATATTTGAATTTAGAATATAGCTATTTTAAAAATATAATTCCTATAAAATTGTAGTTCATTTTAGAAAAGTTTCCCCTCTTCTAAATTTTGCTTCATAAATATATATATAACATATCACACATGTTATATTATTTGATTGTACTAACCAGAGGAGACTCCACATTATAAAGTTATTTTTTTACAAGTTATTCTCTAGTTTTGTTGTTGTTGTTATTTTTAAGCAGAATAATGTGGAAAGATTGGTAAAGGTATATGTGTATGTTTAATCATGAATATAGCATTCACAGTTGGTTTCAGGTAACAACAGCATGCATGTCCTGTTGTCTTTATCACACTCTTTTAAAAAGTATATGTTTGTAATTGAGCCATCTTATCTTAATGAGATTGTGTTATACAAGAATTTTCTTAAATCATTAGTGAAATGGACATACTCACAAACGTTTTGCTTGTGCAGAAAACAAAAGCTTGTATATGGAAATAAAGTTAGCATAACAAAAGACTGTAAATGAAAGGAGTTTGCTGGACAATAACAACATAACTGAGATATTTCTTAGATATCACCTAAAGATTCAGCCTTGATCACAAAGCGGCTGCTCCATAACCTCGATCTTCATATTCCAAATGTGAAGTGTTCTGAGTTTGTTCTGTTTAGACTTTGCATATTCCTTTTGAACTTGGGGAAAAAATAATCTTCTCTAACCTCTTATAACCACTTGCTGAGTCCTATAAAGTAAACTTGCAAAGGAGGTTAGTGGATAAAAGACATACCTACTTTATTTTTAAATTTTGTATGCAAGTATTCTCTTAACAACAAAGAGAACTCCCAAAGAAGCCATTAGGATTGAAATGTTTTATGTTATGTCATCTCTCAAAGTATGACAGATTGTTGAGAACTGTTCAGACAGAAGAAGGAGGAGCTTCAGGTATGGTAAACCCAGGGAAGGAGAGTTTAAGAGGCACATTAATGTTAAACAAGGGCTTTAATTCAACAATAGCTCAGTACTGCTTCCATTACTGAAAATATTGGCTGCCTCCTATTTCTGATGTGGAGAAAGGGGGCACAACTCCAGGGGAACTTTTTATGCTCTGTGTAAGGAAATAAAGGGAAAGCATGGGGCTGTTCTTGCATTGACTTTTCCTCATAATAGCCCTTGCATACTAATGACATCTTCCAGAGTCACACATATCTGATAAAGTTCCTACACAGAATTCTATAAGAAGTAGAGAACTGGTATTTTCTAACAACATGGTCTCTGTTCATATTGCTATGCAAAATACCTGAAAAAATTCACCTTAGGTGAAGATAGTTTTATCTGGACTCACAGTTTGAGGGTTCAGTCCACTATGGCATGAAAAGAATGGTAGCAAGAGGGTGAGACGGCTGGTTATATCACATCTGCCTTCAGGAGCAGAGAATGATACATGTCAGGTTGTTTCTCCTCTTCGTTCAGGTCCAGAGCCAGTCCAAGGTGTGGGGCTGTCTACAGTTAAGGTAGGTATTCCCTCCTCAATCAACACAATTTGTAAACTCCTTCACAGCCATGTGTACTCAAGAGTTTACTTCCTAAGTGAGTGGTTCTCAACCTGAGTCTCCACCCCTCTAGGATTGCCATATAAGATATCCTGAATATCAGAAGTTTATATTATGGTTCATAACAGTAGCAAAATTACAGCTATAAAGTAGCAATAAAATAATTTTATGGCTGGGGGTCATCATATCATGAAGAACTGTATTAAGGGGCCAAAGCAATAGAAAGATTGGGAACCATTGTGACCAAAGTGATTCTATATCCTAGTAAGTTGTCAAATTTTTGCTACACAGACCAGACCCCAAATATTAACTTTAATGACATTATTTTCCAGGCTTAATTCTGAAACCTATTTCTGTGCCATTAAACTTAGAAGTGTTTTCATACTGAATTGAAAGATAAAGTACTTTAGCGGGATTTTGGTTCTACATACTTAAAGCAAAAACACTATACTACTGGGTAAATTTCTCTACTCAAATCATCCCAGCAGCACCAGTGACAGGGCTCCCTGCTACCTGCCACAGTGTTCTGGGTTCCTGGATGAAAGACAAACACATACACACACACACACACACACACACACACAGCCTTTATATTTTAATATGCTTTAAACAGCTCAATGGCTGGATTACTTCCAAATCTCCACATGGCTAACACACTCCCCTCTGATATTCCTGAGTTATTACTTACTAAACCCTATATTCCATCTTGGCTGTCCAAGACCCATACCTGTAGCCCTCTCTGACTCAGTTCCCCAGCAGCTACATGATGGCTATGTTCTCTGTCCAGCAGACCTCAGGCCTGGCTTCTACTCCTTTCCAGTATGGCAGCTATCTGTTTTCTTGCTCTTTCCTCAGTCCCTTGACTGGGAATCCAAAAAGTCTGGTCTCTGTCTCACTGGCCAGCCAATGGCCACCAGCAACTTTATTTACCAATCAAAACCAACTGGGGACTCAGCATCTTACATGGGGGCATGTGAATTCTCATGCAATTTGGGGGACCAAATTAACATAACTCATGCAGGATTAGACCAGATCCTCAACAACAACCTATTATCTCTAGTTGGATCAAGCATGCTTGATGACTCCCATCTGTACCCTGGTATTTAGGAAACTGAGGCAGGAGAACTAGAACATGTAGGGTAAAGCTCCATAGGTACCTTGTCTAAGCAAACATAGTGGAAGGTTTGATT
>JADRCH010000239.1:3711376-3845912 GCA_019843965.1 Rhynchomys soricoides | reverse complement strand
GCTCCATAGGTACCTTGTCTAAGCAAACATAGTGGAAGGTTTGATTCGTTTAACAGCTTGAACACTCAGCCTTCCACTTGAGCTTCAAAATGTACTTTAGAATGTTGGAGCCCAACAGCCTACGCATGCTCTTTTTTGTTTTCCCCAGATGCAAGCAGTAACTTGCAGCCTCACATGCCATTAACTGGGAGATATATTGATTGAAGTACTGTGGGTATGCCTGTAGAATGGAACCTCATTGAAATTCTTCTACAAAAATCCCAACTTATTTTGTTTTTGAAAGAGTGACTTCGTTTTAGAATTAGCAAAACCATTCGTGGATCTATGAGGAATACAAATAAATCATTTAATGGCATAAAGCATTTGAATTTCAACATTTCTTATGGAAAAGGCACATTTCAATGCTGTACGTTTTTCACAATGCAAGTGCCTATCTTTGGTCCCTTAGACTCTCAGAAAAGTGAGGAAGACTAGGACTGAAGGAGAAAGACCCTGACTAGACATCATTCCGTCTCTCATCTCCTTGTCAGCCAAGCAAACCAGCTTGATCCTCTGACTCTCTTGGCTCTCTTTTCTGCTGTGGCTTCCAAGATTACCTCCAAGATTCTCCAAATTATGGCAGCCTATAAAAAGCATATTTAGTGGTCCAACCAGTATGTAGAACTTGTGCCCTTGATGTTATTTTTTTTAAGGGAGTCTAATCAGAAATCATGTGTGTAAATATAAGCATTCCAGATTTCTGGGTTTCTGTTATAATTCTCCACAGAAAGCATTTGATATTGTGATCTTATCTCCCACCCTCTGTTTTTTATATATGTCTCTAGGCTCAAAAGAAACGACATCACTCAATATGGTCATAAAGTCTGTATATTTCAAAACTGGTATTTAAATATTAATTTTATTTCAAAGTATTAATGCCTTAACTACAAAATTGAATGGCTTAATTGTTTCCATATGAAAATCTTTTCATTTTGTACATTTGAGAAGTGTCCTCAGAAAGGCAAAATTCCTAAGCTTGGCTAACATTTTATCTCTCTGTTAACCTTTTGATAAGAAGTGGGAGAGGGGATTTAGAAGGAGTCGGAGGAGAAAGCTATTCTGCCAAAGGTGGGAATACAGCCAACACAATGAATTTGACCTTGCTTATTACATCGTCTAGGGCAAGACTTGCTTCCAGTTATGATTTCATTGCAACATCTTTATTGAGAGTTCTTTTATGTTATGGATTTTAGGAAAGAAATGCCACCTTAATGAGACAGAAAACTTCAAGTTACATTACAAAATATGGTTTGGAATCCTAGCCAAGCAAGTGTCACACCATCCCTCCCCAGGTCCAATACTCAGTGAATTGTCTTGATTTACACAAATAAATGACTGATACCCTCCCTTCTTTTTTAGATGAGATCAGCCTATCAAGTTTATATTTGATGATCTCTAGTGTTTTAGCTTCCTGCAAAATAAGGCAGTGTGTATATGTATCTGCTTGTGTTTTCATGTGCATGTATATGTGTGCTTCCCTCTCTCTCTCTCTCTGTCTCTCTCTCTCTCTCTCTTTCTGTGTGTGTGTGTGTGTTTGTGTTTTAAATTCTTGCCTCTGCTCCTCAAGTGCTGTGACTACAGGTGTGAACCAAGATAGCTGTCTTAAATTACATTTTCTTTTTAAGAAACATACTTCTTGAATTTATCTCCACTAACTAATGAAACTGAAACAATTGTTCTGATCCCCACTGAGGCAGATAAGAACAAGTATTTTCAGTATGTGTGGTCAAGAGATGTTAGAGGTGGCAAGATGGGATGGGTATGAGGGAATCCAGCCCAATGAAACGGAGCCTTCTAGTACTCTAACCAAATACCTTGCCATTAAAACTTCTCCATCAGGGAAATGAATCTGTGAGTTTACTTTTATGTGGATGTGACTGTTTGTTTTCATTTTTTATTGTGCTCAGTAAAAGCAACATTAGTGCAAAAGTTCTGTTTCTCAAATTTGATAGATTGCCACACAATCCAAAGTTTTCATAGGTTGGTTAACATGTTCCCCTCAGAGCCTTGGCATTAATGAAACAGTTGCTTAGGTGACATCTCTGAGCGTGCTCATTGACATATATATATTTGCCTTTTCTCTGTTAGGCATGCCTATTCCTCAATGCATTATCCAAGGCAGAGTTTGCCAACACAGCTGAACAAGTATAGTGTGAAGGACTTTAATGTAATTGGAAAGTATCCAACTTGGAGCAAGAGGCAGTGTTGGGCTCAAGACTGGTCATACTCCTTGTTCCTTTCATTGTGTCTAGAGTCAGGGAATCCTGGATTGTTTGGACTTTGAGGGGTGAGATAAGAAGCTCCAATGGTTAGGATGATAATCTCCAGCCCTTCTTGAATTCAAGTGTGTTTTGAGGCAAGTTTTGTTTTTCATTTTCTTGCCAGTTTCCTCATGTGAAACTTGCTTTACTAATTCTAAGTCAGTTCACAAGTCAGCTGATGATTGGGGAGATTAATTATCCTTGTACGAAGGGAACCTTGAAATGCTAAATTCTACTGAATTGTTGAGCAGTATAAAACTCTTAAGTCCATGGTTAAGGAAAGCAATTAAGCCAGACTGATTTGTCTCTGGCCTATTTTTAGTGCCTGAATTAACTCATGGAATAAGAAGCAGAATAGGTCAAATATTAAAAATCATAGTAAAGGAGTATTTAAGATTTTACAACCACTATGCTCATGTTCTTTATCAAATCAATTTGAACAGAGACACTGTCCCACAGATTTGATCAGCCACAATTATATCCCATTTAATGCCTTTCTTTAGGTGCAAAACTTCTAGCAAGTAGCATCCTCAAGATAGGGCAGTACAAAAGGATTTGGATTTATAAAGTTTTTAGTACCTTCACTTATGTGCTAAATTGAGCTCTCTCCCCATATTCCAGATATCTGTCCCTTTTAACATCAATACTGCTTGGAATTTGTTTATAAACTGCTATTGTATCTTCTATTCCAATACACACAGAGAAGGGGAGAAGAGAAAGAAAGAGGGGGGTTGTTAAGTGGCCGGCATTACTAAAGGTATTTTAGTAATGTGACCTAAAATCACTTGACAGAAAATCATGTCAGCATCTCTCTACCAAACCTTGAAGGATCATGATTTTAAACAGCAACATATGAGAAACATTGCTATTATCTTCCATTAACAAATGAAGTAACTGAGTGGTCCAGAGACATTGAGTGATAAATGATGGCAGGAGAAAGAGAACCCAGAGCTTTCCAATTCTGATACAGTTAATCTGTGTTGGTTTTTTTGTTTGTTTGTTTGTTTGTTTTGTTTTTATTGTTTTTATAATGCAGGCATTCCCTTCAACTTCCAAAAACAGTAGGATTTCCTAGCAAGACTGAGTTTCTTTTCTTTTTCATATCAAGACTGAGTTTCTTTTCTATTACTGTAACAAAATATCCTGACAAAAGCAACTTAAAGGAGAACGAATTGGTTTGGCTCACAATTCCAGGTTATTATTCATCATTAAGACAAGAACTTGAAGCATTTAGTCAAATGCATCCATACACAAGAAAAGAGAGCAATGAACTAATGTGTAACGCTATTGCCCCGCTTGCCTTCTCCTTTTCTTTCAGAAACATCCTCTGCCCACAGAATGGTTCTACCTATGGTCAGGATGCGTTTTCTCACATCAATTAACATAATCAAGACCGAAGAACTGCTTCCTAGGTATGAAGTTGACAGTTAATATTAACCATCACATAAAACCATTTGGAAAATCTGAAGAAACTTCAAAGAGGAATGCTTAGGGGTCTTTTCTACCTGACAGCTTACAGTCACTGCCCAAAGTTTCATAACCTTACCCATAAATGGCATCCACAAACATTTCTAAGCTTACCATGGATATAAGACAATTCAAGTCAAGAAAGTAGTCAGTGCTGAATTCTTGGAAGCATAAAACTACTTTAGATTCTACTAACACTTAATGACAGTAACATTTCCAATCACATTTCTACTCACAGACAGAAAACATAGGTGAAAATTGGCCCTACATCACAAGTACTGTAAGACCTATTGAATCCCACTGATATAGTCAAAATAAAGAATAATAAGGACGGCAGGGACTGAGGAACAGACAGGAGGTAAGAGCGTGCCGGCTTCCACCTGTGGCAGGAGACCTATGCCTGGGCCACCAGGCCTCCATAGCCAAACAGCACAGGGAGAAAGCAAGTTGCCCACTTTTGTGGAAAAGCCAGCAACAGGAGGACTCCAGACGCAGGGACTGAGGAACAGGCAGGAAGAGAACTGGTCTCCAAGGAATACTGACACCTGTGCTTGTAGGAAAGACAAGCCACAGTCAGAGGGAGAAAGACCAGCTAACCCCAGAAATAATCAGATGGCAAAAGGCAGGGGCAAGAACACAAGGAACAGAAACCAAGACTATGTGGCTTCATCAGAACCCAGCTCTGCCAGCACAGCCAGCCCTGGATAGCTCAACACACCAGAAAAGGAAGACTCAGACTTAAAATCACTTATCAAAAGAATGATAGAAGATTTTAAGAAGGAAATAAACAACTCCCTTAAAGAAATACAAGAGAACACAGGTAAACAACTGGAAACCCTTAAAGAGGACACACAAAAATCCCTTAAAGAATTACAGGAAAACACAATCAAACAAATGAACAAAACCATTCAGGAATTAAAAACAGATAGAAACAATAAAGAAATAACAAAGGGAGACAACCCTGGAGTTAGAGAACATAGGAAAGAAATCAGGAGTCATAGATGCAAGCATCACCAACAGAATACAAGAGATGGAAGAGAGAATCTCAGGTGCGGAAGATACCATAGAAAAAACATGGACACAACAGTCAAAGAAAACACAAAATCCAAAAAGCTCCTAACCCAAAACATCCAAGATATCCAGGATGCAATGAGAAGACAGAACCTGAGGATAATAGGTATAGAAGAGAGTGAAGATTCCCAACTTAAAGGACTAGTAAATATCTTCAACAAAATTATAGAAGAAAACTTCCCGAACTTAAAGAAAAAGATGTACATAAATATACAAGAAGCCTACAGAACGCCAAATAGACTGGACCAGAAAAGAAATTCCTCCCATCACATTATAGTCAAAACACCAAATACACAAAACAAGAAAAGAGTATTAAAAGCAGTAAGGGAAAAGGGGCAAGTAACATATAAAGGAAGACCTATCAGAATTACACCAGACTTCTTACCAGAGCCTATGAAAGCTAGAAGATCCTGGGCAGATCTCATACAGACTGTAAGAGAAAACAAATGTCAGCCCAGGCTGCTATACTCAGCAAAACTCTCAATAATCATAGATGGTGAAAACAAAATATTCTACAACAAATCCAAATTTGCACAGTGTGTTTCCACAAACCCAGCCCTACAAAGAATAATACATGGAAAACACCAACTCAAGGAGAGAAACTACACTCAAGAAAAAGCAAGAAAGTAATCTTTCAACAATCTCAAAAGAAGATAACCATAAACAACACCAAAAAAACCAGGAAACAGCAATCACTATTCTTTAATATCTCTTAACATCAACTGTCTCAACTCCCCAATAAAAAGACATAGACTGACAGACTGGATCCATAACCAGGACCCAGTATTTTGCTGCATCCAGGAAATGCACCTCCGTGTTAAAGACAGACACTACCTCAGAGTAGAGGGCTGGAAAACAATTTTTCAGGCAAATGGTCCCAAGAAACAGGCTGGAGTAGCCATTCTAATATCGGATAAAATTGACTTTCAACCAAAAGTCATCAAAAAAGATAAAGAAGGACACTTCATACTCATTAAAGGAAAAATCTACCAAGAAAAACTCTCAATTCTAAACATATATGCCCTGAAGGCAAGAGCTCCCACATTCATAAAAGATACTCTACTAAAGCTCAAAGCACATATTGCACCTCACACAATAATAGTGGGAGACTTCAACATCTCACTATCAACAATGGACAGATCTTGGAAACATAAACTAAACAGAGACACAGTGAAACTAACTGATGCTATGAACCAAATGGGTTTAACAGATATCTATAGAACATTTCATCCTACATCAAAAGAGTATACCTTCTTCTCAGCACCTCATGGTACCTTCTCTAAAATTGATCATATAATTGGTCACAAAACAAACGTCAACAGATATAAGAAGATTGAAATAATCCCATGCCTCCTATCAGATCACTACGGATTAACGTTAGTCTTCAATGATAACAACAACAGAAAGCCCACATACACATGGAAGCTGAACAGTGCTCTGCTCAATGATAACATGGTCAAGGGAAAAATAAGAAAGAAATTAAAGACTTCCTAGAATTTAATGAAAGTGAAAGTACAACTTACCAAACCCATGGGACACAATGAAAGCAGTGTTAAGAGGAAAACTCATAGCTCTGAATGCCTCCAAAAAGAAACTGGAAAGAGCATATACTAGCAGCTTATCAGCACACCTGAAAGCTCTAGAACAAAAGAAGCTGATACACCCAAGAGGAGTAGAAGGCAGGAAATAATCAAATTAAGGGATGAAATCAACCAAGTGGAAATTAAAAGAACTATACAAAGAATCAATAAAATGAGGAGCTGGTTCCTTGAGAAAATCAACAAGATAGATAAACCCTTAGCCAGACTAACCAGAGGGCACAGAGACAGTGTGCAAATTGATAAAATTAGAGATGAAAAGGGTGATATAAAAACAGACTCTGAGAAAATTAAAAAAATCATCAGATCCTACTACAAAAGCCTATACGCAACAAAATTAGAAAATCTGGAGGAAATGGAAAAGTTTCTAGACAGATACCAATTGCCAAAGTTAAATCAGGATCAGATAAACCATCTAAACAGTTCCACAACCCCTAAAGAAACAGAAGCAGTCATTAAAA
The DNA here is from genome assembly GCA_019843965.1 of Rhynchomys soricoides. Classification (NCBI taxonomy): domain Eukaryota; kingdom Metazoa; phylum Chordata; class Mammalia; order Rodentia; family Muridae; genus Rhynchomys; species Rhynchomys soricoides. The sequence continues at coordinate 3,839,015 of JADRCH010000239.1, read as the reverse complement.
GTCTTCCAACAAATAAAAAGCCCAGGACCAGATGGGTTCAGTGCAGAATTCTATCAGACCTTGGAAGAAGACTTAATACCAATACTCTTCAATCTATTCCACAAAATAGAAATGCAAGGAACACTACCCAGTTCATTCAATGAGCCACAGTTACACTGATACTAAAACCCCACAAAGACCCAACAATAAAAGAAAACTTGAGATCAATTTCCCTTATGAATATCGATGCAAAAATACTCAATAAAATTCTTGCAAACCAAATCCAAGAACACATCAAGACAATCATTCACCATGATCAAGTAGGCTTCATTTAAGGGATGCAGGGATGGTTCAATACCCGGAAATCCATCAAGGTAATCCACTACATAAACAAACTCAAAGAAAAAAACCCCATGGTCATTTCATTAGATGCTGAAAAAGCATTTGACAAAGGTCAACATCCCTTCATGATAAAAGTCTTGGAAAGATTGGGAATTCAAAGAGCATACATAAACATAGTAAAAGCAATATACAGCAAATGAGTAGCCAACATCAAACTAAATGATGGGAAACTCAAAGCAATCCCACTAAAATCAGGAACTAGACAAGGCTGCACTCTCTCTCCCTACCTATTAAATATAGTACTTGAAGTTCTAGCTAAAGCAATCAGAAAACAAAAGGAGGTCAAAGGGATAAAAATTGGAAAGGAAGAAATCAAAATATCACTATTTGCAGATGATATGATGGTATACTTAAGTGACCCGAAAAACCCCACCAGAGATCTGCTACAGCTGATAACTTCAACAAAGTGGCTGGATAAAAAAATTAACTGAAGCAAATCAGTACCCTTCCTATAATGGAAGGATAAACAGGCTGAGAAAGAAATTAGGGAAATGACACCCCTCACAATTGTCACAAACAATATAAAGTATCTTGGTGTGACTCTAACCAAACAAGTGAAAGATCGGTATGACAAGAACTTCAAGTTTCTGAAGAAAGAAATTCAAGAAGACCTCAGAAAATGGAAGGATCTCTCATGCTCAGGGATTGGCAGGATTAATATAGTTAAAATGCCATCCTGCCAAAGCCATCTACAGATTCAATGCAATCCTCATCAAAATCCCAACTCAATTCTTCATAGACTTAGAAAGAGCAATTCTCAAATTCATATGGAATAACAAAAAACCCAGGATAGCAAAAACTATTCTCAACAATAAAAGGACTTCTGGGGGGAATCAGCCCCCCCTGACTTCAAGCTGTACTACAGAGCAGTAGTGATAAAAACTGCATGGTATTGGTACAGTGACAGGCAGGTAGATCAATGGAATAGAATCAAAGACCCAGAAATGAACCCACACACTTATGGTCACTTGATCTTTGACAAAGGAGCTAAAAACCATACATTGGATAAAAGACAGCATCTTCAACAAATGGTGCTGGTTCAACTGGCAGTCTACATGTAGTAGATCGTGAATTGATCCATTCCTATCTCCCTGTACAAAGCTCAAGTCCAAGTGAATCAAGAACCTCCAAATAAAACAAGATACACTGAATCTAATAGAAGAGAAAGTGGGGAAAAGTCTCGAACACATGGGCACAGGAGAAAAGTTCTTGAATAGAACACCAGTGGCTTGTGCTCTAAGATCAAGAATCGACAGATGGGACCTCATAAAATTATAAAGCTTCTGTAAGGCAAAGGACACTGTAAATAGGACAAAATGGCAACCTACAGATTGGGAAAAAAAATTTCTACATCCTACATCCAATAGAGGGCTAATATCAAATGTATACAAAGAACTCAAGAAGCTAGACTCCAGAGATCCAAATAACCTTATCAAAAAATGGGGAAGAGAGCTAAACAGAGAATTCTCAACTGAGGAAACTCGAATGGCTGAGAATCACCTAAAGAAATGTTCAACATCCTTAGTCATCAGGGAAATGCAAATCAAAACAACCCTGAGATTTCACCTCACACCAGTCAGAATGGCTAAGATCAAAAACTCAGGTGACAGCAGATGTTGGCGAGGATGTGGCAAAAGAGGAACACTCTTCCATTGCTGGTGTGAATGCAAGCTTATACAACCTCTCTAGAAATCAGTTTGGCAGACCCTCAGAAAAATGAACATAATACTACCTGAGGACCCAGCTATTCCCTTCGTGGGCATATACCCAGAAGATGCTCCAACATGTAATAAAGACACATGTTCCACTATGTTCATAGCAGCCATATTTATAATAGCCAGAAGCTGGAAACAACCCAGATGTCCCTCCACGGAGGAATGGATACAGAAAATGTGGTACATTTACACAATGGAATACTACTCAGCAATTAAAAACAATGATTTCATGAAATTCGCAGACAAATGGATGGATCTTGAAAATATCATCCTGAGTGAGGTAACGCAGTCACAAAAGAATGAACATTGTATGTACTCACTGTTAAGTGGTTATTAGCCCAAAAGTTCAAAATACCCAAGAGTCACTTCACAGCAACAGTAGGAAGGAGTGTGAGGTCCCAGATGGAGGAGTTGGAGAAGGGACTGAAGGAGCTGAGGGAGTTTGCATCCCCAGAAAAGCAGCAACAGTGGCAACTGGCCTGACCCCCTGCTACTCCTGGAGACTGATCCACCAACCAAAGAATACACATGGAAGGACCCATGGTGCTGGCCACATGTGCAGCAGGGGAGGGTCTTGTTAGACATCAGGAGGAGGAGAGGCCCTTGGGCCTGAGAGCATTAGATCCCCCAGTATAGTAGAATGCCAAGGATGGAAGAAGAGAGTGGGGGGGATACCCCCATAGAGTCAGGGGAGGGGAGAGGGAATAGGGAGGTTCCAAAGGGGAGATCTGGAAAGGGTAATACATTTGAAATGTAAATAAAGTAGCAAAAAATAAAAGAATAATAAGGACACCCACACAGTCTGTTGCATAGAAAATGTTATGGTTCAGTTTTGAGGTTTCTGTATCAGCTGCTATTTTCATCCCAGTCCATTTTGAATGAGCTAATATTTTGTTTGTGTGCATTTCAGGAGAAATTATAAACCAGAGTGAAGTAATGGCTCCATTATGTGCATTAAGTATTTGGATTCTGCATAGTCAATAAGTAGGAAGAATCTGATGTTATTTGCAAATGCCTTCCTAATTTTATCCTTCCACTTTCCGTATAAGCTGGTAAGAACTATGAAGCTTCTATACAGACAGAGAATAGGCAAAAGAATCCATGTGTACTCACATTTGTTACCCTGTAATTATAGAAGACATGGGAATTGTGTAGTTTTCACTAGAAATTTTCCCAAATTGGCACATTTAACTCATAATAACTTTCCTAAATCTAAGTAGCTCAGAGCCATGGAGTAGGGGTAGGGAATCAGGAGTAAAGCTTGAGTTTGATACCAGGCTTACTGCTAATATGAATAACATTGAACATACCTCCATATTCCCATATTGGAAACGTGTGAACTGTAGTAGCCATCTCATGACGAATTGTGACCTTTAAGAAAATGTAGATAATTAGCATAGTGTGTTGTCGCTCTGTTTTTGAAATTATGATTCAGTGGACAGGTTTTGGGATCATTCCATCCAGGAATGAAAATTTCAGCAACTTTAACTTATCATTAGATTCTGCATGTATTAAAAAGGGTTTAAAAAGACAATAAACCATGTTCCATGGACATTAAATAATTAAGGGTGAGAAGAAATTACACCTTTCACTTACAAATTCTTATATTCCCGTAAGTTCCTAGTGATAAGCCAAAGCTTTTTGTGCTAAATGTTTTAATAATCAACTCCATCTGGAATGTTTCTGAAGTACCTTTGGGCGTGATGAAAATGCTAGGTGCTGCAATGGCTCTGCAGTGCGTGAGCAGCAATTTTTCAAGGTTTGCATCAAGGTTACAAACTAATTATATTCATGATTACTTTTTAAGATACAAAGTAAGCGATCTATTCCTGAAGAGATAATAATTTTTAGCAAACTCTACTCAGGTCTCAAGCCAAAAGACATCTGAGATTTTTCTACATCTCACATCCAGACACTGTCTAGGCTTTGGGCAGTGTGCAGTACCATAAGATAAAGTGAATGAATCTTTCCAAAGCTGGAGAGCATGTATGTGAATAACAAACCTCAGGAGTAGAGGCCTTTATCCCCACATTTCTTAAAGCTGCTTATAACTCAAAAACTTATTCCTTGGCTCAATAGAGGGAAATTCCAGTTTGACTCTCCCCCTGGATAAGCACAAAGAAAAGACACCCAATGTTTCTACTGTTTCTCAAGTATAGCATGTAGAAAACTATACATTGTATCTTACTTCATTCTCCTCGCTGAGGAGATGGTTTGAATGGATGTGAATCATAGAGTGAGAACTCTGAGCTCTTCCAAACAAGTCATTTATCCCCATCTTTCTACACTGAGTTTATCAGCAGTGTCTGTTCCTGTTGTTAATATCCCCTCTGATGGATTCCACAGTTGCTGCCCTTCCATCCCTTCTAGTCTGAGTACAGACACTTCAGTTGGCTCCTTCTAAATGCCCATAACAGCCCATTCATAGTACCCAACCTAGTTCCCTCACCTTCTTATTCTATTCCACTTACAGACATTAGCAACAATGTGACCTTGCCCCTTTCTTCTGAATCCCTGACCTTCCTCATTGATTAAATATTGAAATTCTTTCATCTCACACGGCCTGTCCAAATCTCTAACCTGTGCCACTGATTTACTATGCCTTGTTTGTTCTCGGCTTGCATCTTCAGCAGACTCATGTATTCAAAGGGTACAACCATTTTCCATCCTCTCTAGACCTGATTTATTCATCATACAAGATCAAAAAACAACTTTTTCAGAAGTTCTTTCCTTTATCATACTATCTCAGACATTCTATACCTTAGCCATCATCACGCTGGGCATGCTGCAGATACTGATGATGATTTGATTAATAGTTATGCTTCCAAAGCTCAGCACTCTCAAATATATGTATATATATATATATGACATATATATGTGTATATATATATATATGACATATATATGTGTATATATATATATATATGTATATGCTGAATAAAATGATGAATTCAATGGCTTATAAAACACTGGTGAATTCAAGGCCAGCCTTGTCTATGTCACAAGTATGTATCTTATATTTAAAATAAAATCTTTGATTCTTGACCCTAAGGGTGTGAAATCTTCAACATGCCTCAGAAACTCATATAGCAAGGGTCAGTGGCATGTTTTTACACTTGTTTTACATTTTTCTCTTACTTATAACAAGCTACTGCTAGCATAAAAGCACCAAAACTAGCGCTGGGAACTACAGTTTTATTTCTAATTCCAGTTTTCTAAGGGTTTGTATGCTCTTCATTTTCTCATCTGCTTTCAGTCTTTACCACTTAATATTGTCTAAAATCCCAGAGTATCACAGAAATCATAAAACCAGAAGTTCCTTCTCTCATGGTGAAGACATGTGAATATTCTTTATTTCTCAATGCTGCAGATGCCACATTAAAAAGATGAAGGTAAAAATTAGAGCTTAATCTTTAACTGGAGAATTAAATGAAAAAATAAAAAAACCTGTGCTTTGTGTACTTTATATACCTTCCATCGTGTGACATGTGTACAGAATTCACAGTTAATGCTTATCCCTGTCTTTGTCATTTTCTTTTACCTTTATCAGATCATTTTGGCCACTGAAGATCTGAAAAATGTGATCTACATGCCCATTTGTGTATGCTTGATTTCAAGACAGGTTTGCTCTCACCTTTGTAGGTGTTGCTTACAGAGATCGCTCAGTTGTGAATGGGAATGACTCTTTTATTCTGATGAGTACATTTATTTATAGAGAGATGCCAAGCAAGACCATACTTAATGCACAGGAAGGAGGAGGACATGTAACTGGTGTCATTTTCAGATTGAGGTTCTCTGGCATGTGGTCTGTTGAAAGGGAAACAATGGGGACACCTAAACTGTACCCTGACTTCTCCCACATACATCTAGTGTTTTCTCTGAGGGACCACCTTGGTGAGGAAAGCTGAGTCACAGACCTATTTTATCTGGAAAAAAAAATGTGATGAGAAACCAACAATTCACTTCTTCCAGGTAGTTAAGGGAGGTACTCATTTGAGTGTCTAATGTGTGATAGAAAAACAACTGTGCTTTCTTCTCTTTCAGTCACATAAAAGGTTTCTTTTAAAAAGCAGGAAGAGACTTAAAATTTCTTAAATTTTCTTCATTATATTCTTTCAAATCTTGGAGAATTGAGTGTTTGCATTTATTAAAAAGGTGAATTTGAGAGCAGGGAATTTTATATCAGCCTTTCAAATATCTCTCTCTCTCTCTCTCTCTCTCTCTCTCTCTCTCTCTCTCTCTCATTAAATTCAATGCTAACATTGAAGTATCCAGTGTGTTCTTTCTATTTGCAGCATACATACACACAAAATCACTTGCACACTAAAAATAAACCACATATATCTTGCAATAGAAACGCATTGTAAACAATTCAAAATAATGAATGACTATAAACCCCTCTCTTGGAACAAAATTAAATCACTGACATTTGGAAGAGACAGATAGCTAAATTTTGCCTTAGGTATCATTCAAAATTAAATTCTCTGGCATAGGTCTATTGGCAAATAAAGATATACCCTCTGAATATAATGACTTCATTCCATTTAATTGATACTTACACAAAAAATTAGTTTCATTATTGCCATGTAAAAGAGCAATGGCATCTTTTGGGAAACAACAATATGAACTTCAAACTCCTTTTTCTGATATGAAACCCTGGTCCCATCACTTGTCGATTGGTGGCTTGAATAAGTAGTACAGACTCTCTCTACTTCTCTACTTCAGTTTTCTTATTGGCAAAATAAATGTCATTGATCTAGAACTGTAAAATACAAAGCATGTTTGGTTATTATTTTGTAATCAAGTTTGGTTCTTAAATATTTACTGTACAAAAAAATCAACAAGTTCATGTAATGGTTACACTGGTGTTCGTGAGATATGTACCATCCCTTGTGCAAGAGTGGCCATGAGCCGGTTGCATGATGATGTCCAATTTCTCATTGCCTGACATGAGATTATATTATTCACTGGATTTGATTTCCCTCATTTGATTGCTCTAGTGTATCCAAAATGTACAGGCTATTCAGTGTAACCCAGTGATAATGTCTATGCAAAGGCTATCTCACTCATGCCAGTACAGTGTACTTCCTGGGATTATATGTGTCTCAGAATTTAGTACTCCTCTAATGAAGACGTGGCTATGGATACAATAATGAAGGCACATAAGCAAGATATGCAAGCTACAGGTTTTGTGTGTTGAGAGTCTAACCTACACATGATGAGGAGTGCCCTATATCCCTGGGTTACTCTTTATCTGTACGACTGCCTTCTCTCTTTCTCTCTGCCCCCCCCCCCTCTTTCTCTCTTTCGCTCTCTCTCTCTCTCTCTCTCTCTCTCTCTCTCTCTCTCTCTCTCCACACACACACACACACACACACACACACACACACACAGTCTCAATCACATTTTTCTCCTCTGAAGCTGAGGAGTTACAGCCCTCCCCTCTTTATAGACCTTCCAATTAAGACTGTAAAATGAAAAAACTGTGGGAGAGCAAGTCAAGTCAACCCTGATATCTTGCCTCCTCCGTCTGTTCCCTACCAGACCAGAAGCATCCCTTTGCACACTTTGCCCTCTGGAGATATGGAAAGCAGGTTGAGCAGAGGAACCAGATCTTGTCTTTTTGCGGGTGGAATAGTTTCCTAGTGTTCCTAGTGCACATTGGAAGTTGGGGTCAATTTAAAATGTAGCGTTAGTTATACAGGTTATTTCTGTTCCCCAAGAAAAACAACTGCAACAATGGTAGCTTTGCTGTTTCTGTTATTCTTGTGAGGGAGGGAGCAGCTACATTTGATTAATGCAGGAGAATGGAGAGCAGAACTTTGGGTATTTAAGCTCCTTCCCTAAAAACAACGAAAATTGATTCATCCCATCATTATCGCTAAAGTGCTAAGTTTTGAGATTATAAATTATTCCACTCTCAACAACATTCAACTTCTAATCAAGTCTGAAGTGGAGGAGACTGTCAGCTTCAAAGATTTGGATAAAGGATGCTTCACACTGTTGTGATGAGGAGAATGAAAAAGCACTTAAAATAAATGATCTGCCTAAGGGACTCACATTTATGATTGATTATTGATCTCTGAAAGGACTTTATATGGGGAGAAAAGTTTCTGTATTAAGCCCTGTGTTCTGGAGTACAGCTTGAGCATCTTTCCAAGCACCCTGAACAGTGTAGCACTGTTTTCCAGGCTCACGTGGAAAAGTCAAGGATGGGGGGTTTAACACCCCATGTCTCCCTTCTGTTTCTTTGGTCAGTCCTTCCCAGTCTTGCTTCCTTGTTTTTCCATTCCTGGGCATACTGAATCCCTGGTGTTCACATCTGCTTGTTTGATTTTCTCGCTTTCAGAACATGAAGCTCTTTTCTATGACAGTTTTCTCACTGTTTTCCTCTGAATCATTCCTGGTAGATATGGTTAATGAGTAGATTCATCTTCTCTGGGACTTAACCTGAAGACGTTTGTTGAGTTTACCTTCTACTTCATAATTCCTCACTGTGCATGTGTATGAAAGCTTTTCATGGAAATTGCAAAACTCTTAATAATGTTCTCTATACCATGAAATGTATTTCCGAGCAGTCTCTTACTACATATAGCCTGTCACTAGATTTGTTCCATTACCTCATGCAATCTCTGAACCGCACAGCCTGAGTGCAATGATGTAAACACTTAACTCTAGATCAAGCCTATATTCTTTTATTGTTTTTTAATGGTGGTACACTTTTTTGTTTGTTTGCTTCATTTTTTTTTTTGTTTTTATTCTTTAATCTTTTTTTTTTTTCATACAGTCCAGTCATTATCTCCCTCCTGGTCTGCTCTCTGTTCCTCATCCCATACCTTCACTCCCACCTCACCAGATCTCCCACTCCCTAGGGCCTCAAGTCTCTCTCTCTCTCTCTCTCTCTCTCTCTCTCTCTCTCTCTCTCTCTCAAGTTAGGTGCATCTTCCCTCACTGAGTCCAGACCCAGCAGTACTCTGCTGTATATTTGTTGGGGGCTTCATATCAGCTGGTGTATGTTGCCTGGTTGGTGGCTCAGTGTCTGAGGGATCTCAGGGGTCCAGGTTAGTTGAGACTACTGGTCTCCTATAGAGTTACCCTCATCCTCACCTTTTTCCAGCTTCTCCTAAATTCAACCACAGGGGTCCCCAGCTTCTGTCCATTGGTTGGGTATATGCATCTGACTCTTTCAGCTGCTTGTTGGTCCTCTCATAGGGTAAACCATGCTAGGCTCCTGTCTATAAGCACATCATAGCATCAGTAATAGTGTCAGGCCTTGGAGCCTCCCCTTGAGCTGGATCCCAATTTGGGCCTGTCACCGAGCCTCCTTTCCCTCAGCTTCTTCTCCACTTTTTGTCCCCGTAGTTATTTTGGACAGGAACAATTCTGGGTCAAAGTTTTTGACTGTGGGATGGCAACCTCATCCCTCACTTGATGCCAACTTTCTGCTGGAGGTGGGCTCTACAAGTTCCCTCTCTCCACTGCAGGGCATTTCATATAATGTCCCTCCCTTTGAGTCTTGAGATTCTCTCACCTCCCAGGTCTCTGGTACATTCTAGAAGGTATTCCTACACCTATGCCCCAAAGTTGCCGCTTTTCATTCTTTCTTCTGACCCTCATGGCTTCAGTCCTGTTTCCTACCCCTAAATACCCGATCATGTTCCTCTTTTACCCTCCCTGTCTGCTCTCTCTCTCACCCAGGTCCTTCCCTCCTTTTGCTCCCTTTCCCCATTCCATGATTGCTTTCTTCCCCATCCTAAATTGGATTTACCCTTTGACTTGTTAACCTTCTTAAGTTCTGTGGATTGTATCCTGGGTATTCTGTACATTTTGACTAATATCTACTTATTAGTGAGTACATACCATGCATGCCATTTTGGGTATGAGTCACCTCAGGATGATATTTTCTAGTTCCATTCATTTGCCTGCAAAACTCATGATGTCCATGTTCCATTATGTTCATAGTGGCCTTATTTGTGATAGCCAGAAGCTGGAAACAATCCAGATGTCCCACAATGGAAGAATGGATACAGAAAATGTGGTTCATATACACAGTGGAATACTATTCAGCTATTAAGAATGAGGATATCCTGAGTTTTGCAAGCCTATGTTCTAAGCATATGAAAATTTCACGATAAGATTTCATTTAGCAAATATGACAGATATCTGGCTTGCAACATGCTTTTAAAGTTTTACAGTTTTGTTCCACTCCTAGTTCTTAGTTTTGCAAAGTTTATCATTTTATGTAACATTCCCAGGAGTCTGAAAGCAGTTTGGTAGTCATGAACTTTTCCAATATCCCCATGTCTCTCCAATTTGAGGAAGTATATTCTGCATACATAGCTTTATTGGCACAAAACTCCCTGCTCTGTCAAGGGCTTATTCATTTCTTTCCCCCAAACATGTCTTGTAAATTGATGTTTGATACATCTCTGTAAAACACTGCCATTATCAAGCCATTAGACTACCTCTTCCCCCAGTTTATAGCATGAAATGAATGAGTAGGATGGAGTTTCCATGTGTTGTCAAGGTTTTCATGGCTCAGCTACTTTATTCATATTATTATGTTTAAGTCTCATGATAAACCTAAGTGATGTCATTATCTTCTTCCTATAAAGAAGAAGTAGAAAAATTAGGCATATTCAGGCAAATATAATTCAAAGCGAAGTCACTCTTACTTTAAGCCACTTGAAGGTGACTGCATTGTGGCATTTTGTCTAAACCCATACAATTTTCCCAGTCGTTCATAAAGGAATTGTGCCTAGAACCAGTCCAGTACCAGTTCTCTCTGAGAGGCAGTGATAGGTGAGTAGCATCTGAGGTTTCCAGACTCAGAACTTACTTTTGTGAGGCAAAAAGTTGCTTACTTTCTGTAATATTTACCTTTCTTAACTCCTCTATTCCAAGGCCAGAAACCATTGGCTTCTGGAGATTGACACCTGTTGTTTAGTGGTAGAGAATTAAGTAAAGAAGTTGATTACTCTGGCTCTTCTTCTTTTAGTCAAGAGTCCCTCCCTGATCAGCTAGAGGCTAAGAGTTTCCTTAACTCTTTGTGACCCAGAGAAAAATGAAATGAAGGTCACCCACACAGGAAGAAATATTTTTTACACAAGCAACTCACACAGACACATATACACTCATACACACACACACTCTGGTCAGGCCCAACCACCACTCTAATCAATTCCACAAGTGCTCATGCATACTTACATATACACACCTGTACTTACATATCCATATATACATTTGGTGGATTGAGCCAAAGCTCCCATGAGCAAGTTCCAAGGAGCAACCACCAATGCAGAAAAAAAATCACTCATTCTGGATGAAAAAGAAGCTCCAACCTTTATTGTTCAAAGAAAGAAAAGCTTCTTCCATTGTTGTTGTTATTGTTGTTGTTGTTGTTGCAAGTAAGAAAAATGCTCCCATCCCCTTATTGTCATTTTTTACTTCTTATACTTTCTCAGAATAACAGATCACATGATCTTCCAATCATCTTTACATTCCATAAGTTCATAGCAAGCTTAAGACACTAAATCAAGTCATAAATTGATAAGGTGTCATTGCAGAAATGTTTAAGTCTGTCTCTATTAAAAGTAGTGCTGACTAAACATTCATTCTCTATTACTAGCACCATAAGTTCAATAAAAGTTTAAAACAATAATTCTTATGTCGTAAGTTAGCACAGTTTTGCCAAGAGGCAAATCATCTGCCTTGTGTCTCATTAGTTTTGAAGTTTTATATAGATAAACCAGTCAATATTTTATTTTCTATCTTTGCGCCTAAAATAAATTGTCCATTCTCAGTTTATGATCTTTAGTTACCAGACAGTGGTCTCCCAGCTATCCTAGCAGGAGTGTTTTCCCTGATTGTAAATTTATTCCAAGCTTGCTTTTTTAAAATCTTAGTGTAATTACCCTATGACACATGAAGGTTTACAGAGCCATATTTTCAGCTTTCATACTATAGGGGGCACAAACTTATTCATATAAATTTAGGAATTCTATAAAATCATTACTAGGAACTATGAAATCATCAATTTGTCTACACAGCATTGCTACATAATAGTACATCTTCACTCATTTGTAGAAAATATGCTCAATAGTGTGGGCTTATGCCCAGGAATCATTAAGCTATGTAATAGTGACAGGAAAGGTCTACCAATAGCAAGAAGTAATCCTGGAATAAAAATCTCTGAAGGCTTTGCAATTCAGAACTTACCCATTGCAGTCATGTAAAGCTGGGTACCATCTCCAGAAAACCTACTTGCATGCCTTTAGCCTTTCCTAGATGGCTCCTGATAGAAATTTCCTCAAAACTGTCCAACTTTGGTTTGCATTCAATCATACCTTTTAAAAACCGGCACACATGTTTTATCACATGTTGCCTATTACTTTATGTCTTCATTGGGGATTCTATTGATGCAATGAAACACCATGACCAAAAGGCAAGTTGGGAAGGAAAGGGTTTATTTGGTTTACACTTCTGTATTGCTGTTCAACATTGAAGGAAGTCAGGACAAGAACTCGAACAAAGCAGGAACCTGAAGGCAGGAGTTGATGCAGAGGTCATGGAGGGATGCTGGTTACTGGCTTGCTCCCCTGATTGGTCAGCTTACTTTCTTAGAGGACCAAGGACTACCAGCCTAGGGATGGAACCATCACAATGAGATTAGTCCTTTTCCATCAGTCACTAATTAAGAAATTCCTTATAGCCAATGTTATAAAAGCACTCTCTCAGTTGAGGTTCTCTCCATCTGGATGACTCTAGTTTGTATGTCAAGTTGACATATGGCTAGCCAGCATACTTTACATACAAAAGAAACTCATTCCAACCTAATAGCTCTCTGCCTTCTGTGGCCTACTTTGGTCTGTGATTTTCCCTTCATGATGTCTGTGAGCATCCAATTGGTACTATTGTACCAGGAAACATTTGTGAACCCCAAAAGACAAACTAGGAGCGAATTCTGATGTAATCACACTAGGGTCTTTATTTACAAGCTTGAGCTTGGGCTTACTCACCAACAACTCACAGGATGGTTTGGTGAAGCAACCTAGAACTCTCATCAGGACAAAGTTTTGTAGGAAATGGCAAGCAAGGGATGAGTGTTTCTAGCCTGGCAAATATCTGAGGGGTTATTATGGCCTTTAACATAATTGGCTGGTGCTGGTACCCAAGCCATAAACTTAACTTATGTTTTCCTCCTGATTGACAGTTGTTAGGAAGTAAAGTGCCAGAGGCAGGCTTGCAACATAGAGGTTCAGAATTGTTGGGGAGTAACCTGGAAACTGGTTACTGGTGCTAGGTACCAGCCTATTAGTTTACTCAAGTTCAACCTTAGGTCAATTTCTCTAAAATGGAGTCTGAACCCAATATCTGGTCTCTCAGTACTTGTAGTCATATACTGTATTACCATATTCTTTTAATATTTTTCTAGCAAATCACAATGTTTTGTAGCTTACTCGATGTATGCTTTTTCATTGAGGGAACCATGTAATTTAATTTACAAACAGAGGAGTTTTTCTATGGTTATTGAATGAGTGATCATATGTGCATGCATAAGTAACACATTATTTGGCATAAAATCCAGACAGATTAAGCCTTTATTTTTATCTAAACTCATTCTTTTGTGAACTTGTCATGGAATGGAGGAACAAAGAGTCTTTTTTTTCCCACTTAAAACATAACTAAAGGATTTGCTTTAACCATACTGGAAGACTATACTAATATTTAAGGGACACCCTAATTTTAAAATATTGGCAGGGGAAATTTCATTTAAATGGGTGCCTCTCAAATAGGCTATTTGTGTTTGTGTTAATCTCACCATACTTTAAAAACTCACATACGTGCTTTATCACGTTTCCTCTTACTTTTTGTCTTAGTTAGGGTTTCTATACTAACGTTCTTCTGTCATTCCATGAAACTGCATTGTTTGCCATATATATATATATATATATATATATATATATATATATATATATGGCTAGAGAGATGACTCAGTAGTTAGAGCACCTGACTATTCTTCCAGAGGTACTGAATTCAATGCCAAGCAACCACATGGTGACTCACTGCCATCTATAAAGGGATATGATTGCCTCTTCTGGTATGCACGAAGAGAGGGAAGTCATATACATAAAATACGTGAATAAACAAATCTTTGCAAAACCTAATACAGTCTGTTCGGTCTGTGTAATGTTACTTATGGGTATGTATATGTTTCAATTATATAACCAGTTGGTGTGTTATTCCATAAAGGAAGACACTTCCTTCTCTTCCTACTCAAAGCAGAAGTATATGAAAAGATTTAGAGGAGAAAAGAGAAAGGAATAAATGATATAATTATATTATAATCTCAAAAAATAAAAAAGGAGGATAAAAGACAAATTGCAGTCAGAATGAAGCCAAAAAAACAACAGAAATAGAAACTGTTCATTGTTGAAAATCTGTAAAGCCATATAATTTGTGTGAGCAAGTATGGATTTGTTATGAAATGCAGAGGGCTATGCCAGGCAAGCACACATGCATGCTTACTATCTGTAAAATCTTAAATGCAATGGCCCATCAGTTAATTAATTTCTGTGCTGCTACTGCTGCTGTAGCTAGGATAATCTCTATAGTGCTCTTTTCAGAGACACAGAGAAGACTAATTTTTTCCACACACACACACACACACACACACACACACACACACTCATACACTCACAGAGAGACAGAGAGGGGGAAGCCCCTAATGCACACAGATTGTTTTATTCTTACTAAGTTAAATACCACAAAATATGTTTTCTCTTTGTGTGTATGTAAAAAAAATAAATGGGTACTACAGAGAACTGAAAAGTAATCTTTCTTTAATTTGTATCTTGTATTTGTAACATCCTTTCAGGCCCTGATTTCTCCACTGTATCACACAAAGAAATAAGTGACTCTAATTGCTTTAATGTTCACAGAAGGAACAAGCCCAAGAAATTTTCAACCAATGGTAGAAATAGATCAAGGCCAACACTATCCCACCTTGCCCTTTATCATTCCTCTTAGCATCCATTTGCTACCTGGAGCATATATCTGACTTTCCCACTATTAAATTCATTCTAAGACTGTCTCAGGGTTTACCTGAAAGTACCCAGGGTGTTATTTATAACTATTGATTATAGTACCTCTACAGTGTTAGGATTTCTCATTGACATGATTATTTTTATTGCCTATTTGTTTTATTTGCCTTTTGATTATTTGATCAGAAGCTCTAGAATAGTGGGTGGTTGGCTTAGAGTTTTACCGCTGTGAACAGACACCATGACCAACACAACTCTTATAAAGGGCAGCATTTAATTGGAGATGGCTTACATATTCAGAGGTTCAGGACATTATCATCAAGGTGGTAGCATGCAGTGTCCAAGCAAGCATGGTGCAGAATGAGCTGAGAGCTCTACATTTTCATCTGAGGACTCCTAGAAGAAGAATGGATTCCAGGGAGGTAGGACAAGGGTCTTAAAGCCCAGAACCCTGGTGACATACCTACTCCAAGAAAACCACACCTTCTAATGATGCCACTCCATGAAACAAGCATATACAATCCATCACAGTGATTTTCTGTTTCATACACTAAATATAATGCATTAAAGAATTGTAGCAGTATCTTGAAATTTTGCAAAGCATTATTTGCCAAATTCATTTTTTATTGCTTTGGTGGGCCTTTAAATCCAGACTTTCCTAAAGATAATTTGATTCAGAACTCTGAAATCTTTGATTGTGTCTTGTGGATAAAAAGAAGACAATTTCTAAGCATTCAGATTCACAAGCTCATTGAGTAGTGAAAATTGTATGGATTCAGACTTCTGTGTGATGTGAACACTAAAACTATAGCATAGTCACTGGTACTTCTTTAATACCGCTCTCTTATCCTGACAGTATTTCATTCTTGCTTATCCTGTACATGTCTGTGATTCTATGAAGCTGTTAATTCTAATTGGAGTTTTCTTAATTTTGTGTATTAATGGGGTAAAAATATCAACAAATGTATATAGATATTTTTGGTTTGAAAAGAGCTTCAAGGGCATTTCAGTGATGCCTCTGGATCAATTTAATTTCCTTGTGTGTGTCCTTCATTTGTGTGTTTTAGCTTGCATGGCTCAATGTATATTTTCTAGGCTTTCACCAAGTAGTATCTGAATTGTATGAGGACTGCCACGCTCCTATCCCATGATTATTATGGTGAAAGAATTCTTTGCATGGACTGTACTATTAATGTTGGACAAACTTGGGAGAAAAGGCAACAGATATTCTTGCTCAGTACAGGAGGCCAGAAGTGCAAAGTTATTATAATTGTTTGTTCCTTATTGGACGTCTCAGAGGGAAACATTTATCCCCCATGTTTCTTCTGAAATCTAGTTGTGCATTCAAGAAATCTTCCTTGTCTTTTGGCATACAGATATAATGTATTAATAGGCCTCCATTGTCTTCTCCTATGTGCCTCACTGCTGTCTTCCCATGAATATGTCTATCTCTGGCTCTTCTCTATTCATAAAGCCTCTTGCCATATTGAATTAAGTCTGAAAACAGATACAGACAGTCACATTTTGCAGATCCAAGAAGGGAATGGATTTTTAGAATGTGCTCTTTATTCAAATCAGGATATTGAGATGACCAATCACAATATCAAACTTCTTGGATACAGCATTTGGTATTTTGACACTTGCTCTGAGAATTTATTCATGAAAACAAGTTTGGGGAATTTATTGCTTTTTTCTTGGACCTCCAGATTAAATTTGATGTGAAGACTTTTTTAAAACTAACTTTAACTGAATACGGTGAATATAAAGAGAAAAAGAGACCTTAATAATAGAAAGGGATGAAGAAGGACATCAGAAAAAAAGAGCTGGCATTCCTCAAACTCTAAACAGAAATTATAAATCCTTGTTTGTCAGTGAACCTTGACTAGATTTCATTTGACCAGGCTCAAATAAGCAGGAGTGCAGATATCATCACACCCATACAGTGATTTTATTTCCATTGCTGATATACTCAAATATGACATCCATCAGGCATATGGCAATTCTACTTTTAATTCTACAGTAAGCCAGAAAGTGGGGGAAATAGAGATATATTGGATAACATGTGCAAACATTGAACTATAAGGTACACAAGCCTCAGGTTATAGCAAGTTTGAATCTCAAGGGAGTAAATGAGAGGAAGATGTCTGTAAGTTGAATATACCTATTTACTATTGTTGTTATTTATTATTATTATCAGTACTATTATTATTATTACTATTATTATGGTTTTTAGAATCAAGGTTTCTCTGTGTAATGCCTGCTGTCCTGAAACTTACTCTGTACACCAGGCTGGCCTCAACTCAAAGATACACCTGACTATATCCTGAGTGCTTGAATTAAAGACATGTGCCACCATCACCTGGCCTATACCTGTGAGGTGGTAGACTGTGACAGACAGCCTGGCCCTCTGGTTGAGCACAGGCTTAACCACTGTTGACCCAGTAGGGTTTACTCTACAAGGACTGAAAAGTGTTTTGCCAACACTCCTGGAAAGCCTTTGGCTTCTGTCAAACCGCTATAACCCCCACATTCCCCTGTAGAGAGGTCTGTCATGTGAGGTCTGTCACATAGGAGCAACACCAAGACATCCCACATGCATATAAGGTATCCTTAAACTCTCAGACCAAGCCCTTCCTCAGGTAAAGGCATGGCCACACCTCCAAACCCTGCCACAGGTAGAGGCATAACTAAGCAGCCCCAAGCCATCCCCATGTTAATGAGACACCTAGAGACTTAGCCGCGCCCCTTCCCATTTACTGCATCTGCCTTGGCCCTCCTAGAGATTGTGGTACGATCTCATCCACACCACTCATCATGATTCTAATAAATGCCTTAGAATTATGGACTGTCTCTATTCATCTTGACCTGCCTCTGGAAGCAAGGGATCCAGCCTTCGATTAAGGAGTCATGTCTAAACTCTAGATGAGGGCATCTCAGCACTTCCAGATGGCACCCATTCACCCAAGCCGAAGCAGCTATCCAGCACACAAAGTGTGCCAACTGGGTCCCGTGGCGGGCCAGCTGCACTCTGCTGCCCCATCAGTTCCTAAGTCCTACAGCTTCTGGTGGCATCCAAGATGTCCAGAGCCTGAGAACTCCAGAGCCGGCAGCAGCAGTCCCCAAGAATGGCCCCCTCCCCCTCCCACTGGTGTTGTCCCGGCTACTTCCCATAGCTCATGCCCTACGGAAGATGCACAGCCACTTCCCACGTGTCCCACACCTCACTCAGGAGCCGTGAGCGCTCAGGGCAGACATGAGGGGCTTCACTCTCCACAGCACCAGTATGGTCTCACCATACCCACTATTTTTAATACCAACTTTTAAGATGTACAGGTAGCATGGTATTCATCATTGCAGAATACCTTAAAATAGTGAGAACAGTATCATGGGATACATATGTAAAACCTCAGAGACATAAGACTAGACTAGACTCTAGATCTGAATTCAGGAAACCCCAGACATTATGGGGCCCTGTGACAGAGCTGCCAATCTGGAAAATACTGAAATATCTACCCTCTGGGATCTAGATGGATCCCAGAATCTGCTGTTTCCCTTAGTTTCTGCTCAGCATTTGTTCTTCATGCCAGTATATTTTTATTGCCTGGAGGCACATACATGTGTGATATAGGAATGCACTCTTCAAAGAACAAATGTCTTTGAGTGCAGAAGTACACAGAAATGAAAGGAATGTGGCCTCTCAGGGAAGGCAAGTGACTCTGCACAGCTTACATTTTTTGTAGTTTAGATCTGTTCAATTTAATAAAAAAGTGTAGTAGAAGTATATATATTTCAAATACACACACTTGTTTATATATGAAAAAATAAATACACAAAATCACCTTTTATCTTGGCCTTAAAACTTGTAACTTTAAATTTTTTCATTGTAAATAAATATACTGTGTCAGGATGTGTTTCAAAATATTTGTGTGGGTACCACACATACATAAGTGGTATTAGAATACACTTCCAGGGTCATAGCATTGTTTGACATAATATAATAACCCGTTCCACATAAGTGCTTGCTGGCCTATGTCATTATTCTGGTAGAAATATAATATTACAATGCAAATTACATTATATATATAGGCCAGTCTCTATTTTTAAGCAGAAGATAGTGTTTACAAATAATGCAATCATCTCTTCTTTTCAGTTCCAGTTTGAGTTCAGGGCCTCACATGTTAAACAGGTAACTTTCACCTAAATAGCCTGTCCTATGATAGTCTGCATCCTTCTTTCTTGTTGCATATTTGCCAGTTTGTCTCTAGGATGAATTCAAAGAAGAGGTGTTACCAGGCCAACATAAGCGTATATTTTAGTTTCCGATTAATACAGATAGGCAGAGATTAATCATGAGTATTAGTAAAATATTGAGATTATTTTCTATTAGATTACAGATATGCTTCAATATTGGTATGAGATCACAAAATATAATGTACCATTTTTATTTAATAGTAATGGTTCCCTGGGTTACATTCACTCTGACAAAACACACACACAGAGGGAGAGAGAGAGAGACAGAGACAGAGACAGAGAGACAGAGAGACAGGCAGATATACACAGAGAGAAGAATGTTCACACTGTTGCCCTTTCCCCACTATATCTGCACACATGCATCAGAGGCAGTATGGCTTGGCTGTCTCTGAAATGCAGAACAAGCATCTTCTGCTAATAAAAGTTGCAACAGAAGGAGACTGCATCCTCAATTCAGTAAAATATGCAAAGCCATGTGCTAAAGCCCGCAGAGGCAGGAAGTGCCCTGGACTGAGTTCCAGCTGCAGGGCAGCTGTGGAAAGCCTCAAATGTTTGAAATAACAGTCTGTGAAGGGGAGGACTCCTGTGTTGCAGGATGTACTACTCCAAAGATTTCCCTAGGCTTTGTTGTTAAGTGATTTATTCCTACCCATAACAGTTTGTTCTTTTGTTTGTTTTGTTTTTTCTATATTTTACTGAATGAACTAATGGACAGACTATGGTATGTAGATGCTAATTTCCTAGAGAAATCTGGGGACACTATTCTATCAGAGCTTGCTTTAAGTTATCCCAAGAAGACAACATTGACAGGCCATTGAGCTTTGAAAAGGCTTCCTTCATTCCCTCTAGACACTTACTTCATTTGTGTCTGTGCTTGAAAATGTATATAGTATTTTAATAGGGTAGATTTATTATAAAATTTAACTTCTGTTCTTGGAGAAAGCATGTCCTATTATTAAAGAATATTGACATCAATGGGCAAATATAAACAGAGATTAATGGATTCAGCTGTATAAAAATCTATACAATGGGGTAAAAATCCAATAAATTTATTCCCATTAAGGATTTTATGTTTAGTAAAACCAGGTACCAGTGTATTGTGATCTGAATGGAACATAATTTATGAGTGGTGAGATCTGGACTATTCACAATTGCTTCTTTCTATGGAAGATCTGTACCTCTCAAAACATTCACATACTCTAACATGAGCAATTTAGTCCCAGCAGTAACCTTGTCCATTTTGCAGAATACATGGTAAATTTGATTCACCCAAGGTTATCTCAGGTCCCCTTGTAAAAGGTCAGAGCATAAGTGAATTCAATAAGCAATTGTGAGTGTGGAAAAATGAGAGACTAAGTGTATCACTGAAGATTAAAGAAATGACAGGCCAAGACCCACACTGCAGTAGAGCTCAAGGGCAGGGCGGGTTATAACATCTTTACTTTTAGTTCCTTTTGTCAGAGAGAATGTGTGCTATTTTTTATAAGGTATTTCTCCTGCGCACCTTGTTGTCAGTAAGGGACATTATGGCTGTCCACAAGAAGAGCATTCCTATCACACTGAATTGTTACTCTTAAAGCCCTTAGCTGTACTGGGCTGGCTTTACTAAAGGAATACTAATTTTATTTTGAAAAGGATAAAATACATATGAAAAGCTACAATTCCAATAAAGCAAAAACTAAGATAGTGAAAGAATAATCTGAACTCAGATGATACTATGTGTTCTGGTTAACTTTAATTGTCAACTGTACACAACTTAGAATTGTGTACAACTTAGAATAGTTGAATGATCATCTACATCAGACAATCCTATGTGTGTGTTTCTGTGTGTGTATCTCTCTCTCTCTCTCTCTCTCTCTCTCTCTCTGTGTGTGTGTGTGTGTGTGTGTGTGTGTTAACAGTTAATTGTTGAAGGAAGGCCAGGCCTACTGTGGGCATCACCATTCCATAGGCAGGTAGTTCTGAATTATATAAGAAACTGGCTGATATATTCCTGTCAATAAGAAAGCAATACCTTTCATGGTTTCTACTACACTTCTTTGGATGTGAAGTGAGTTTCTTGGCTAATGGTAATACTCTTTAGAACAGCAAACAGGCCAGGCCTGCCCTCAGGTATTATTTCCAGCATTGACTCCTCTCAGTGATTAATTGGAACTTTGAATTATAATCTGAATAAACCTTTTCCTTTCTAAGTTGCTGTATTAATTACTTTACTGTACTGAGATAAAATACTATAACAAAATAACTTATAGAACAGGCTGTATCAGCAGGTGTAGAAAGCTGACATAAAAGTCAGGAAGCATGGAGAGCACATTTCCTTCACACATGCAGGAAGCAGGAAGAGAGAAGAGGAAGTAGAGCTGGGCTATAAAACCTCAAAGCTCACCCCAGTGATGTGCTTCCTTCAGGAAGCCTCTATCATTTAAAATTCATATATTCCTAAACAGTACCACTAAGTGGGGACCAAGTATTTAATAGTACAGAAACCTAAGAGAGACATTTTCATTTACACCACTAAAATGACTTTGTTTAGGATGTTTTATCATAGAAAGAGCAAGGGAATTAGAGCAACATGTTATTAGAGCAAAACTGACTTTCTGTGTAATCAGCAAAAATTAGTAATTATTGTGTAATAATAATGTGAGGGAAAAAAAAACCAAATTCATAGCAGGCACCCCACAAACTCTGAGAAAGTTTCTCCACAACTTGAAAATTTGGCCCCAAAATGAACTATAGAGTAATCAACAAAAAATAGAAGACTATAATTCTCCAGAAGGATGAAGATCACAAAACATTAGTATTATAGAAATAAGATTAGAGCCTGGAGGAAGGAGCCTTCTTGTTTCCATCTGTGGCGCGAGACCTCTGCCTGGGCCACCAGGGCTCCATAGTCAAATAGGGCAGGGAGAAAGCTAGCCTCCCAGGACTGTGGAAAAAGCTATGAGAGGAGGTAAGAGGAACAACACTGCTCAGCAGGACATGCCTGGAATCCTTGGGACACAGATACTGAGGAACAGCCAGGAAGAAGAAGCCTTCCAGTTTCCATTTGTGGCAGGAGACATCTGCCTGGGGACATAGCTTCCCAGGAGTGTGGCCAAGCCTGTCTGCTCAGAGCAACCCACCTGGAATACCAAAACACAGGGACTGAGGAGTGGCCTTCTGGTCTCTTTCAGTGGCCAGGGTGTGGATCCTGTGACACAGGGCTCCATACTCAAATAGTGCCAGGAGAGAGCTGGTATCCCAGGAGTGCTGACACACCTTCAAGCACAGGCAAGACCATCACTTCTTTTCAAATTCACTGGACCTAGAGGGACCCTTGCAAAACCATCAGGACACAGGAAACAAGGGAAAGTGGGGGACTAGATCATTCTGGTTTCTATCTGCACCCCAGAGCTGACCCTGCACCACAGCTCTCCAAACCAAAATTCCTCACAGAGAGAACTAGTCTTCAAGGAATATTGACACCTAGGCTTGCAGGAAAGACAAGCCACAGTCAGAGAAAGTAAGACCAGCTAACACCAGAGATAACCAGATGGCAAAAGGCAAGGGCAAGAACATAAGGAACAGAAACCAATGCTACTTGGCATCAGCAGAACTCAGCTCTCCCAACCCAGCAAGCCCTGGATACCCCAACACACCAGAAAAGCAAGACTAAGACTTAAAATCACATCTCATGGGGATTATAGAAGATTTTAAAAAGGAAATAAATAACTCTCTTAAAGAAATACAAGAGAACACGGGTAAACAACTAGAAGCCATTAAAGAGGAAACACAAAAATCCCTTAAAGAATTACAGGCAAACACAATCAAACAGACGAAGAACCTGAACAAAACCATCCAGGAACTAAAAACAGAATTAGGCACAATAAAGAAATCACAAAGGGAGACAACCCTGGAGTTAGAAAACCTTAGAAATAAATCAGGACTCATAGATGCAAGCATCAACTAACAGAATAAAAGAGATAGAAGAGAGAATCTCAGTTGCGGAAGATACCATAGAAAACATTGACACAACAGTCAAAGAAAATGCAAAATGCAAAAAGCTCCTAACATAAAACATCCAAGATATCCAGGATACAATGAGAAGACAGAACCGGAGGAAAATAGGTATAGAAGAGAGTGAAGATTCCCAACTTAAAGGACCAGAATTCTATCAGACCTTCTAAGAAGACCTAATACTAATACTCTTCAATCTATTCCACAGAAAAGAAACACTAGGAACACTACCCAATTGATCCTATGAAGCCATAGTTACACTGATACCAAAACCTCACAAAGATCCAACAATAAAATTAAACTTCAGACCAATTTCCCATATGAATATCGGTGCAAAAATACTCAATAAAATTCTCATAAACCAAATCCAAGAACACATCAAAATGATCTTTCACCATGATCAAGTAGGCATCATCCCAGGGATGCAGGGATGGTACAATTCCCAGAAATCCATCAATGTAATCCACTACATAAACAAACTCAAAGGAAAAAAAAAAACACATGGTCATTTCCTTAGATGCTGATAAAGCATTTGACAAAATTCAACATCCCTTCATGATAAAAGTCCTGGAAAGATCAGCAATTCAAGGACCATACCTAAACATAGTAAAAGCAATATACAGTAAACCAGTGGCCAACATCAAACTAAATTGAGAGAAACTCGAAGCAATCCCACTAAAATCAGGGACTAGGCAAGGCTGACCTCTCTCTCCCTATCTATTCAATATAGTACTTGAAGTTCTAGCTAGAGCAATTAGACAACAAAAGGAGGTCAAAGGGATACAAATTGGAAAGGAAGAAATCAAAATATCACTATTTGCAGATGATATGATGGTATACTTAAGTGACCCGAAAAACCCCACCAGAGATCTGCTACAGCTGATAACTTCAACAAAGTGGCTGGATAAAAAATTAACTGAAGCAAATCAGTACCCTTCCTATAATGGAAGGATAAACAGGTTGAGAAAGAAATTAGGGAAATGACACCCCTCACAATTGTCACAAACAATATAAAGTATCTTGGTGTGACTCTAACCAAACAAGTGAAATATCTGTATGACAAGAACTTCAAGTCTCTGAAGAAAGAAATCGAAGAAGACCTCAGAAGATGGAAAGATCTCCCATGCTCATGGATTGGCAAGATTAATATAGTTAAAATGGCCGTACTGCTGAAAGCAATCTACAGATTCAACACACTCCCCATCAAAATCCCAACTCAATTCATCATAGACGTAGAAAGAGCAATTCTCAAATTCATATGGAATAACAAAAAACCCAGGATAGCAAAAACTATTTTCAACAATAAAAGGACGTCTGGGGGGAATCAGCCATCCTGACTTCAAGCTGTACTACAGAGCAGTAGTGATAAAAACTGCATGGTATTGGTACAGTGACAGGCAGGTAGATCAATGGAATAGAATCAAAGACCCAGAAATGAACCCACACACATATGGTCACTTGATCTTTGACAAAGGAGCTAAAACCATACATTGGATAAAAGACAGCATCTTCAACAAATGGTGCTGGTTCAACTGGCAGTCTACATGTAGTAGATCGTGAATTGATCCATTCCTATCTCCCTGTACAAAGCTCAAGTCCAAGTGAATCAAGAACCTCCAAATAAAACAAGATACACTGAATCTAATAGAAGAGAAAGTGGGGAAAAGTCTCGAACACATGGGCACAGGAGAAAAGTTCTTGAACAGAACACCAGTGGCTTGTGCTCTAAGATCAAGAATCGACAGATGGGACCTCATAAAATTACAAAGCTTCTGTAAGGCAAAGGACACTGTAAATAGGACAAAATGGCAACCTACAGATTGGGACAAGATTTTTACCAATCCTACATCTGATAGAGGGCTAATATCAAATGTATACAAAGAACTCAAGAAGCTAGACTCCAGAGATCCAAATAACCTTATCAAAAAATGGGGAAGAGAGCTAAACAGAGAATTCTCAACTGAGGAAACTCAAATGGCTGAGAATCACCTAAAGAAATGTTCAACATCCTTAGTCATCAGGGATATGCAAATCAAAACAGCCCTGAGGTCCCACCTCACACCAGTCAGAATGGCTAAGATGAAAAACTCAGGTGATAGCAGATGTTGGCAAGGATGTGGAGAAAGAGGAACACTCCTCCATTGCTGGTGGGATTGCAAGCTGATAACAACCTCTCTGGAAATCAGTTTGGCAGACTCAGAAAAATGAACATAATACTAGCTGAGCACCCAGCTATTCTACTCCTGGGCATATACCCAGAAGATGCTGCAACATGTAATAAAGATACATGCCCCACTATGTTCATAGCAGCTGTATTTATAATAGCCAGAAACTGGAAACAACCCAGATGTCCCTCAACAGAGGAATGGATACAGAAAATGTGGTACATTTACACAATGGAATACTACTAAGCTATTAAAAACGATGACTTCATGAAATTCACAGGCAAATGGATGGAACTTGAAATATCATCCTAAGCGAGGTAACTCAGTCATAAAAGAATGAACACGGTATGTTCTCACTGATAAGTGATTATTATCCGAAAAGTTCAGAATGCCAAAGAATTGCTTCACAGCAACCATTGGGCTGAGTGTGAGGTCCCAGATTGAGGAGTTAAGAGAAGGGACTGAGAGAGCTGACAGAGTTGGCAGTCCCATGGAGGGAGCAACAATGTCCACTGGCCTAACCTCCCGAAGCTCCTGGAGACTGGATCACCAAGAATACACATGGAGGGACCCTTGGTGCTGGCCACATATGTGGCAGAGGAAGATCTTGTTAGCCATCAGGGAAAGGAGAGGCCCTTGGGTCTTAGGGTGTTAGATACCCCAGGAGAATGTGAAGGAGGGCAGACGAGAGTGGGTGGGTGGTTAGGTTGGGGAACACCCCCATAGTGACAGGAAGAGGGGGGATATAATAGGGAGGTTCCAAAGGGGAGATCTGGAAAGGGGGAAACATTTGAAATGTAAATAAAGTATCCAAAATTTTTTAAAATATTAATACCAAAAAACAAACAAAAAGAAATTGAGAGGACATTAAGCATAATTGAACTGATGTTGGCTACTGCCAGGATATCAGTGCTTTATTTCACTTTTGGCGGTATCTTACCATCCTCATCATTGTTGTGGCTCATACCTGTCAAATCTAGGATTCTTGAGTATTTTCCTCTCTTAGCTTTTATGGCACATTTCATGTCAGATCTAGACTCATCCCACTCACTTTTGTATCTAAAATGTTTAGTGTCTTCAGTAATTGGGTCTTACATTCAACTTCTGGGAAGCAACAAAGGATAACAGCAATAGACTATATTGTTTTGGGAGTCCTTTGGTCTCCCCTAACAACAGGGCATGAGGTTTTCCATGCCTGTTCCTGGGATTTTTCTTAGAAAGTTTATGGCTTTGGGGGAAGTGTTATCATCTCAAATGGGATAACTTCACTTAGACTAGATATATAAGTATGTACCTACGTTTATATGTTTTATATATAAGTTTGGTAAATATAAAATGATTTGATTTCCTATGGCTTTCAACCAAAAAAAAAAGAGAAAAAAAAAAAAAAAAAAGAAAGAAAGAAAGATTAACAGGTCTGATTAAATTCTATCTAGGATCCTAAAATTTGTGTTACTACAAAAACAACAGCCAAACATTAGCAGAGAGACTTGCAAGATTCCAAATACATGACTTAGTTAATAGGTGTTTACTAATAATAATTCTTTGGAACTACTCATACTAGCGGTTATGTAGATGCAAATTTGGGGTGCTTCTAGGTGAAGGCTATTCAAGTACTATTTACTGAGAAATATCTCAGTAAAAGTTTATTTCCAAGTTTAAAACAAAATCAAAAATGAAATTGATGTTTTCAAGTATAGCATAAACAGATATATTATTGGGAATCTAAAATTATGGTTCATTTCTCCTATCATATCATCCTGCATACATACTTTGTCTCTGGGTCTATCCAGTGCTAAATTCAGTCCACTATGCCTCAGTTCCATGAATCCTTATCCTAGGCTATCTTCTGTAGAGTTAGCTACCTGGGCTTCTCTACCACGTGACTTCTGTAAACACCATGGCAATGAGAGATCAAAGACTGGGAAGTTGGTTGTTCCACTCTGGCTGTTCACTTCGGCTTGAGAGCTGTACAGGTCTACTTTGTTCCAAGATTCCTCTGACAGCTCTTACAGAACATCCCAATTCCAAAGCTGTAGTTGCAGCAGTGTGTTGTGTGCTCTTGCACCCCCTCCCTCATACTGTCAGGTCTAGATGTGATAACTGTCATTGGAGCTTCCTTTATGCTGGTCACCCTTTGCTGAATTCCCAGCTACTGTATGTGCATGAATCATCATATTCTTGCCTAAATCACAATGTAGACATAACCTATGTATTGCAAAACCATTCATACAGGTACAAACGTCATGACTTCTGTAGCTAAAATGGCAAGAGTAAATAGCATCTACTGAATAGAAGAAACCATGTCTGACTATGTCACCCATTGGCTTCACTGTAGTGTGTATCTGTTCCATGGTGAGTACTCAGTATTCTTCATCTCTAGTACTCATGGAAGAGGAAGCTATTGGAAGAGTGGGGCCATCTCCCTCCTGTGTCCTTGTAAGTGCAATGTCACCCTGTGCTGTCCTACTCATGCTCTAATCAAGAAAGCCCTTCCCTGGTGTGAGAACCTCAACTGTGGACTACGGAAGACTCCAGAACCCTACAAAATAGATCTCTGTTATTGATTCACTGTCCAGTCTAACTTAATATGTTATTACATCATATAATAGATTTAAATGATGTATTCTCTTTATATGTAGAGGACTACATTTACACACTATGTATACACATGTATAGCTCTTTTACTAGGATATACTATCAGAAATATCCTAGATTTCAATTTTATATGTTTAGTGGCCAGAAAAGCCACTCATATATAGAATACAATCAATATCTTTGAAAAAATGTTTTAATTAAAAATATCAACAGGATATGGATCTTCACAAATGTTTTATTAATATCCTCTGGGATTTGAGAAGATTTCTTCATTTGAAGGAGGTAGAGAGTTTTTGACAGAAATGACTCCATTGTATAGCTAAGAAGCTGCACAGAAAACAGCAATAAACTCCTATCTCATCAGGAATTCTTTCAACATTCCTCTCAGAATGAAACCTGTACAGAAAATTCCTCAGACAATCAGAGACAAGCTTTGTGGATACAGTAAATAAATTTTTATTGCTAAGTAAGCTAAAATGTGAGCAGGAATGCTTAATGATACCCTGGCTACTGTGGCAGCGAGAGTTGCTAGCTTACCATCCTTCATCCATTGCTGACATGTCAGCTTTAACACTTCACACTTGACTGAGGAGCTATTAAAACAATTATTAGGTCATTAAGAAGGACTTTCAGGAGTGGTGTTGAAGCCACACACTAGAAGAAAACTTGCTATGTAGGCGTATTAGCTTGCCACAGTTTGACCTGGATCTGAACAGATGCCAATCTTAAGTCCTAATTTTTAATCTTTTTTATTACTGGGATTGATGAAGACATTCCCAGAGACATCTTAGAAAATATATTTCAGGCTTATCAATACTCCATCCATTGATGCCTGGACTGGAAAAAATCGAGCTTTAGAATGTCTTTCATTATAAATACCCATCATATGCCCGTTCAGAGAGTGAAAAGAGAAAGGACAAATTTGAAAAGTGAAATTTCTCTCTCCTATTTTGGGGGTCATGAAAGAGCATGACTCAGCAAAATTTTCTGCCCTATATTTTCAAAATCATTTCTAGCAGTTACAGCTTTTGGCCCTTAGACACAGTTTCTCCAGGTGTTCTTGTCTGTTAGAACAGACATTAGCTGCGCTAATGACTCTGCTCATTCCTCTGAGTTTGGAGACGTGTTCCTTCTCACCTGTCATCTCCTAAAGCTCACTTTCTTCATGTAGCATACTGCATCTTAAGACTTCTTCCTCTATAAGCTACACCTGCTTGCTAATTATCTCTCTTCTCCAGAGACAGTTCTATCCCATCTCATAAAAGCAGGCACAGAGAAGAACATATCCTACTCAAACTAATTTACATGGATTATAAATTATTATTAGGCCCAACAAATGAAATACTCATTAGCATTTCCAAAAAGAGCTAATGCAAATTAATTAAATGTTTCATAACTCGATATCTCTAAGAAAAATAGTTCTGGGTCTGTGTTTGTTTCTTTGTTTCTTCTTTTTTTTTTTTTTAGATTTAATGATGTAAAAGCTATGATTTCTGCTGTTTTGTGTAGTCACTTACATCAACCTTTGGTAAAATGTACATGAAATTATGTGAAAAATGGCAAAGGTTTTGTAACTGTATCTGTACAATATCATAGGGCTGCGCTTCTTTTATTTATAAAAAAAGTTCAAGCATTTTCAAGTATTTTGTAGCTTGATAGAGTAATGCATTCGAATGCATGATGAATGCTCTCTGGGTTCCAGCCCTCAACTACACCAAAGGAGAGAGAGAGAGAGAGAGAGAGAGAATAGTTACCATTTGATCTGGGAAAGCCCTTGCAAGGAGTCATTTATAAGTATCTAATTTCTACACCAAAAAACAAAACAACAACAGAAAGAGTTGTTAGTGATGCTCTGACTGCTGCACTCCTGCTCTGCCTCAAGCTAAGCAAGAGGCCCCCTCTGGGCCCCCACCTGGCCTTTGCTGCACAGCTTCTTCTCTTGGCTACAAGCCCCCGCAAAACATCTCGGTGAATCAGGTTCACAGGGGGCAGATGTTGTGGAAAAGGAGGTGGTACACATGTTTAATCCTAACACTTGGGAGGCTACATAGTGAGTTTCAGGACAGCCAAGGCTAAACAAAGAGACCCTGAAATAAGCAAAGATGGTTTTCAGAGAAGGAATAACTTGACTCTCCGAGTCACTAATTCATTAGTCCATTGATTGCCACTCCCTGAATAGCAGCTCCTCTATATGGCAGCTCTATTCCAAAAACATTGATCTAGCTGAGTTGCATAATAAGGCTGGGGTCAACAGAAGCAGGAATGGGGGAATAGGCTTATAACTTTGTTTGGGTCATTTTCTGTTTCAGTTTTGAAATGCATAATAATATAGGTTGAAATGCATAATTACCTCCCACTCATCCTATGACCTGTATCTTCCTGCCTTCCTCCATATTTATTTATTTATTTATTTATTTATTTATTTATTTATATGAAACAGAAATTAAATACATAGAATGAAATAGAGACCTATTTAAAAGGTCTTAATTCTCTATTACTGTTTAAATGCAAAGCCAAGCAAAAACATTAGTAACAGGTTTATTTTTTCTTTCATCTCCTCCAACCACCTGCCCAAATGGCAGTCTTTCTAATAGCATGGACATGTAGGGACACAACCAAGTGCACATGCCAAAGTGACTGCAGTGTTCCCGAGACCCCAGCATCTGGACTGGCTGGCTCTTCTAAGCAAAGCACTGGGAGACACTTCGGTGCCTTTTATATTTTCACAGAACACTTTCTCACACTTCATTATTCACCTGAAACACTAAAGAAAAATGTTCCTTTGTTTATTTAAGTATTAAAAATAAAGAAGAACATAAGAAAGAACAAAATTATAGCATCAAGGAAAATGTTTGCAACGGGAGAGAATGCTAAGCATATTAGGCCAGCCTCCAAAAGAAAAATATCCATATTTTCTCTCAGTCATGGTTCCTAGTGTTTACAAGGATACATAAAACCCTGTATCTACATATGGCATGAAAGTTGAAGTAAAACTCTTTAGGTAAATACTCAGAGAAAACAAGAATAATAAAAGAGAGGACAAGAAAGGAGAAGATGGAATATGCTCAGTGTATGACCTCTACTTACAGGAAAATGTCCTTATGTAGCACAACTATGTACAATGAATATACACCGTGACAGCAAGATACAGGTGAAGGTTTTCTTTAAGGCATTTAAAAAGAGGAACATGGAGTCTGCTATGGGATTGTGTCTCCCAAGAATGTCAGAAACTGCACCCATAAAGTCACACCAACATGATTGCCTAAATATGAACTGAGAAGGGACAAGAGGAATAAACATGCCAAAGTGTCTGGGGAAAGCCCAAGAGGCCTCAACCCTACACAAAGAACTACAGGCAAGTAAGGAATGCAGAGAACAGGAAAAATGGTTTTTCTCAGGAATGAGCACACAGATTTGTTATCCAATACCAAATGGTTTGCACCGAAAACATTCATACAAGTAATATACAAGTCACAAGCTGAGTAGGATTTATTTATGTATTTGTGTGTGTGTGAAGCAATAATTAATAAAACTGAAGTCATGAATTGATAGAGAGCAAGGACGAGTATATAGGAGGGTTTCAAGAGACAACATGAAAGGGGAAACGCAATAATCTTAAAACTTAAAGGTTAAAAGAAAAATGTTTTAAAATATAGGACCTTGATATTATATATTTTCCCCTCGGTATTGGTACTCATTCTGTCCTTGAACGAGGACAGACATTTGCAGAATTTCACTTCATTAATGAACAATTGTCAAATCTCCTGAGTGTGTGCAAACTCAAAGCCCACTGAGGTCCTTCCATAAGTACTTACTGAGGATGCAACGAGCACACGTCAGTCTGCCTCTCCTGTTCCCTTGCAGAGAACACAGTTCTGTAGAAATGAAATCCTGCTGTCCTGTTCATAGTCCTGCTGCAGTCAATCTTAGCGCTTGTTAAGTTGTTATTTGTCCCTTTTATTTCTCTGGCTTTCGAAAAGAGCCACTAACATGCTTTAAGCTCAGGCTAGGTGACATCTGAATATCCTCCAAAGCAAATGACTAGTAAGACCAATAACACCTTGTTTTATGATAACTGTACAATAAAAATTATATCATTTTCAAATGAAAAAACTATAAAATTGGTAAAGAAACTATTTTCTTTTAATTTTAACATCAGGGTGCTATAGTACAATCTTTGGAATGTACATATATTTGTGATCTTTCAAAACACACAATCCTTTAACACATCCTGAATTCTCTTCATGTAAAAATACACTCTGCCATCTGTTGCTATACAAAAATGACATTGTAGTTTAATGATATTGATGAACATTTTTTCTTCTTTCTTTCTGAGGATGACCAATTTGAAAGCAGCTTAGATGGGTGATGTGGCCCTGGAGTTTTTGGAAGCTTACGATTCAGCTGCTGGCAGGTAACAGTCTCTAAAAGGCTTGCCTGAGGATGAGAGACCCTATCCTCAACTCTGTCACATCACCAGTGATTGGTCATTGGCTGTTGGATTTTTAGACTTCATAGTATGGACATGTCCATGAGATTGCTTGAGAACCCCTTTTATACACTTACTACCTTTACTCTGAACCTCAGGACAGCACAGTGCAGACATGACAGTGTGCTGCTGTGGACTTGATGACTATGCCCCTTCAAAAGTCATATGCCAAGAGCATAACTCTTCATATGAAGGTATTAGAAAATGATGTGTGGGGGGTAATTATAGAGCATGAGGGTGAGGGGCTGTCAATGGGTTCAGTATTTTTCAACCATGTTGCTTTCATTCTTTTAATGAAGAGAAATTCATATCCAAAGGAGGAAGTGAGTCCTAGTGAGAGATGCAATCTGCCATTAACTTGATTGTGGACTTTTCATATATTAAAACAGTGAGGAGTAAATGTGGTTTTTTGTTTGTGTTGTTGTTGCTTGTTTTTTTGTTGTTGTTGTTTTGTTTTTTGGGGTTTTTGTTGTTGTTGTCTGTTTGTTTTTCTTCCAGCCATGCAGTGTGCAGGAAGTTGATATAGCTTCCCAAACAGACTAAACCATGGTTTGTGGTCCAGGATTTGTCACACACTTTTATGTGACACATTCTCTTAGTCACATTCACAAATCCTGATACAATGAGAGAAGCATCTGCAAAAGAATATCGATACCAAGGTGGCGTAGGTCATGGAGAACCACATCAAGACTGGCAGCCAGCATGTGAAAAGCAAGAATACTTTCTTATACACATCTTAGGCAGTGAAAAAATGTTTGTTGACTGTATATTTTTTTAAAGACTGAGAAATGGGAAGCAGAATATTCATGAGTACTGATGATTCATGAATAGGGAGCAGCCTTCATCTTGCCTGCCATGGTCTCTACCCAAGAATTTCCCCTTTATCTTTACATAGTGAATTACTATTTTTGCCTTTTAAGAAATATTGACACATGGAGGGACCCATGGCTCTGGCCACGTATGTGGCAGAGGATGGCCTTGTTGGACATCAGTGGGAGGAGCTGCCCTTGGTCCTGTGGGGGTTCGATGCCCCAGAGTATGGGAATGCCAGGTTGGGAAGGCAGAAGTGGGTGGGTGGCTGGGGAGCACCCTCATAGAGGCAGGGGAAGGATGGGATAGGAGGTTTCTGGAGGGGAGACCTGGAAAGGGGATGACATTTGAAATGTAAATAAAGAAAATATCCAATAAAAGAAATAAAACAAAATGTTTATTTATAAAAGGAAAAATATTTCTGTATTTATTTTAATTTATTTTATGTGTTTGTATGTGTGCCTTCTTTTTGGTATGTGCCCCACTGGCATGCAGGTACCCATGAAGCACAAACAATAATGTCTGATCTCTCAAAACTGGCATTACAGGTTGTTGTGAGCCTTTATTTTGGCTCTCAGAACTGAATCCAGGACCTCTATAAGATCAGCAAGTGCTCTGAACAGCTGAGCAATTTCTCCACCCAATTTCCAATAAGAACGCTTTTTAGATAAATGATTTAGAAAGAAAACAGCTAAAATAAGCCTCTTACCGAGCCGGAGCATTATCATTTTACTCTGAAGATAAAACTTAAGCATGGTGCTGATAAAAAGAGACTAGCTTTCAAAGGGTTATCCCACTTCTTTTCAAAACCTTACCTACAAATCAACCTCTACATTGACCTCCTACATGTGGTAGGGCACAGACTGAAAATAATGAGCATGTAATCATAATTAGTCATCTCTATTATTTCACAATAACAAGTATATCCTCCTAATCTTCTCTTTTCAAAATAATTAGTGCAAGTGAATAGCATTTTTAAAATTTCAAAGATTTTAAACCTTTGAAATCAAAGGAATATCTTCCTTTACTTAGCCAGCCCCTTCTCCAAGATCAATAGGGTCTTTGTTGGAAACGAAGAAATGATTTTTGAAACCAACTCTCTGTTTCATCATTTTCTCATTAAATCCTTTTATCCTTAGAACTGGTAGGAAGGCAGACGTTCTCATTAGAATTCATTGGTCCAAATAAGACTTTGGCTTAAAACCACTAAGAATTTTCAGATAATTAAAAAAATAGTAATACTTAAGTCAGTGCACCAGAGTTGCTGCTTTGAAAATTTAGCATAATCGCCTCATTGAAGGATTATGTCACAATTCAGTAGACTTGCTTCCAGGAAAAGTATTTTGGTGTTAATTCTAGACGCTTTTCTTCTTCTTTGTACTACACTTGCAGTAGTTGTCTTTTATTTCTTGAAGCACTCTGGAGGGATTGGTAATATTTTACAAATTAAACACTATTTGATCAGACTTAATACTAGAATTTATGTTTGACCACAGTCCTTTTCCTTTGCATCCATGGCAATGACAAATTTTAGTGTGAGTACACATACTTATTCTAGTTGTCATTAAAATTTTCTAATGCTACACAGGCTTTGTGGGAGTGCTTATGTATGTGGTGTGGTGATGTTCTACCACTATTTTTTCATGTGTGGTGTTTCCTTCTGGCCGCTGGGAACCTTCAGCATTCTGAGTCAACCCTGCCTAACTAAGTTTGTTCAGTTTCAATCACACTTTCTAGTTCCTAGAATTTGTAGCTTCTTTTATGAACTTATGTTTTTTCTAATTTTTAATCCCTGTGTGTATTTAAGTCATAAACAAAATAGTAGTGACCTTAGATGTAGTATTTTAGATACTCATTGAAAAGGGATTTTTAAATCATTTTTACTAGTTGCCTGATATGTGTAAGCATTTATCTAAAGGACAGATCATTTAAAACAGTGGAAAGAGCATGACCACATTGGGGACCGGTTTCTAGGCCTTGCTCTCACGCTGGATCACCATATATCATTAGAAAAATCATCTACCATTTGGTTATTCCCCTGTCCCTGCATTGATTTAAGAAATATATGTTATGGGGGGTTCGGATTTAACCCAGTGTTAGAGTGCTTGCCTAGCAAGCACAAAGCCCTGGTTCAGTCCTCAGCTGAAAAAAAAAAAAAGAAAGAAAGAAAGAAAAGAAAGAAATGATGTTATGTGCATAGGGTTACAATCATGTATGAGGCAGGTTATCTCTCTCCTTTATTGTAGAACTATAAAAAATATCTAGTTTTGTTGCCCTATTTATTATTATTTACTTCTTTTCATATATTTCAGTCATATTCTGTCTGTTCCACAGCGTTTTTCTGTTTCTGTACAACTCCCTACCCACCCAACATTCTGTTCTTTCTCTATAGAAAAAAATAAGACAAAAAGAACAAAAACAAACAAGAAAAGAACACATATAATCACCACACATATACACACACACACACACACACACACACACACACACACACACATGGAATCCATTTTGTCTTAGACAACTTTTACTGGTAAGGGAATGTGCCCTCGAAGCATGGTTGATATATCCATGGACACTCCTTTGAAGAAAACTAATATTCCTTTTCTCACCAGTTATCAATTGCAAATAACTTTTTAGTTAGGGGTGGGACTTTAGGTTCACTTCTCCTTCTCCATTCTGGGCTTTTGCCTGGTTTGAATTTGTGCAGGTACCATGCACACTATCACAGTCTCTGTGAGCTCATACATGCCTCATCCCTCTTGTATCTGGAAGATGTTCTTTCCTTAGAGTCCTCAGTCTCCTTTGGTGCTATCACTTTTGACTTTCACCTCACTCAGGATGATTGTTTCCAACCCCATCCATTTATCTGCCAGGTCCATAATTTTATTTGTCTGAACATATGGATAATACTCCTTTGTATAAATACATACATTTTAATTAACCATTTATCAGTTGACCAACATCTAGGCTGTTTCAAATTTTTGGCTGTCATGAATAGAGAGCAACAGTGCATACGGATGGGCAAGTATCTTTGTAGTAGGCTGTAGAGTCCTTTGGGAATATGATCAAAAACGGTATAGCTGGATTTTGTACTAAACCTATGTTCAGCTTCTGTTGAGGAATCTCTACACTGGTTTCCTTAGTGACTCTTCCAGTTTTCAATTTCACGGGCAAAGAATATGTGTAGCCTTTTCCCCACATCTTTACCAGCATCCATTGTTAAATTTGTTTTATAAATTTGGGTCATTTTCTCCAGGAAGAGATAAAATCTCAAGGTAGTTTTAATTTATGTTTCCCTGTTGGCCATGATCATCAAACTGCATTGTGTGTGTGTGTGTGTGTGTGTGCACATGTGCTCGTATTTGTGTGTCATCTTTTTGAGTCTTATACCTCTTTAATATTTTTTTATTTCTTGAGTTTATAATAAAATTACATCATTTATCTCTTATTTTCCTCACTTCAGACTCTCCCATTTAACACCATTCCACTACCACTCTCTTTAAAATTCATGCCTCCTTTTTCCCTTTAATTATTGGTGTGTGTGTGTGTGTACATATAAATGCCCCTAAATACATAAAATACAGCCTGTTCTGTTTGTATAATATTACTTGTATGAATATGTTTTCAAGGTTGACTATTTTTTATTGCATAACAAA
This sequence comes from Rhynchomys soricoides, assembly GCA_019843965.1. Classification (NCBI taxonomy): domain Eukaryota; kingdom Metazoa; phylum Chordata; class Mammalia; order Rodentia; family Muridae; genus Rhynchomys; species Rhynchomys soricoides. The sequence goes on along the minus strand of JADRCH010000239.1, from coordinate 3,801,911 downwards.
TTTATGTGCTCTTTGGGAGATGACTTCTCCTGTCCCCAGTGTTCCTAACTCCCTGAAGTTCTTTGTCTAGGATTGAGGTCTCAGGAGCTCACACACACACGTTTCCAATACCGTGTTTTTTCATTTGATAATTGTTGTTCCTGTTTTGAGGGTTTGGGAGAGTATCAAGGTTCATTTTAGTTGTTTGCATAATCTAGATACCAGTCTTCTATCAGACATATAATTGTTAAAATATGTTCCTTTTTCTAGGCAGTTGCTTTGATTTAATAATAGTGTTCTGCATGCAGAAGACTTTTATCTTTATGAGGTCCCCTTAATTAATTGTTTATCTTAATGCTTGTACTATCAATGCCCTTCAGAAAGCCCTTTCCTATGCCAATGAGTTCAAGTAAAGTCTCAACTTTTTCTTCTGTCTAATTTGGGGTATCTAGAATTATGTTGAGTTATTTGGCAACTCTTATGGAAAGATAAGTGGTTTCCAGGGGACTTCTTCTTAGTGAGTAAAACAAACAAATAAACCAATAAAACTAATTTTTCTTTTTATTTTCAGTTTTTAATTTTTATCTTTATATTTTGATTTCAAATCAGTAAAGATTTTAATATTTTTAGGAAAATAATATCTCTTAACATAAACTTGTGAAATATCACTACATTGATGTCTAAAAAGAGTGAAATTTTAGAATTAAAATATTTCAGGATGTTCACATACTTGTCTATAATGAGGAAGCACTTTGATCCTCATTACAAATGTAATGTTTTTCCACTTTATATGCTATTATTAAATTAGGTTATAGAATATCTTAAAGTAGCTGTATTTTAATTGGCTTTGTCCTAATGATCCACCTATGTAAATGTAAGTAAGGTTAATCCTATAGTTTTAAGAAAATAAGGAAGTTGACAATGTACTGATGTGAATAGGAAAAGTAAAGGATATTTATGCTGAAACTAATTTGGTAATATGTTAAGAATTCAAATCAATATAAATTAGAAAATCTTTAGCAGTTGAGACTGGCTTGACATTTTTGGTTTAATGGCTACAGCTACATCTTCTTTGAGTTTTCAGATGTGAGTATACTACACCTGCAGATTTTTTACTCTGATTGTGTGCATTTTCATAAACATCATACACTGGATAAATGAACTAGTAACTGAGATGACTGTGTAACTAGAGGATTTTCATCCTTGACCCCTTGAAAGTCACTAGATTAGGTCTCCTCACAATTCCATTCCTGGATTTCTGCTTTAATACTATCTTGTATATTGATATTTTCTTTTTCCTTTTGTTACAGATCTGCTCTCTAGGTCTGCAAACCACTCACCTTTGGCACTGTATTTGTGTGGCTTGCTTTGGTGCCCCTACAGAAATGCCAAAGTGCATCCTTAAAATTCTGTCTGTGACACTTTCCTCCTCCTATTAAGGATGGTGTTTTTGTGATGTGTTTGGTTTGGGTCTTGTTTATTGCCTCTGAGAGTTTCAGTACTGAATAGTGTTTCTATTAAGATAAACACAAACGGGCTTTGTTGAACTTCAGTCATGCCCTAAAATATAGCAAGTATTAGTCACAGTTACATAGACAGTGCCACATTTTCATGTTCTGGACCATTGTGAGGACTACCTTGCCCTTCAATGTTAGAAGCATCTCCATCTTTTCCAGAGGACATGTAGCTGGCGCTGTGGTTCACCATTACACATGCCCTGCTTTACTATTCTTCTCTGAGGTGGTTCTCAAAACTTTACACCTTATGTATTTTAATAAGCTAATTTAAAGTGTTCCTTAATTTTGCCCGTGTTCTTTGTATTTTACAAGTTCATTCTAAACTTGATTTTCCTCACTTTTTTGGCTTTATTGCTAGCAATCCTAATAGGGTGAACTGATTTGTATACACTTAATTTGGGAGCAAAGTCTGCTTTCAATCCAAGTTCTACAAACTACAAGTAAATATGATTCTCCCCCTCCTTTTATTACAATAAGCCATATGAACATTTGAATGTTCCTGGAGTATGTGGCAGAATTTCTGACTGATTCTTATAGTCTGTTTTCTTATCTCTTGCTGTTCACCTTCAGGATTTGATAGTTTTAGGTTATGGTAGCTTGTGGATTATTTTCCTCTTTCACTTGAAAATCATTTCCTGCTCCTGTGTCATTTTTCTCCGTGTTTTTACAATGGCAGTTCTCATGTATTCATGGTAGATGTAAAATTCCTTTAACTTGTCTAATGATGCTCATGAAATATTTGCTCATCTGTGGAATTTTTCATGTCTTTTTAATGTTTCTATTTCAGCACAAATTTTTATTTTTCAATATAAAATCATGCATGTATTCTCTCCAATAGGGATTGTTATTGTCTGCGAAGTTTACAGGTACACTTTTGAGGGCATTTAGCAAGACAACATTCAGGAATTGTTTCTCTCATTCCACCATAGAGTTCTGGAATTGAACTCAGGTCTGAGAAAAACATTTATCCACTAAGTCATCTGTGTATTCCCAAATCCATAATTTTTATATTCTTAGTAATTTATAATATTCTTAGTAATTATATTATTTAATATATTTTTTATTATTTATTTATTTATTTATTTACACTCCAGATTTTATTCCCCCATCCACCCTCTGACTGTTCCACATCCCCTACCTCACCCTCATCCCCAGCTGCACGAGGATCTCTGCAACCCCTATACCCCACCCCACCTGACCTCTAAACTCCCTGGGACCTCCAGTCTCTTGAAAGTTAGGTGTATCATCTCTGACTGAACACAGACCAGGCAGTCCTCTGCTGTATTTTGTGTTTGGAGCCTCATATCAGCTGGAGCATGCTGCCTGGTTGGTGGTCCAGTGTTTGTTCCGGAGTGTGGTCATGCTAGGTCCCCTTACCAGACCTTCATAGAAGACCTGATACCAATACTCCCCAAACTATTCCATAAAATAGAAACCAAAGGAATACTACCTAACTCATTCTGTGAAGCCACAATTACTCTGATACCTAAATCATACAAGGACCTAACCAAAAAAGAGAACGTCAGACCAATCTAGCTTATGAATATCAATGCAAAAATACTCAATAAAATTTTTGCAAACCAAATCCAAGAACACATCAAAACCACCATTCACTACTATCCAGTAGGCTTCATTCCAGGGATGCAAGGTTGGTTCGATATATGAAAATCCATTAATGTAATCCACTATATAAACAAACTCAAAGAAAAAAAAATCACACGATCATTCCCTTAATTGCAGAAAAAGCATTTGACAAAATACAACACCCCTTCATGTTAAAAGTATTGGAGAGATCAGAAATTCAAGGCCCATACCTAAACATAAAAACAGCAAACCAACAGCCAATATCAAATTAAATGTAGATATACTTGAAGCAATCCCACTAAAATCGGGGACAAGACAAGGATGCCCACTCTCACCATACCTACTCAATATAGTACTTGAAGTGCTAGGTAGAACAATAAGACAACAAAAAGACATCAAGGGGATACAGACTGGCAAAGAAGAAGTCAAGGTATCACTATTTGCAGATGATATGATAGTATATATAAACGACCCCAAAAATTCTACCAGAGAACTTCTCCAGCTGATAAACAACTTCAGCAAAGTGGCTGGATATAAAATTAATTCTAATAAATCAGTAGCCTTCCTTTATATAAATGATAAGCAGACTGAGAAAGAAATTATTTAATAAGTTTGAGTATGTAATTCTTCACTCATAAGACTTCTACAGGGAAGAGAAAACTGTTAGTCAATTAGGAAGTCCAAAATGTGACATTGACATTTGTATTGTACCAATGTAATTTTCTTTTCTACAGCATAGTTGCTTTATGTTCAAACACATCTCAAGTTGTTTAGATCTCTAGACTCAAATGTTGATTTTTTTCCTCAAAAATTAGGAGGAAACTCTTAATTTTTATTATTAACTGTTATTCATTTGAATATATTTTCTATATGTTTTCTTTTTTTTCTTCTCTCTGCATTCTGGAACATCCACAATATAAATTTACTTCTCATGTGACTGTGATATTTGTGAAGACTTGTCTTCAGGCTCAGAAATTCTCTCTCTCTCTCTCTCTCTCTCTCTCTCTCTCTCTCTCTCTCTCTCACTTTTTGTGCCAGGGTTTCACTAAGCAGCCTAGTTGGCCTAGCTAACTATGTAGTACAATCTGGCCTCAAAATCATAAAGAACTACCTGCCTCTTCCTCCAGAGTGCTGATATTAAAAGTGTGTGGCCTGGCTCTACTGTAGTTTTTAAAGCTCTTAGTCATTTTTGAAGCTCCTAGTTATACTGTTTTGTTTAATTTATTTCATATTTTTACTTCCATGGTTGTTGCTTCACTCTTTTATATTATAAAATTTTTTGCTGAGTTTCTCATTTAAGTTGTTTTCCTTAGGAATGTAGTTAAGAATTCTTTATCACTTTGTACATATCCTTCCTTTGAAGTCTGTTGCTAAAAACAGTTTGTTCCTTTGGAAGCATAACATTACCTTGGCTTGTCATACCTTTTGTGATCCATTGACTTGGCATCTTTTATAAGGTAACTTTCCTAGTGAGAAGCTGTGTATAGAAATTCCATATAAACATATGTAACAATTAAAATTACTTAATTATATCTTCTTAATAAACACATAGCTGAGTTATAAAAGATTACTTTTCTTCAACTACATTCACTGTTACAATTTTATTTCAAGGCAAAAATGGGAAACCTTACTATAGTGACTGATATGATAGCTTCTATATAGGGCAAAGGTTTGCTGCAGTGGCCACTCCTTCCAGCAGTAGTTCCATAATAGTAAAGTGATTGCAGTTACTGTCTTACCATAGCTCTCTAAATTGGTTTTCTTGTTCTTCCAAAGATACTTTTAACTACCCAACATTATTTACAAAACTTGACTTCTTGAAGCATTCAGATTGATTTATTTCACTTGCAACCCAAACTATGAATTATAAACTATCATCTCCCACAAATATCTTTGTAAATTAAACTATGTTCCATACGTTTACAACTCTCTACACTATTTGACAGCCAATAAAAGCTGAATACATTGAAAAAAAGTTTAAAGATATTTCTCTAACATCATCTTAAAGATTCCAAGATAGATGCCGAAATTTAAATCTTACACAAAAGTGTGATTTGTGTGAACCTTCAGGTTAAATTTGTGGTTGTTGTTATTGCTGTTGTTGTTGTTGTTGTTGTTCTTGTTCTTGTTGTTTGTCAAGCTTGGATGTGGAAGGGACAGTATGACAGGGTTCCCACCCCTGAAGCAAAGCATATGGTTTGTTTGTATAATAATGTATATATTTCACTTCATGCTTATCCTTTGGGGAATGTTCTCCCTACCAAGTAAAATGACTCCATGATAATTAGAAACAGCACTTGTCTGGGGGGTGAGAATTTATTTCTCAGCAAAATGGTAATGCTATGACCTTCAGGAAAGACCTTAAGGCTTTGAGAAAGAACTCAGAAAACATGAGTTCAAGAATATATAAATCAGTCTAAGAGCTTTCCTTTACAGGATTTCTCAACTATGCAAAATATAAGGGAGCAATATGAATTTTTTGAAGGGCTTCATTGACATAAAAGAACAGGGACAGCTGCACTAATGAGCCAGCTTCTCAGACAGACATTAAGGAATGAGATAAAGAGATTTAAGGAGTCATGATCTCAAGACAAGATTCCATCCAGCTAAGTTTATTGTTTGTGCTTACAAAGGCAATCAGATTTTTTAGTTCAAGGTCAGCCAGAGACAATAAAGTTTAGGTCCAGATATAGTAGGAGTGGTGACCTCAGGACAGGCCTCCACCCAGCTAGCTTATTGTTTATGCTTACAAAGCACACAGATCTCTGAATTCAATTGCCATGTTTTAAAATAAATAAATAAATAAATACTTATTTTCTTTTCTAAGAATCAAGGGGCTAAGGTCTTAAAGTTCTGATTCATACGATAATCAAAAGGGACCCTGGGTAAACAATTGTATTGGTATGTAAATAAAAGACAATGCTTTGTTATACAAGAGATGAGATGTCTTAAGATCTATTGTAGTTCTTCTTTTAAATTTGTCTGGCAGACTTTCTGACCTTGGTCTAGAAAATCTAAGAATTCTTTCTAGTGGGTTTTCTGACTTTGGTTGGAAAACCCAAAAGCTCTTTTAAGACTAGAGCTGTCTCAAGAGCTATCTACAAGCTGTCAGCTTACAGACCTTCATTGACTTCAAATCATTTCTTCTGCTACTCCCAAATACCTCTTCCTCAGGAACCCCTCTCCAAACCAAAACTGGCCCTTGGCAGTTGTTGTTGTTAATTGATGACTTAAATTTTAGGTGTTTTGTAATTAAAATAAGATCTCAGTAATAACTCCATATTCACTATGGTATTAGGAGCTGATTTATACAGGCATGGCACTCTAGGAAGCCAGGCACACATACCTTACCTTGTTCAGTTACTTTGTTGCCAGTCTCATCTTGCAATTATCATTTAATAGTAGTCCCACAACATAGAGTTCATGTGCATGCTTCTTTATTAATACAGAAACCTGAAAATACCATATACTTTGTATTAGTTTTCATATGACCACGCATTACATATCTTTTAACTTGGAAGAAATGAGCAAGAAATGGTTATAGTTATAAGAACAGATGTGAGACTATGTAGTAGCATATTGGCACTCTCAAGTTTACTGATCCTGTTTCATCCCCTGAAAATTTGCCATGGGTTTCCTGTGAGGATCAAATTAGATTAACAAGGCAGCAAAGGCTAGCCTTTTAAAACACAGTTTATTCTCTAATTTCATTTATGATTTCTACCCAAGTAAAATCCTTTGACATTTATTATTTTAATTACAAATTATTCTTATGAACTTGTAAGATAAATTATAGATAGATAGATAGATAGATAGGATATAGATGATATAGCTATATAGATATGTGTATACATGTGTGCATTTTCATACACATATGAAATAGAAATTCAAGATTGAATATTTTCATGCTAATATATAAGTTAGTAAGAGTATGATGTTTATGTATTATTATTTATCAACTCCCATTTTAAGAAAATAGCACTTAGGTCTAATATGCACTGCCCTTTTTCCTTTTCTAAATAATAACTAGATGCATCAATAATCAGCCAAGAGTAATGGCCCACATTCTATACCCGTTTAATTCTACCACCAAGTGCTTCTGCTCTGCCATCAACTACATCTCCATTATTAATTGAACAACAGGAAAACTACTTAAATAAATTAGCATTTATGAAGGACCTACTAAGTTCTAGTCAAAAGTAAGTTCTAGTTGTAATGAGGCCCTTTGGTTTTTTGTAAATGGCAAAATATTTGTTCTTTAGTAAAGCAGTGATCACATTAAAAAATGATCCCAGCATTTTACAATACCATGAGTTTTTGAGGCTTTCCCATAAATGTAATAAATTTACCTGTAAGTTTTTAATCAATCTCCAGTAAAATAATATTTGCTTATCGATAGTGGGCCCAAGAGGAAAGTTCAAGATGCAATTTCCTCAATGTGTCTATTTTGTTCCAAATTTGTTGTTACATCTAATAGCCTTCAAAATAAAACCATCTTACTGGCAGTTATGACAGACAATATTCACCATTTCTTGCCAGTAATTATGAAATACTTTGCACATATGATTTCTCCAAAGCAATATTGCTTTTGGTGGAGGTATTTGAACCTTTTCAAAGTGTGTGCTTTTATTTTTTCTATATTACTTCAACTCTATCAAACAGAATTTTAGCACATGGAATTTATGTACTGTCTACCCTTTATCCGTGGGAAATATATTGCAGGATCCCAGTATTACCCAAAACTGTATACAGTACCAGATACTATACATACTGTTTTTATGTCTTTTTCTGTAACCAAATATCTATAATAAATATTAGTCTTTAAATCAGATGTAGTAAGCGAATGTCAGTAATTAATAATAATGAAATTGAGTAGTTTTGACAGTAATCTACATGATTCTTTGTCTCTGTCTGTCTTTCTCTTTCTCTTTCTCTCTGCCTCTCCACTCCCTCTCTCTCTTTTACTCTCTCTAGTAGTGCTACAGCATACAGAAGGGCTTTATCAGGTACATCATAGTGATTTGAACCTGAGCCTTGTGAAACCACAGTGGTCAACCTGCCAACCAAGACAGCTACTCAGTGACTAGCATTGGAGTTGTTTGTAAACTGTGAATTTGAACAAAGGGCTGGTGCAGGCCCTTGGCTAGTGGAGCAAAGTAGTACAAGATTTCATCAAGTTATTTAGAACCACACCAAATTTAAAACTCACAAAATATATGTAAAACTTGACATTTATCACTTTGAACCATGGTTGACCTCAGATAACCAAAATTGTGGAGGAAACCATGAATAAGCAAAGAATAAACAGACTTATGATGACTGATACAGGATAAGAAGATTGGAAATAAAAGAATACAGAAGAGAAAGGAGATTCTCACCCAGGAGTCTGGTTGAAGTCTGTCACAAGCCAGGAATAAAAATTCCAGCACAATTAACAAACACTCCTGCGATTTTGTCTATGGAAAGATAGTATTTAATGTATAGAGAAATAGTTCTAATGAGAATATTAAAACAATGAACCATGCTTTTGGCCAAAAAGTATAATATCAAGTACACCCTTTCCCGTTTCACAAACCATAAGCTTACAATTTTCTTGCAACCTCCCAAGCAGCATAAACTCCATTTACATTAGAAGGCATGTCTTAACCCCTTTTTTTCATGTTTGTGACCCCTCCTTTAACAAAACTCCTCAGAAATCATCTAATAACTTATTTACAAACAAACAACAGCAACAAAAATTAGTTCTTTTAAAAATCCTTTAAACAATGTGACTCAGAAGCCACCTAAAATACAAAAATTATGTATATGGCTCTTAAAACATTTAAGTGTGGCACTTGGGTATGTATTTTCTTAAGTACATATTAATCCCTATGCTTAACTCTATCTTAAACTTTCTTCCTAATAAATCTCAACTCTGCTTCATATTGATTTATCCTGATATTTTTTTTTGACTCAGTCAAGAATCTCTCTCTACATGAGTAGAGGTCTCTAAAATGAACTTCTTTGTCTAATACAGGTAGCATAAAGGTATAACAATGTCTTCTGCTCCCACAGCTGCTGATGTTACCCTGGGTATATATACCATGTGATCTCTCAAGGTCACACAATGTGCTTACATAGTAAGCAAGATGGAATTTCTAATGGTTTTTTGTTTGTTTTAATTTCCACTATGACACCTTGCATATGAGAAAGATCTCATACAAACATAGTTGAGTGTTCTGTGGTTTGCTGAGCTATTTCCAGCATTGACATGGTTCTAGCAAAACTCATCAGTGTTATTGCTTTTTGGCTTTTCACTTTGATACTTCATAACAGTAATTTTCACAACTGTTTCTTATCAGTAAAGAGTTTTGTGTTACAAAACAAATGGTTAAAGAATATTCAATATTCTTAATCATTATGGAAAAGCAAAGCTACATTGAGATTCCATTTCATCCTTCTATACCACTATACCACTCCTGGACATATACCCAAAAGACACTAGGTAACTATGGCTAGAGATAACTATGCTTCCATGTTCATGGTAGTTCTATCCACAATAGTCAGGAAATGCAATCAGAGTTGAAATCCATCAATAGATAAATATAATATGGATTTGTAGAGTATGCCATAATGGACTTTTATTCAGCTATAAAGAAAAGTATAATTATGAATTTTATCAAAAGTACTATACTGAGTGAGGTCACTTAGACTCAGAAAGGCAACACCATTTGTTCTTTTCCATATGCAGGTGCTAGCTTTGAATTTTTAGATTTTTATGCTTAATTTGGAATGAATGTACACAGAGGCCAGGAGCCTAGAAAAGTGCCATCAAAGGTGGGACAGGGAAGATGTTAAATATGAAGGGCATACCATTCATTTTGAAAGTAGAGGAAGGGGATATCGGGAATAGAAAAGTTTCTGTGGGGATCTGAATAGAAGGGGAGAGACAATGAGGAGAAAGTTTTGCTACCATTACAGATGAATGAAAAGTTCCTGAGAAACCCACTACTTTGCAAGTTAACTTTTAAAAGGTAAGAGAAGTCAAACAAGAGTTTGGACAGACACAGCCTGAATTCATGGACAACAGTTTCCAGTAGTTATAGGTTGTTAATCATCAATCTCAATAACAGATACGGAATACTCCTTCTCTGAAAGCTAAGTAGATTCCCATAATACAGTCTATTACCATTTCTCTTGCTTGCCTGATAAACCCTATTGCTGAGGATATCACATACTTTGATTGGGGGAGATAAAGGTAACTCAAGCTAGCAGTGAACTGGTAGCATCCTTCCTGCTGGCTAGTTTTGGTAGTCTTCAAGGTTTTATGGAGGTCACTGGAGGAGAAAAATCATTCATGATTTTACCCAGCTTGGACTCGATGTGCAATAATGCTGATCTTTCAGGCAAGATGTGTCAACTGGTGCAGCTATGCCATGACTGTTGCGATGGTAACCAATCACACTTTGACTACTTGAGACCTGCTCCACCAAAAGAAAGCCATGCCTTGTGTTCTAAACCTGGTCAAAAGCCTGTGGCTGGGATGAACAAAGGCTCTAGTGATGATTTCTTTTCCCTAAATGAACTTCCCTTTAAGTATTTATATTAATATCTATAGATGAAAGCAGCTCTTTAGACTTGATCAGAGACATTTCTCTTTGCATTAGGTTGTGATAAATGTGTAGTTTTATAAGGTGGAAAAGATGAGATTAAGGGATTATTAGGTGCTGATCCCTAGATAGGACATTTGGACCTTCTACTGCTCAGAGAATGTCACAGATAAAGGGCAAAATAGAATGTAAAAGTCTGTTACATATGTGTAAACATCAAAGGATGAGGAATATTGCTGTAAAATGCTGTGTTCTTTATCTGATACCGTTGCTACATCCATAAAACCTCAGCAGTGATGGTTTCTTACATAATACCTGTACAAAATTGGAAAACATTACATCATGAATATGTATTTTGTGATGACCCCCACTACTCCCTGAGGAGTTTAATGTGCCTCTGAAAGATAATCTAGAGTCAATTGATTAAAAGGGAAAGATTAGCATTAAGCATGGGATGTCCCTTGTCTAGGGTCTTGGGCTGTGTGTATCACTTTCCTCTTCATGACTATGAAGGCAATGTGACTAGCTACATTAGGGTCTTGCTGCAGTGGCTTCGCTATAATAGATGATATCCTCAAACTGTAAGCCAAAGAGAATCTTTGACTCTTAGGTTGCATTTCCCAGGGTATTCTATCATAGTAACAAGAAAAATAACTAAGCACCATGCTTCCTCACTTCAAACCATCAAAGTTTCAAACAAAAAATATAGTCCATCTACTCGCAGATAAGAACATTGAACCCAGAGGATCTAGACTTCATAAGACCATACAATTTAATGATAGAATATAAGCATTAGATGAAAATAGCCATCTCTGTTTTCCCCAGATCCTTGAGTCAGTTAACCACATTCACAAAGTTCTAGAAAGGAGTCTGCATGTTTAGTAGTATAACCATTGAAAGAGTTCATGTTGAAGATTTTTCTTTTTGCAAAATTTTAAGATTTGTTTCTACATACTTTATAAATGTTTCACTTAACTGATTAAAAAAGTGGGTCAGCTAATTTATCTCCAAATATATATTCTGAAGAAAAATATTAGGAAGTAAGAAAAGAAAAAAAAAGACTCACTTGATTGCACAGTTTATATTTCATTCTGTCTTAAGTGGGATGATTTTTAAAGACTGTTCTTGCCTTAGAGAATGACAAAGATTTCACACAAAACATATTACCACATGCATGAAAGTTAAGAACAAGGGAAATCCTATAGTTATGCTTTATTTGTGACTTCAAAATACAGAAATATGCACACTAAATTTCATCACAGAAAACAAGATCAGACATCCAAAGGGAGACTTGATCATTATTTCTACTTAATTCATTTAAGGTTTTTTTGTTTGTTTGTTTGTTTGTTTTAATTTGATTTTTAAAAGGGTCACATACATATGTGTCCAGCAGGCTTTGAACTCTTTTGAAACCATTGGCAGATGAAACCAATATATTACACAAATACTAATTTCATTATTGCTCTTTTCTTTATTATAATCATTTTCCCCAATGGAAAAAAATTAAGCAAATAACTGTACATCTGGAGAGCTTGTGTTTTTATTAGAGTTTTAATGATGAACATGAAAAAGACTGAAAACTCATAAACTGTCTATTGGAAATACATAACATATGACAATATTTCAAGGGGCTTTTTTTTAAACCACACTAAAAACTTTCTTTACAGAATCATTAAAACTTAAAAATATAAATTTCTCATCAGAAAAACTAAATCCCTAAAGAGTGTCTGTCCAGGATAACATACGCTTGTGAAATAAGCCTTTGTTCTCAGGCTCGGCTTTGGCAAATTCTCATGGTTGGGTTCTTGTTCCCTAGACAACTAGCTAATGAAAATACATATATATTGAAGTTCATATGACAAAGAGGCCAGCCTGGGAAATGAGCTTCCTTTTCTCACTTGCTCAGCAGTTCATCCTCCGGGATGGGAGCATCTGGCCTAACTGATTCAGCTGCTTCCACCTGCCCAGAGGCAGTTTATAATCTAATTTCTAATCTAAACCCAGGGCATCACAGCTGTGGAGACTCTCAGGCAACCTTCTGGTAAAGAATTGCTTTGCTTATGTTTGAGACAGGAGTGAGTGTTGGAGTTCCCAGCAATCTCACTATCGGGTTTGGAGTTTAAACAAAGGCTGGTACTCATGGGAACCCTGGGTTTTGCTGTGAACCTGAGACAGGACATAACGAGGACATGAGAAGGAAAAGGACCCCTCATTTTGGAGTCTCGTTAAAGCCTTTTGTCAGTCTTTCAAATATAGACACTTTATATTTTTAAATAACACTGAGTTCGGCTTAAGGCCTAAATATATGACATTGGGCAGGGCCTTATTTCTTTCCCCTAGACATCCCCTGAGAGTCTTAAGCAAATCTTTCATTTCTTTATAACAAAGCTCTCCTATCTTCCTGCATCTCTGCAGCCCACAGCCTCCACCCTGAACCACCCTGTTATAAGACCATCACTAGAAATCCACCAAAATCCTATGTGAGACTGTCTTAAAGCAATGAGCTACCACAGTCCCCTAGGGAGTCTGTACACACACTTGGGTAAGTCTTAACCTTTTCTCAGCACCGTTTTTTATCCTAATCCTAATAATCAAACCTGTATCAAAATATGTTTAATAAAATCTCCAACTCTGGGTTGGAGAACTGGCTCAATGATTAAAAAACATTTGCTGCCCTAGCAGAGACAGTGAGTTTGGTTGTCAGCATCCACATCAGATAGCTCTCAGCCATCATGACTCCAGTTCCAGGAAGGAAAGTGTTGAGAGTCTGACACCTTCCCCAGGCCGTCACAGATACTGTACTAATGTGGACACACCCCAAGTACAAGACAGTATCTCTGCAAGGACAGTGGGCTCCCAGCAACCACACTCTATCTGGATAAGACCAATCTTCCTGGAGGAGGTATGGCTGAATAATCCACTGCTACATCTGATGCAAATACAAGGAAAAAGGAAGAAGAGAGAAAAAAGAATTTCCAAGAAGCTATTAGTGATTTTCTTAACAATCTAAACAGATGGATATTTAAAGAAAGGAAAAGAGGAAAAATGTAAAATAAGCCTCTACCCTCAGCCTAGCCAACAAATGAGGACAAGGGCCTGGCATTTCCTGGAAATCTTGCCCATTATAAAAAAAAAAACAATTTTTAGAAAAATGTTAGCTTCTCACATAAGAGAATTCTCATGATGATGAAGAAAAAATTCATTTAAGCAGGAAGCTTTTTAGTTGAAATGTTTATTTGAAAGTTTCCCTAGAAGCAAGATTTGCCCTGTTTGAGGTTATATTCAACCTTACTTTTTTTTTTTTTCTATAGAAAAATTCTTCCTGAATTATCAAAGTCTAGAAGTCAAATAAAACCATTCCTCTTTTGAAATTTTTAATGCTTTTCCTTTTCTTGTGGCATTAGAATGTGGAAGAGATTCCCACAGTTGGCTTTTTAGTTCTTTTGTTAATGGAATGTGAGTGTGTCTTATTTTAGAAGAAAAACAAAATGCACTTAGGGTAAATATATATATATATATATATATATATATATATATATATATATATATGCAGTTTTGATCACTTGTCTATAGATTGTGCCAGTCCTGAGTTATCCAACTCTGTGCTGTCAACTTCTCAACTATATATTTTAAAAATATATATTCTGAAAAGTATTAATATATATTTAAAAAAATAAAATAAATGTATTCCATGTAGTCCTATTGGAGCAGGACTATAACTATATAGGACTATTGATTTGTAACATACTTGAAAACCCAAATTTAGTTCCTCAAACCCACATAGAAAATCATTCTTGAAGCCTTGGCTACAAACATAAGGTAGAGAATGCTGAATTCTTGGGGTTAGTTGTCTACCAACCTACCGTCTTTAATGATTTCCAGGCCAACAAGAGAACTTGCTTTAAATAACAGTGGACCATGCCTGAAGAAAAGCATGTGAGGTAGCCCTCTGTCGTCCATAAGCACACAGAGTGTATGTACAACCACATATTCTTCATACAAACACAGATACACACACACACAAACACACAAACACAAATACAAACACACCAAGTTATAATGGAACAAATAAACTTGTCATCTACTGCTATCAAAACCTCATATCACCTAAATATGAGACAACATTGAGGAAGAGGGGAAAGAAAGAATGTAAGAGGTGAAGGATCAGGGAGTTTGCTGTCAGATCTTCTCCCCCATAATGTCAGAAACTATACCCATAATTCTTTACTAGCATTACTGCCTAAACTTGGGATGAAGAGGACAACATCAATAGACATACTAACATGCACAGGGGAAAGATCACATGCTTCAACCCTACACAATGAAGGACAGGCAACTGAGAAATTCTGAGAGTGAGCAAAATAGTCTTCCCCTCAGAAGAGCACACCAACTGGTCATCTAATACCAAATGGTCAGCTCTGAAAAGATATTTAAGTAACCCTGAACAGACTGAGCAGGCTATATTTAGAAATATATATGTATATAAATATATTCATATAACATAGTGAAAAAAAGAGGACATGAATTACTTATATGTGTAATTTTAGTACAATCTAAAAGAACAATTTTAAAATGTTACTATATATATAAAAATGTTGCATATATATGTATGTGTGTACATATATATGAAATATATGATACATATGATAGATGATAGATACAAGATATGTATCATATATGTATTTATGTTATGTGTATTTGTATATTATATGTGTATATATGTATATTAATATACGGTAAATAATACTTGATGATATTAAGCAAATATTTTCTTAGTTTATATTACAAACTATGCTATTCTTAACCTATGGGTTGTGACCATTGAAAAACACTTATTTCCCATGGTCTTAGGAACTCCCAACCATAAGTTTATTTTTATTGCTACTTCATAAATGTAATTTTGCTACTGAACAGTGTCTCAGTTCCTACTGGTTTACAGATTTCTTATATCATAATTTTCAATGCTTTGCTTTTGTGATAGGCTCTCACATCTTCTAGACAGATCTAGAACTCATATGTAGAGAACGATCTTTAAGATCATTCCTGAAAATATTGAATACTCGATGAAATTTACAAAGTCCATTCAAAACAAATTAAGAAATTCAAAGAGATAGAAAGAAAAATGCAGTCATTATGAAAATTAATAGGAAGGATTTATAAATGAGGAAAACCTGACAGTTAAAATATGGAAGTAGAAGCCTAGAGAGCCTTCTAGGGGCAATTTTTGGTGGAATGAGGCAGCTGGTGAGAACAGGATTGAGTTTGTAAAGATTAAGAGAAAATGAAGCTGCAAACGTAGAAAAATGAGTAAATATTCTATCTCAAATGTCTAAATCATAATCCTATTAAAAGCTAAAGACATAACACAATCATTCATTTTGGGATATTGTATTTTAATTACTGTGTGAGTATGAATACATGTGTGGGTCCCTTGGGTGCCTTGTAGCTTTAGGGCATAGAATTGACATCAACAGACTTGGCAGAGGACATATTTACTCAACAGGTCACCTCAACCACACCTAAACTATTTTTAAAGCAGCTGGGGTGATGGCTCAAGTGGATGCAAGTACTTTCCATGCAAGCACGGCAACCCAAGTTGAGATACTCAGAACCTACATACATGTTTGTATATTCTCTAATCCTTGTGCTCCTACAGGATGGAGGGCAGAATCTAGAAAATCTCTGGAAGCATGTCTGCCTGCTACCCTTGTATAAACAACAGGAAACAAGAAACACTTTCTCAAACAAGGAAGAATGTGAGGACCAGTACGGGATTTGTCCCCTGACAAAGCATGCATGCTTTGGTATATATTCTTTAGTATACACACATACACAAAGATAGAAAACAGAGAAATTATTTTTGAGGGACTTATCTCTGTGCCATCACTGTAAATGACTTTATATTTTCCTAAGAAATCCATTAAAATAAGAAAGAGTCTTCATTAATGCCTTGAGGGCACTTACTCCAAACATTATATATATATATATAATGTTTGTTTTATATATATATATATATATATATATATATATAGTTTTGTTTATAATATCATAAGCTCAAGGAAATGCAACACATATAAATTTTGATTGCAGAGAAAAGATGGAAATTCTTAGACTATCAGGTAATATGAGGAGTTATTTGCAAAGTTTCCTTGAGGGAAGGTTAATGTATCCTACTATAAGCCAAGGTCTCCCTTGCTGCTGCATTTACATATTTTCATATGGACAGAATAATTATACCATACAATTATCGATTTCTGTAGAGATAAAGCAATGGCATCAGGTGGAACAGCCCTGTCCTCCACTGAAGGTTTCTATACCCTGTACCTTTATTTATCTCACTGACATTCATTCTGTCTGCTACTTTAGTACACACACTGCTTGCACAGAATATATGACTTGCAAAGCCTTGGGGTTCAAATGAAATAGAAATGTTTGAGTAATTTGTCAGTCAGTTATTAAGACTGACTTCCAATTTAATATCTAAACTAAAAGTTTAACCCACATAGAATAAATTATTCTTCTTCCTAGGCTGGCAAAGGAGGACAGGTGCTTTGGTATTTTTCTTATGTATTTTTGTCTCTTGCCAGCTGGTAACCTGATAGCAGCTTTCTCACCTATGTACAAGTCTCTCTCTCTCTCTCTCTCTCTCTCTCTCTCTCTCTCTCTCTCCCTCTGTCCCTCCCTCCCTCTTTCCTTTCCCTCCTTCTCTCCATTTTTCCCTGTACAAATGTCTTCAATAGGCAATTATAAGGGTTTTCTGGCTAGACTGAATCTGAGTCACCAATGTTTGTCTTTCAATGTGTCCCTGTAGCCCTTGCATTTCCAAACTCCATCTGTTTTCTATTTCAATTCATCCAAACCCTCTTTTCAACTAAGTCCTTGCAGCTCCTCTTTGATAACCTCAGTTTATCTAGACTTCCCCAGGGAAAATGTGTCCTGGAAGTCACCAGTGTTTAGTGCATTTTGAAATAAAATGCTCACCACAGTATTTTTTTAAGCTTATTTCACAAGGAAATTGTTTCTCTTGCTCTCATGCAGTAACATTTTTAAAGGCATCCTGATTTAAAATATATACCTAAGTAAAACATATGGAGAATAGTGAACAGCTAAGATTTCTTCTCTAACTTTGCTCTTTGCATTCTAATTCCAGATGGAAGGTTGATTCCAGAAATCATTGTTCTTTATTTTCACCATCTCTACATAGACAGAATGACAGATGCAGGATACACTCATAATTTAAATGTAAATGTTAAGATATTATGTCTCAGCTGAAACTATTTACCAGATGAATAAAAATAATACATTTTAATGTGGTAAGCCACATCATTAGAGCTGTATAATTCTACAGTATCTGCCATCCCTCTATTCACTATCCTAACAAGAAGCCAACCTACTTCAGAACAAACATCGCCTTCTTGTCTATCAGATTTAGAGTGCCAACAGAGTTTCTTTGCTTTGCTTTTAAACATATTTATTTTTAGACCTTTCAATCCACGATTGCAAACAGATGTGCTCTTTTTTCCCCATAGAAGAAAATAAATAACCAAGGTTGCAATTCTCTTTTAAACTTTTTTTAAGTAAAAGAAAAACAATAGGAGTTTTATTTCAGAATTCTGCTCTTGCCAAGCATCCAATCTGTAAAAGATTTTGCCCTATTGGTTCAGGATGGGGAAAGACATCTGTGCACGAGGCATCAATCTGTTCTTTTGAAACACAATTTCATTTCACAGAGCTTTGATCTGTTGAGTGTAAACACAATTTGCTGAAGCTGCTCATTCAGAATCAGAAATATTGACAATCTGAAGTCTCATCCCTAAAGACAAAGTCTTATGCCAAAAATAATAACAGCTAATATTTATAGAGCTTCACAATGGGCCAGATGCTAAGTGAGCTACTACATGCAGACTATTCCACTTGCTATTTTCTTTTGAATATCTTTTGAATGACATTGGTCAGCACTGGATGCATTTTATGGACAAAAACATGGAGAAACACACTCTGCACATATCATTTGGATCATTAAAATCACAGCCAAGTACTAACTCAACATTTTGCCTCTTAACATTGCTATCTTCCCCTAAAACATGCCACTTCCCTCAACCAAACTGTGCTCTGGACTAAACACATGAGACCTAACTGTGAGATTATAATATAGCTACAAATGTATTTTTAGAGTCTTCTGGGAGGTCATTTAGAGGAGGTAACATATGGAAATCCATCTACTGCATGCACAAGATCTAGGCATCCTATTACATATTTTTCTAGGAAAAAAAAAAAGTCTTTCTACTGAATGAGAACAATGGTAAAACACACATGTTGTTAGTTCCCTTAAATATTAACTCATTAGACATAGAGAATTTTTATTACCTAGGATCAACAACACAAATATATCTACAAAGTCTTAGAATCCCTTATGTAGTTTGGCATAAAGCTATGAAAAGTTGTTCTTTAATTAACAACTTGATAATCTAAACTTAACAAACACTTAAATATTTAATCAGATCTCCCATCCAGTACCTCATTTCTCTTCTCAACATCTTTATGGAATGAGAAAAATCGGTTGTTTGGGGTTCTCCCTTGTGCTAGTTAGGAAGTTTCTGTGTCACATTCTCACTGAATTTTGCTTGCATTTTCCTAGAACATAAAATAACAATCCCAGAGTCTTGGTCTGCATTTTAGTCTAATATGGTTAATCATATGGCATAGTATCTTAGCTCCCTTGAGTTTGTGTTCTGCCTAGCATATACTGTATATACAATGCTAGATAAGCTCCAAGCCTTTTCCTGGCTCTGTCTTTTAGACTTCCACATAGTTTGAACACTTGACATACTCATTAGAATAATTACTTTCAAGTCTGAGTAAATCTAGAGATATTTCTTTGGTTTCTTCTTCAGCTATTAAAGTTATCACTTGTCTTATTCTAGCTGTAAAACTTTACCACATATCCTGGGCCCCAGAGGACATGGAAGAATGTAGCTTAAGTAATAAATGCTGGGAAAAGAATAAATAAACAATGCATGAAGTGAGGAAATGGAACCAAGAGTTATGAGAAGAGGAGGAGAAAGGCATTATAAAAGCTGGAGTGATCAAAGGGGATTAGAAATCATGGTCGTTGCCAGGCATGGTGGCATAAAAGATGTAGCCGCAGAAAAAGTGAGGCTCTAAAATCATAACTTGCTACAAGGTGCATTTGAAATCAGCCTGGGATGGTGTAAGACCCTGTGTTAAAAAAACAAAAAAAACAAAAAAAGGAAACAGTAAAAGAAACACACACACACACACACACACACACACACACACACATACACACACACACGCACACACACAGGGTAGAAGAAGGAATGGTAAATGAAGCCAGCTATGGCAAGAGGAAGGTAAAGTAAAGCCACCAGTATGCATACTAGCTTTAAGGTTGGATTTTTTGGGTTTTTTTTGTTGTTTTTTTTTTTTTAATAATGATCATTTTAACAGAGAAGAATTGGTATAGGAATAGAGCATGGGCTTTAGAATAAGAGATGAATTCATTCAACCTTTTACCTGATAAGCAGTATGACCTATCTTGATCTGTTCTCTGTTCTGAACAAATAACAAAATAGTATACACTAGATATATCTAGAATACACTAGATGATAAGATGACATTGATAGAAATTTACTTCTCTCAAGTCTAGAGTCTGGAAGTTCATGACCAAAGCCCCAGCAGATACATTGTCTAGTGAGGGCCAGCTTTCCGATTCATTATGTCTTTTCCTATGGAAAGGTCAGGGTGACTATCTGGCCCCTAAGAAAGACACAAACTACATTCATGACCTGACTATCTATCAAAGGACCCATCTACAATGGCATCACTACAATGCAGTGGGAGTAAGGATTCCAATCTCTGACTTTTAAAGGTTACATAAATACCTAGACCATCAGGATATGACCTTAGGAAATCTTGTCCTTACCCTCTTTCTTTCAGACAGTGTCTTGCTATGTACCTCCAGCTTGTCTGGGACTCTGTGTAATCCCATGCTGACCTCCAAACTCACAACCCATCTGTCTGTACCTCCTGTGTGCTAGCAATTCATGCATTCACTATCATGCTCAGCACTAGCCAATATTCTTAATCTTTCTGAAACTTAGGTTATTTGTAATTTTAAAGAAGGCACAACATTCCCCCCTATGATATCTATAAAAACCATATACATAATATAGTGCAAAATAATTTTACATCATTATTTTTCACTCATATACAACAAAAATCTTCTAGACTCTAACATCATTAGTATTAATACACCCATTAAGAAACATATACAGTGTGTTTTATATGCTATAGAATGCCAGAATGCATAATGCATTGTTTGTATGTCATAGATTGACTGTGACTGGTCCCTCTACACATATTTGAGTTTCTTTTGAGATTTGCATGAATGCTGGTAGCCACTGGCCTTATATTTGGAAAAGCATCCCTCCATATAAAAGTCTCTTTTACCAGACAAGGAAGTAATATAGGAAGTAATTACATGGGCATCATAAAAATTCTACAGGCATATCCTCTATGAAAGAACTTGTCTATGTCTGTGTGCACATGGAAAGGATACTGGATGGCTTTTAAGACTAAAATGTCAAGGAATCCCAAAAATACTTGGCTTATGTTTCTACTATCTTACTCAAGTATAAGCAAGGGAATTCCACTTTAAACCTCATTTGTGTTCTGTATTTTCTACAATTAGAGATGAAAGGCTAGTAAGATGACACAATGGGTAAGAGAAAGAACTAACTTCAGATCCCACTCCCACATAAAAATCAGAATAACTACACACACATTTGTAGTCCCAAGACTGTCATGGGCAGAGACAGATGATTTCCCAGTCACTCTGGCATTCAGTAAGAGACCCTGTCTCAAGTGAACAATAAAAAGTGATAAAACAAAATACCTCATATCCTCCTCTGGCTTCTATACACACAAGCATGCATATCTACTCACACACATGCACACACTACATATACCACCTCTAACAACACACATGCACACACACACACACACATACATACACGAATAAATGCATAAGAAGTATGAGCATTTCCAGTGCAGTGAAATTTCAGAGAGAGGAAGGCAAGATAGGCAATAATTTTATGTATATGTTTCCACATGATTCCACATAGATATCAGAAAAAGTATCTTCTTTATTCTTGATAATAACTCATGGTTGTAAGAAATCAAGAAATCAGACTTGTACAAGGTATGGGAGCATAGTGTGAAACAGAGAAATATGGAAGGAGAAGAATGTACAAACTTCACTGCAGGTCTTCTCTCTCTCTCTCTCTCTCTCTCTCTCTCTCTCTCTCTCTCTGTCTCACTCTGTGTGTGTGTGTGTGTGTGTGTATGTGACTCTCTGTGTAACTCTGTCTCTCTGTTTCTCTATGTGTGCCTGCCTGTCTGTCTCTCTATGTCACTCTGTCTCTCTCTGTCTCTGTCTCTCATTTTTTTGAGACAGGGTTTTATTGTGTAGCCTTGGCTGTCCTGGAACTCACTTTATAAACCAAGCTACCCTCAAAACTCAGAGATCAACCTGCCTCTCTCTCCCAAGTACTAGAATTAAAGATGTGTACCACCATGGTGCAGCATGTGCCACCACCACCTGGTATAAGTATGGTCTCTTAAATGACTATGAATGACAGCTAAGAGAAGCTGAGGCATCCTGCTCAGAATTAAAATCTTCCAGGACATCACAACATCACACTTATCGGCCTTCTTCTTTATAGAAGATTTCCCTATTCCTTCAACTGGAGACAAGTTAAACTAAATGTGAATAGTATCACTGGAGAACAGGAAAGATTATAAAAGTCTATAATAGATGATGATTCATCAATTATATAAAAGTCAGTTTGTAATATTGGATCAGTCCCAAAATATCACTATTAAGTTCAGTGGCAAAAACAAACAAACAAACAAAAACAAAAGCCAAACAAACAAAATGAAAAACAAAAACAAAAAAAGTAGAATAGAAAACAAAACTGAGAGAGACAATTATTAAAAAATATTATGGACATGAATAAAATGTAAAAGGAAGCAGTTAAATTATGTGTTAATGTTGCATTTCTATTAATCCAACATATCTAACTTAATACTTCAATATGAAGATGTTTTAATAGATATTTATATCTTGTTTTGAACTCTGTCTTTAAAATTTGTGTATTTCTCACTCAGATTCCAATTCAATCCAGCATCACCTTGCAAGTTCTTAGTAGCCCTTCGGGACTGCTGGTCGGCACATCAATGACACAGAATAAACCTTTCCTCAGCAGTGCAGATAAGTTTATGCCTTTTCATCATGCATCAGTATCCACTCTGTATTTCCTCTTCCTCCCAGATCTCCATGGTTTATTTAGGGGCTACAGGTCTTAATGTCAGAGAAAATTGGGATAAGGCTGTCTTCTTGAATGTATTTAATAGTTCACCATGTCAGTATGCTTCAACATGTCTTACTAACCATATTCTGAAAAGTTCTAACGTTTCCAGTATAAGACCAGAATGGAAACAGAAAATTATAGTTTTGAATATGAAGAGCCAATGGATACTGGAAGCCACAGAAAACCACCCAGAGTTTAGGAAAGTAAAGGCTGTAATTGCTGTGCCCAGGCAGCTTTTCCATGTAGCACCCTGCTCATTGCCTTTCAGGACCACCCAAAGTCCATGCCATTTACACATTGTTTTGATGAGAACATGATATATGGAGTAGTACATCACATAAACTGTCATCAACAGATGGCCACATGTGAGGAGCATTTTGAGCCTTGTGCATTTATGATCTTTGGGATTTTCCACAAGTCCATTTAGTTTAGTTCAGTAGCAGGTACTATAGCATAGTGTGGTGAAAATATCAATATTCAACATACTTGAATACTGATACTCTCCCCTTTTACTAAGCTAGTAGGGTCACTGAAAGAGTTTCATGGATGATGCAAGACTCTGGGGACATAGAATGAACTTTGTATGTTCTCAATAATTCTTGCCTCCTAGTCACTTGATGGAATAAAGAATGACCCATGAAGTTATAGCAAGTACTTGTCACATGTGAGGGCTTTGTGATGAAGGAAATATCCAACTCTTAAAGCCCAAAATGTTTACTACTAAACCAAGCCAACCTTTACTCAGGAGGACAGTATATTCATTATCCTCTATCCTCTATAGCAAGCAAATTTGTCTGACATAGACAGAGACATTATATCTGTCTTACAGGACAATTTTCAATATTAATATATTGGACAGATACCTTCCCACAGAAGACAGAAACAAGAGAGCCTTTTTTCCTGACATTCTTGTAGTAAAGCTCCTTATTAGCCTTTTAAAACCTCCTAGATAAGCTCCCCCTTTTCTGCAACTGCCTATATTTACCTATTTATTGTTCCATAGCATTGAATTGGAGAGATTGCCAGATATTTATAAAGAATAATATCTTATAAGCAGAACCAGCAAGATGACTCAGTAGCTATAGGTACTTGCAGCACAAGCCTGGCATCTGAATTCAATCTCCACACAGTAGAGGGAAATAACTGACTTCTAAAGTTTGTGCTTTTGTTTCTATATGTTCTCTGTGGCTTGTAGTGTCTGCTTACACTTTGACATGGATCATACAAACGTTCATATACACTCACTAATAATACAAATGGTAAATACTAGTAATCAAAATTGAAGTTCTAATTAGGTATAAAATTAAAATACACTCAAGTTCAGAATTCTGGTTTCTCTGACAGCGAGTAACAGAAATACTCATCTAAACTAGATTTGAATGTAAAGTATATGCTATAGAACTTTCTGTTTTTCAAACCTGGGAACCTTTATATGTTTAAGAGATATAGATACAGAAATAGATAGATACAGATACAGATATAGACATAGATAAAGATGGAGGTAATTGCTAAGGTGTGGTGAGTCACACCTATAATCCCAGACCTTGTGAGGTTAAGTCAGGAAATTTGCTGTGAATTTGAGGCTACCATGACTACAAAATGAAATTCTGTCTCAAGAAAAGTTCTGTAATAACCCCAGTACCCTAATAACTCTGTACAGAATTCGCAGTCCTCAAGACAGCTGTACAGGAACTGACCTCTGCAATTTACAGAAGTTGTGAGATATGGACACCACATCCAGTTTGAGCTTTCACAGAAACAAATCAGCTGGAGGTCATTCTCAAAAATGGGATGGAACAGAATCCCAAGAGGGCCTGATTTATAAAATGTGGACAAATGTGCCTCACTCACTATGTCATTTTTAGACCTCAGAAGAGCTTGGGCTTGGCTCATTTCTCAGCTGGCTATCAAGACAATTTAGGAATAGATTGTCACATGAAAAAGAGTGTTACTCACTCTCAGATACTTCTTGGTATGTGTTGCTCTTGTTTGTTTTGTTTTGCTTTGCTTTGCTTTGTTTTTATGGTTTAGTTCTCTAAGGTCCGACTTTTATGACAATGCATCCCCAAACCTCAGGATGATTATATGTCTAAGATCCTTTGATAACCATACTGGTAATTTGTTCTCCTACTTGACAAAACCTAAAGTCACGTGGCAAGCCTGAACTTCACTTGAGGAATTTCTTCTATCAGACTGGCTTGTGAGCATGTCTGTAGGGTATTTTCTTTACTAATAATTGTTATGAGGAGTATCGGTGGAGTTGCCCTTGGGCAGACAGTTGTGGATTATGTAAGAAAGATGACTGAGGACAAGCAGTGAGAGCACACCAGTGAGCAACTATGCTCTGTGGTCTCTGCTTTAGTTTCTCACTTCAGACCCCTGCTTTGAATTCCTATCATCATGGCCTACAAGCTGTAAGAAAGAAATAAAACCTATCTTCTCTGAGTTGATTTTGGTTCTTGCTTTTGTAAAGTAACAGAAATCAAACTAGAATAAAAATTTTCAGTCTAACTCAGAATAATCAGAATTTTAAAGATCATGAGTGGTAACCACATGGTGTGTGTGACAAGAGCAGATGGGCATCCACTGTCTGAATAACAGCCTTGGTTTTGCCTCTAGTTGACATGAACATGTTTCTGGAACCTCCTGACTTCCTGATCTATAGAATCCCACAGCGTGATGGCAGGGAATGACTTTTAAAGTATCTTTTAGTTAGAACTTTGTATATTTTTATCTCATTTAACTTTTGGCCATCTTAAGGCCATCGCCCAGCTTTTGCCACTACTGCTGTCCCCATTACAAAGCATCATGTACAGACCTAAAGAAATGTGTGCATCCATTTGTTGGTGTCAATGTGTACTCTGTGACAGTTGGATCACACAGTTCATTTCTCTTTACTCAGGTAGATTCTAGCTCTTAAGGTCATCTTCCTGGCAACATGTCACATAGTGATATAAAGCAGAAGCCACATATCTTCAGTTTAACCAGAAGTAAAGGAAAAATACAATCATCTTCCAGTCCAGTCATTCTAAATCTTCTCACAGCATCAAAGAGAAGTTCAGAGATAAATTTCTTAAAGTGTTCACCCGTGATGGTGTGGGATACCTCAGTTAGATGAATAATACATGCTGCCATAAGGAGCACAATTTTAAAAGAACCTGGCATTTACAAAGCAGCTTTTGCTGGCGGAAAGAGTAAAGGCTTAGAATATTCTGTCAGTTTGAAAAGAGGTTCTGTGTCACCCTATCAGGGCACACAAACCATCTGATCAACTGCCGATTGATAAAAGCATTTATTAAAGTCGGCATAGGCAAATGCCAGTCTGAGGGATGGAAAAGACTAGAGGATTTATTTTTAAACCTCTGGGAATAGAAAGCAGTAAGGGAGAATTCTGGTTTGAGAGTAAATAAGATACAAAATTGGCTTAATATTGAAAAGTGGAGTGCATAAATCTAAAAACAATAATGACTTCTATTTATGCTTTTCATTTTTAATTCTTGATGTTTCTGGTTTTGTGAAGGAACAGATATATTTTCTCTACTACCACAGCTAAATACAACTTATGTATACAACAGATATAAGAATAATGTGAAATGTGGAGAGACAATAGATTAACAGGGGACCTCAGGACTGAGGCATGACACAGTGGTAAGTTCCATGGGCTTTCTTCATGATCACTTATTCTGAACTACAAACAGAAAAATTTGTGCCACCCCATGGAAAAGATGAATGAATGTAAATCAGAGTGGATTGTATGCAAATGGATTATATGGAAAGCTTTTTCTTTCTAGTCTGTAAGACTGACTAGCAATATAAAAAGTTTTACACAATACTGCTCTCAACTAAACAAACACAAACTTTGTGGTTTTTCCTTTGATGCTATTAAAATCTGAGTTGGAAAACTTGACTATATACTTTCCCTACAAATTACCCTATACAGTGAGGTGTGACCACACCACACCAGGTTGTGTCAAGGCTGAGATTTTTATAATCCCCATCAATGGGAATTATGGCCAGCTTCTATCTCTAAGTCATTAGAGAACTCACATAATGAGCCTAGAGTCTTCCTCAACTGTGTAGTGATGATGACCTCCCCTCTGGTATCATGAAGGGACTAGCAGATTGACCCAGTAGATGATCAAAATGCTTGCATCTCTATAATCAGAATCCACCTTTATGAGGTACAGGTTTTGTATGAAACACCAGAGGGATGGGTTTATGGTCCTTTTTCCTCCTAGTAACCATAAAGTTGCTGTCACCTTGGGCTTCCATGGAAACCAAGTGGAATTTTTATTACTCCCTTCATATGGCTGGAAAAGACAGACACTGGAACAGTGTCTGAAAATCCCCAGTAATTCAGAAGAGTTAAGTATCTAACAGTTTTTAAAGTCTTCATTTCAATAAAAGCCCACTCATACCAAGAACTCAATTATCCATAAAGTGGAATTCTTTAAATCCATACATCCAAAGATGTTCAAATAATCTGGTAATGATTTTAAAGGAGCTACAATAAAAGCCAAGGTGGCAGATCTCTGAAGTAGAGGTTGGCCTGCTCTAGAGAGCAAGATCCAGGACAGCCACAGCTGTCACAAAATTAATAGACAGACAGACAGACAGATAGATAGATGATAGATAGATAGATAGATAGATAGATAGATAGATATCAAAAGCAACTATAAAATTGCTTGAGAGGATCTAAAAAATATCACCAAAGACCCCCCCAAAATGAAAATTTTCTAATTACATGCTATAACTAAATAAAATACTTGGTTGTAGGCTTAGTGGTAGGATAGAAAGGGAAGAGAAAAGAAGGAATAAAATAAAATATGAAACCATATAAATTATTTATGCCAAACAAGAGAGAACAGACTAGAAAACAAATCCATAAATGCTTCTGCCACCTCAGAACCATAAGAACTAGCACAAGTCATCCAAACACTCTGAGAAGAGACAAACGAAATGGTGGCTAAAGCATCCTCAGGTTTGTTGAGACTTAAACCTACAACCTTGAGATGTTAAGCCAACAACAAAGGTAACTCCCAATACATCCACCAGTAGACATAATAATCAACATCCTAAAAACCAGGACAAGTATAAAAGCAACTTAGAGAGCAGTGCTATGAGAGAAAGCAAGGAACCTAGTTTGATCACTAACAGAATTCTCATCCGAAACCTTGGAGCCCAAAGGGCTCCCCATATTATTTAAGTGCAGAAATGAAAGAAATACTAACCCCAAACACTAGATTCAGTGAAAACATCCTTCTGGGAAAAAAAGGAGACATCTCTTGAGGAAGAATAAGGGAGACATTTTTGTCAACAAATCTAAACTTTAAGAATATGACTAATGGCAGGTATAGTAAAAACACAAAACTTTTAAGAGATCCTACAACCATCAATTTACTGAGCCAGCATAATCCCTAACTAGATTCTGAATATTTTTCCTTATATCCAGAGATAAGTGTAGTCCTCAACTTTCATTGAGGAAATGTCTCCCTTTTTCCAACAAATAGACACCATTACATAAAACAGTCAAAAGGCTGAGATGTAGAGCCCTTTGCCAAAGCATAAATTTACAACACAAGTCCCAAACCTAACCATCCCTGCATAGAAGTGTGCAATGGTTTAAGAAACAGAGGTATAGGAAGTTTTCTGTGGGATTGTGTCTCTTGTGAATGCCAGTGGCTACAACCACAAGAGATCACCAACATGACTACCTAAACATGAGACAAACAAGGTTGATACCAATAGACGTGACACAGTGGATTGGGGAGAACTTTAGGCAATTAAAGAATGCTGAGAGCAGGAGAAACAATCTTTTCCAGGGGGAACACACCAACTGGTTACCCAATACCAAATGGTTGATCCCAAAAACGTACATATAGGTAACATTGTACAGACTGAACAGGTTATGCTTATGTATTTAGGAATCTGTAGCAGCATATTCATGGAAAAAGAGACCATAAATTTGACAGAGAGGGAGGAGGGGTATGCAGGAGGGTTTGGAGGGGCAAAAGTGAAACTGGAGGATGGTGTAATATTATATCATGGCACATATGTAAAGGTCGGAGGCCAATTCTATGGAGCTGATTCTCTTCTGCTACTTTTACATACAGGGATCAAATTCAGGCTGTTAGGTTTGCTCAAAAATACACGTAAAAATTAATTTCCATATGTGTACAATCTCTCCATATGTATGTAGTTTCATACAGAAATAGAATAGCTACAGAGAAAGTTCTAGACAACATAATGCTCTACTAGGAAATTATATAAAAGCCCTCATACCTTGCAACTGTAAAAATTCACCTCTTGCTTATTTGAAGTCACCGTCTTAGATGACTTTGGCTCCCTCCCACATCATTCCAAATATTGATGGTAAGATCCTATTGCTGAAGACATCACAGACTTCAATCATAAAACATGGAGAAACCATGTTGGTACTGACCTGGAAGCATCATTTCTACTGACTAGCTTTTATAGTGCTGGAATTTGCTATGCATGCTACCAAAGGGAAGAAAAATCATCAGTCTTATGAGCTGTGAAAACCATAAGCTACAATAATGACCATCTGAAAAAGATATGTCCACTGGTTCAATAATAACAAGAATATCATGGGAGTAATCAAATTTTGTTAGATTTAAGGCCTGCCCCACAATGTTGAACACATAGTTGGCACTGTTAATAGGCTCAAAAACCTATAGCTAAACAGGTTGGCTTTAGGAGGAACCTACCATTACTACTCTGCTGATGGAACAAAGTATTAACATGACACCTAATAACTTCTTCATGTGTTCATAGATTAGTGTATCCCTCTAACTTTATCATAAATGCTTCTTTTTGCAGCAGATAGTGATTGTCACAGAGAACAATAAGTGGTCAAAGTGTAGAGAAAATTGGCCAAGGAGACATCATCCTTAAGAACATCTGTATAACACTTCCTTTCTTCCAAAAGCTTAGGGACCACTGCAAAAAATTGGGGGTGGAAAGTGTGTACAAGCCAATTGTAGAGGATGGCTACAAGAAAACTGTGTTTTTCAGATACAAATAGGCAGATTGCACAGAAGAAATGTATGCTCCTATGACAGCATGCATGAGTACTGTCCTAGCTAAAATCAGACCAAATTTCAACATGAAGAGGAGGGTAAGCAAGACACACTAAGTAATCAATAGCTGCTGGAGAGGGAGAGTTACCTCTTTTTTAAGGCTGTAGCTGCTGGTAGGAGTAACGTGCTCCTCCTGTGGATTGGTCATGCACTATAGAGGCTGCAGACACTGATGTATTCAACAATAAGCTATTTTTTATTGGCTATTTTATTTATTTACATTTCAAATGTTATCCCCCTTCCCAGTTTCCACTCCTGAACCCCCCTATCTCATCCCTTCTCCCCCTGCTTCTATCAGGGTGTTCCCCCACTCACCCACCCTCTCCCATCTCCATGGCTCAGCCATTAAAGGCTAGGCTCACAACCAACTGGCTATTTTAAATGAAAATGTGTGACAGAAAGAGAAAGAGTACGTCTAGGGGAAGAAGGGGAAGGGACGTAGATATGATCATGATACAATAAATACAATTCTTGAAGAATTAATATTTTTTAAAAGAATAGTTCACAGCAATTTCAAAGTAATATTGTTGTCTAGGCCACAGTTTATAACAAAATATCTTGGATTGGGGATCTTAAATAGAAGTTTGTTCTCACAGTTAACATAAGTTGTAAATGGAAGTCTAAGGTGCCTACAGATCTAGTGCTTGGTGAGGAGGCACTACCTGATTTCTGAAAATAAAAGGGTGGGGGTGACAATCTGTCTCTTCTGATAGTGGCCCAATCCTGCTGAGTGGTGGCAGAAGCATTACTTGCTTTCTGTTTAAGGCTCTCTCTAGTTCCCATCACACTGGGTTCACAATTTCAGCATATGACTCCCAAGAAGACTGAAACACTCAATCCTTAGTAATTGTGATGGATGGATGGATAGATGGATGGATGGATGGATGGATGGAGGGCAGTGTTAGATATTCGGGATCCAATCAGAAGATTTCTACATAGATGAATCAATGCCAATGGACTCTACAGAGGGAAGGGTCAGCACAGTTTTGCCTGACATCCTGATCTCCCTCTCATCTTCTGTTTTCCAGTTGCAAATCCTGTGAATAAGTTGGCTGGGTTAAATGCAACAGAGCCAAGCAATTTGTTTCTGTCATGACCCATGTCATTAGAAACAGTTTTCTTTGAGTTTATTTCTAAGCTAGTTGTTTCATAATTTTGACAAATGTCCTAGGCTTGTCCTTGTAAGGAAAATGTTTGTGTGACAGGTTTTTTTTCCTAATGAGAGTCCTTATTTGTATCATCTTCACAGTTCCAAGCATAACAGTGATAGGTGATTGGCAGAAGAGAAATAAAGTACATCAAATGTTTTCTTTTCACAAATATAACTGTTCCTGAGATCCTGAGTGAGGCTGGAAATAGAATCTCATTTTGAAAAGAAACTTAGAACTTGAAGGAAGAAAAACTGATCAAATCTGAAAATTAATAAGCTTCAGAGTTGAGATGTAGGACACGGAAAGAACGGGTCAAAGATGATTGATGATTTAAGAAAGCTGGAAGAAATGGATTGCTGTAATTGGTTGTTGATTTCTCAAACCATTGAAAACACTGAAAGATGATCAAAATATATCTCAATAGATGTCATAATCGGCTTGCTACAGAACCCAGAGAGACAGAATTCCAAATCTCTAATGCTGGTTTTATTCAACATAATTTTAAAGGCAGTTACCTTAACTCCTAAAAGAAATACCTTCTAATTTCCTATATGACTGTACTGACAGCAAGAAAATGTTTTATTTTTCTCAATTTCTTGACAGAACAACATACCTAAGGACAGGGAGTCTAAGATCTAGCTAAAATGTCTGGCTCAGCTCCTGCTTCTGTACTCTAAAAATTACATCTCCACTTTAAATGGCTGGAAAAAATTAAATAGTATTTTGGGAAGTATGAAAGTAATATAAACTGCAAATGTCATACTATCTACTGCTGCTTCTGTACTGTAAGAGCAGAGCTAAGAAGTTAGAAAGTCTGTACAACAGCAAAGCTGAAATAAGACTGGCTTTCATCTGTTATTGGTTCACTCAGTAAGTATATAGGAGATGGTCCTCCACATTGATGAAAACAGTTTAATAGAAACCCTGCTTTTGCCATTCCAGGCAGGAGGATTGGAAGGAAATCGACTGGCCCTAGAATACAGGGTGTCTTACATTTCACTATGACCTACAGGGTGAGAGTCTAATTTATCCCACTATCACACAGAGTTTCTATTTATACTCAGTAAAAACAGCAATTTTGAAGAATCTTACATTTCTCATATCTTATTAGCATTTAATTTGTTTTGTTTTCTGGTACAACCAAGTAGGCATCATATTGTCTTTGATATGAGTAAATTGTGACAGAATAAATTGACAAGTTTTTTCAAAATAAATATGTCAGATATAATGGACTTACTGAATAGATAATATAATCTCTTGAATTTTATCTAACAACATAAAATCACACCCAGAAGTAATGATGAGCAAAACTGACTTTAATGGGAGATAGACAAGGATGATCATAGTTCTTAGGTACTACTGATAAACATCTCTTCCATGCAGATCGTCATTTCCAGCACATAGGAGCCAGCAATGATCTCACGTGCCAATTTATTTCTATAAAACATCATAGATAACATGAATATGCTTATATATGTTTCTTGCATAGAAATGTTACAACAGACATTTTGTACAGTTATATGAAAATTATACTGCTTAGAAAACCTTGCACAAGTTACTTTCTGATACTTAGTTTCTTCCCTTGTAATATGGAGGTGAAACCTTTGCCTCTGAGCAGGCACAAATACACACACACACACACACACACACACACACAAGGAAGATTATTTTGAAATTAATTCTTTCTTAATGGCTCTCTGTTTTTCTGGTTCAGTAAATAAGGGTAAGGGAAAAAAAAGACTAATAAGAAACTAAAACAAGGATACAGTTAACACATTTCAACCACTCCAGAAAGCTGCACGACAGTAGCAAACCACATATACACTGATGCCAAAACCACTGCTTTTCAGTCACTAGAAATATTTGCACTTTGTCATCAGTAACCTAATGTTTGATATTAGTCATTTAGGAAGTTTGCGCAAATAGCCTATAAGTTTATGAAAGTATGTAATACAGATATTTTATGTATGCTATACGCATATTATAATTACATATAATGTCTTATATATAAATATGGTACATAAAAATGTATAAACCTAATGTAACTATTAAATCCATTTGTTGTAGAAAATTTTAATCCCAACCTTGGGTTTCTACCCTACCTTTGTCCATTCAGTTCCCAGATAAAAGACACACACACACAACCTTTATATTTAAAATAAGCCTTAACCAGCACAAGCCCTGGGCAGATATCTACCCTCTACACTACTAAAATCTGTTTCCTATTGATAATCCCATTATTATGTTGTCTCATCTGGGCTGGTCTTAACTCCATTTGGCCAGCCCTCAGGGCCATGTTTTCTTGACTCCAAAGTCATGGAGACTTTCTCTTCTTCCTCACCTTCTTCTCTCCCTCGTGGTTCTCCTCCAACTCCAGGCCCAGAAATCTTAAACCATGCCTATGCCACTTCTGTCCAGATATGAGCTGTCAATGTGTTTATTTACCAATCATAAATAACTTGAGGGCAAGCTCACATAGTGTTGATTGGGTCTGTGTTCAGATTCTCTCTTCTCTAAGGCAACCAGGTCTTGGGGGCCCACATACAGAGTTATAATACACAGCAACAGACCAAACCTCAACATACATTTTAGTACATTACTTGATCTTATATTTAAACAGAGACTATTAGCCACATGTGTTTTAGTTATGTCTCAATTCTCAAACATTGAGAATTGAATGTTGGAATCCAAACTTATGAAGAAAAGAATGTATAACTAATGAAGTTCAAGTAAGGAATGTTCATTAATTGATGTGGTATCTGACTTAGATGGACCACAAACATGGAGCACTGATGAAATACTGGAAAAAGCAAGGAACAATATTTTATACCTCAAAATTCCTAAAATATAAATAAATGGTAATAGCCTAAATGTTTAAGGCTGATAACAATGGTAGGATAAAAATAATGAAGACTTATTTTGAAAAGTTTGTTTGAGATCTAGACCCTTCTTAGATTATTTTTTAAATAAAAGACAATAAAACCTCTCAGGGCATTTCAGTAGTCAGGTGATAGGGAGTATAGCAAGACCTCAACAGCTATTGTCTAGGGGTTAAGAACACACAGTCTGAGAGGAACTACAATATTTTCTTCATTCTCTTTTATAGAAGCTGATAGCCAGTCTCAGAACTTCAGGAAAAAGTGTTCTTCACTGGATTTGAGACCAAAAGAAAATATACTGTCACCTTGAGTTTCATAACAGAAGATGATACACCTATGTCCAGTGATGCCTAGATTCACAATGTATAACTTCTAATCATTTTTGATGCCTTTCTTAATGCTCTAACAAAGAACAAAGAAGCAGTAGATACCTCATTAAAACATGTCATAAAAATGACAGAAGTAAAATGTAGACATGTATAAACATAGAAAAGAACAAAAAAAAAAAAACTACCCGAGAAAATTAATAATAAATAAATAATAAATAATCCCAGAAAAAAACATGTAGCATCGCCATTAGGATGCGAGAATGTGTGTGTATGTGTGTGGTGTGTGTGTCTACGAGCACGTATGCCTGTGCTCACTTGCATGCTTATATTTTGAAAAGAACAAGAAAAGGTCTTAGACAAATGGATGAAACTAGAAAATATCATCCTGAGTAAGGTAACCCAGTCACAAAAGAAGACACATGGTATGCACTCACTGATAAGTAGATATTAGCCCAAAAGCTCAAAATATGCAAAATACAATTCACAGACCACATGAAGCTCAAGAAAAAGAAAGACCAAAGTGTAGATGCTTCAGTCCTTCTTAGAAGGGGGAACAAAATACTCACGGGAGGAAATACATAGACAAAGTGTGGAGTAGAGGTTGAAGAAAAGGCCATCCAGAGACTGCCCCACCTGGGGATCCATCCCATATACAGTCACCAAACCCAGACACTATTGTGATGCCAAAAAGTGCTTGCTGACAGGAGCCTGATATAGCTCTGTCCTGAGAGGCTCTCCTAGAGCCTGGCAAGTACAGAAACAGATGCTTACAGTCAACCATTGGATTGAGCACAGGGTCCCCAATGGAGGAGTTGTAGAAAGGACTGAAGGAGCTGAAGGGGTTTGCAACCCATAGGTAGAACAACAATATCAACCAACCAGACCCTTCAGAGCTCCCAGGGACTAAACTACCAACCAAAGAGTACTCCACATGGAAGGACCCATGGCTCCAGCCACATATGTAGCAGAATATGGCCTTGTTGGGCATCAATGGGAGGAGAGGTCCTTGGTCCTGTGAAGGCTAGATGCCCCAATGTAGGGGGATGCCAGGGCGGGGGGGCAAGAATGGGTGGAGGAACACCCTCATAGAAGCAGGGGGAGATAATGAGTTTCTGGGGGGGACCAAGAAAGAGGATAACATTTGAAATGTAAATAAAGAAAATATCCAATAAAAATTTGAAATATAATATCAAAAAGGAAAAACCTCAGTGCAAATATTAGAAGACAAAACTTAAGTTCAAAACTCTCTCTCTCTCTCAAAAGGAAAAACAAAACAAAACTTATGATACGGTAATAAGTAGATGAGAGTTGTGTCTAAAAGTAGCATGGATTCCCATGGGAACAACATCCAAGTTGGAGATGCAATGAAGGCAGAGAGGATGATATGCTTGATCACCAAAGCATCTTGCAGTTCTAAGGCATGGACTTTCTATCAAAAGCTCTCACTTAAATGAAATAGTAGGAAGTATTTCTGTTTACTGCAGAGAGAAAATTCAGAACTGAAGATTAAACAGAAGGTTCAGAAGCATTCAGAGAAACAGAAAAGATCACGTACAAAGGGTGATGAAATAGAGTGTCTTAGATCTCTCAAAAGCAGTTCTGGAAGGAAGTTGACAAGGAAGGCATGAATTTGAGATGGAATTGGAAAGATTTTGGATTTCACTTATTATAATTTAATGTGACAAATCAATAATAAACCAAAGGTATTTTCATATATTCAAGACTTTTGACAAGCTATTTCCATTTAACATTTCTTAAGAAACTTCTAAAGGAACATAGTACAAGAAGGATGGCTTTATTGCAGTCCTATACATGGGGTTCAGGATTTCATCCATAAGAGAAGAGAGAAATACTGTAATAGCCAGAAGTGATGGATGACTCCAAGGAAACTGTGTCTTCAGTATACAACAGGACTGATGCACATATGAACATGTAGAAACTGTAGCAGTGCACAGAAAACCTGTACAGGTTCAAAGCAGACTATTCCAGTACTGAGAAGAGGAAGAGGGCACAAAGTCCCACCCCATAACCAAGAACCTATTACCCCTTAATAGCTGTTGAGAGAAGAAAATCAGATTTTTTTCAGTGGAGTGAAACTGAGCACATTAGGTACACTCCAGGGCAGGCTTCATGCTCAGTGATTGAGCAACACAAAAGAAACTCAATCTCTCTCTCTCTCTCTCTCTCTCTCTCTCTCTCTCTCTCTCTCTTTCTGTGTGTGTGTGTGTGTGTGTGTGTGTGTTCACGCGCGCGCAAGTACATGTGTGTATGTTGGGTTTTCTTTGGGGTTTTTAAGAGAAAGAAAGAAAATGGTGTGAGAAGAGAGGGGGCTAAGACCTGAGAGGAGTTGGGGGGGAGATCAAAATGTATTATATAATTTTTAAATAAAAAACTAAATTAGTAGATGACATAAAAGGATGAGAGCCAAAATAAAAGAAGTAACCAAGAAACAGAGAGAAATAAAATTTAAAAGTCAAGACTTTTTTTTCTTCTAAAAGAAACTCTCTGATGCAGATGACAGAAGATACCAGGGGCATAGTGACCAATTCGACAGAGTTTGACAGCTAGAATTCTACAACAAAGAAGATTCCAGTAAAGCCCCTTTGTGATAATAAAATTTACATATTACAGGAAGTATAAAAGAGTTGGTGTTTTCCAGTGATTAGTTAATAGGAAAATTAAAGCCAACAATAAGGCACATGATTACTAAACAAGGGGAAATGTCACTTAAAGATGAAAAATAGTTGTCCTTTTTCACATAAGTTCACTGTGGATAATGATTGTATAACCACAATAATGCACCTGAATATTTCTAATCATCATCATGTAATGTTTCTAAAAATAAGACAGAGATTAATGAGTATAGAAATTATCTCTGGAGCCCATTAGATAAATGAGAGATATACTCTGATAGCTGTGACAAAACCTTTGAAAAGAATCATCTTGAGAGAAGAATTTGGTTTTGCTCATGACTAGAAGGAAAACACAATCTTTCCTGTAAGCATATAACATGGTGGTGGAATCTCCATGGCCACTTCATCATATCTAGGTAGAACAAGAAGTACATATAATGGGTCTAAACGCAGGGTGGGCTAAAACCCTCAAGGTTCACCCCTCAGCAAAGCATTTTCTCCAATACAGCCCCATCAACTAAAGACCAGGTATCCTCCCGAACTTACCAGCTGTGGGAACCCAGTATTCAACATGTGCATCAATAGGAGACATTTCATATATAACCACAAGAGCTAAAGCCTTTCTCCTTAGTTGTGGAAAGTCAATGTATACTGTCTAAATCGGGAAAATCAAGAAATAGACTATTATTGTTGGATTATTATTATTAACAATTTCTATTATTATTAGATTCATTTGAGTAGAGGGAAGATATCAAGTGTAAGCTAAAGCAACTGAAGGTTGCCTCAGATATAATGAAAAGTATTTTTCATGAAACATGCAGAAAGGCAGAGAGGTACTAAGTATCACACATAAGACAAATTATTTACATCATCATAAAATTTCTTTAAGGGACTAGTGAGCTGGCTCATGATATATATTCTTAAAGTGCACTCATGAAATGAAAAGGTGGTACCCTGGTTGTCCTGTCATTATAATGGTTCTTAAAATTTTATTCTTAAGCACACAGTTACATGTGCCCTCTCATCTAAAATTTCATGATTACCTATTAACTATTTGGGTACTTGGGGCTAAACATTTTTTCTTTTATTAATAACTAATTGTAAAGCTAATATGAACATTAACATAAATCTTAATCTGGTGAATTCACAGAATTAAAGAATCTATAAAATGCTAGGCCTGATTTGGAAACACAGATGTTTGAGAGCCCAGAACAAAAAGTGGCCTGTCCGTGCCTTCAGGGCTACAGGAAACACCAGAGTGGGCAATGCAATATTTACAGCTCAGCAAACTAATGAAAGTTCACTAACCTGTGTGTGACTTGATTCTAGGAATCTCTGCACACTAGGCCATTTCTATGTCCAGCACAATTTAAATGGAAACACATAAGTTAGGTGTCTGTTGTTCCAAAGAGAGCACAATCAAGAGTAGCAAAGAGGCCGTGAACTGATGAGATATGGCATCATTAACAAAGTGAACGAATTCCATTCGTGTCCAAGAAAACAGTTGCTTATTCCACAACTAGCTCTTTCAGCTCATCTAAAGAATGTCATGACTTCGTTGTTCAGGTTTATATCTATGTGTCTTATATGGCACATGGGATAGCTAAGGTCAACTTGTACAGGAGAAAGAGTTGACTGTGGCTAATAGTCACGCTCACAGTGAAATACTCTCCCCAAGAGGGAGAACCCATAGGACTTAGGAAATAAACAGTTTCCAGGCTCAAGGAGCAAATGAAACTATAAGGTTTAATAAATTCCTTTAAGAAAGTTACAAGCCTCACAAGGCCCCTCCCCTGGGTGACATAAGGAGTAACAACTGTTGGGAAGACTCTGATCTGGGACTCAGCCTGCAAGTTGCGCTAGAGCTCCAAGGCTGCAGCATTCTGAGCTCATCCATGCTGTGTAGGCTTCTCTGCTATGGAATTGCCTAAGTTACCCTACCTCCTGTAAGAAACCACAGGAAACTCACTGGTTCACTACACTGTACTACTATAGAACTATATCTTCAGTCTGTAATCAGTACTTGACCAGGGTGAGGAGACATTTGTTCATGTATCTTTAGGAAAATCCATGGAAGTGGCTATAATTTCTCAGTTGTATTTCTCTCTTTTGGTTGGTTATTTTATTTACATTTCAAATGTTATCCCCTTCCCAGTTTCACCTCCACAAAACCCCCTATCCAATCACCCTTCCCCCTACTTCTATGAGGGTGTTCCCTCACCCACCCACTCACTCCTGCCTCACCACCCTAGCATTCCCATACACTGGGGCATGAAGCCTTCACAGGACCAAGGACCTCCCTACCCATTGATGCCAGATAAGGCCATCCTCTGCTACATATGTAGCTGGAGCCATGGTCCCTCCATGTGTACTCTTTGGTTGGTGGTTTACTCCTTGGTCTCAGGAGTGCTCAGGTTAGTTGATATTGTTCTTTCTATGGGGTTGCAATCCCCTTCAGCTCCTTCAGTCCTTCCCTAACTCTTCCATGGAAGTACCCAGGCTCACTCTAATGGTTGGCTACAAGCATCCACATCTGTATTGGTGAGGCTCTGACAAATCCTCTCAGGGGACTCCTGTCAGCAAGTGCTTCTTGGCATCAGCAATAGTGTCTGTATTTCTTATAAAACATCACTTGTTTCATTTAGAACTTTTTCACTACGAGCCACAGAAAGAGATGGGCATCAGAAAGATAAAAAAAGAAAGATTTGTTAAAAGAAAAACGAAAAAAAAGATGGGTAAGAGGTACAGTGTCAATAAGGATATGGCTGAATTACACTGTGATCAAAAAGGCAGCCAGTCCAGGAAGGAGAACATACTTTAGTCTAACCTAACTATGGAATGTGCAAGGCACAGCCATAGGAAAGTGGAAACTCTCTGGATGTATTCTCTCTTCACTACATTAGCAGAAGCACCAGGGTGTGCCTTCATAGGCCTCAGTGGGCTGTGTTTATGCCATTCTCCCTTCCATTGGTACGAGCAAATGGAAGATCAGAATGATCATTAGAGAATCCATTCACTGGCTGTTGTCTCCACCACCAAACCAGAGTCACTAGGAAAAAGTAACTGGGAAATGGAGGGATTATGACGATGGCTAAATATGAGAAAGTGCCTATTAACTTTTGTTAAATATGGCCAAGCCACTGAATGCACTCCTGTTCCCCTTAAACATCATTCCCAGTAGTTTTAACAACTGGTTTACAGTAATATATTTTTATGAAACTGATAGTGAAATTTTTAGTATCACAGTCACAGAGACGTTGACAGAACATACTATTTATATATTAAAGCTGACACTCAAAATAGATAAAACTTCTGATTTGTAGAATGCCCAAGGGAAAGACTATTTATCCTGTGATAAGAAGTTCTTTGTGTGTGCTTCTCTCTATGAGCATTCAAATGCTAGAGGGAGAGACAAGACTAAAATGGCTTGGGAATATTTTACGTTGACTTTCTAGTTACAAGTTTGTTCTTGTTAAAAGCTGCCATGTAGTGTTGGTCTCTTAAGCTTACAGGCCATTAATAGTATTTGTTATGTTTCTCAAGAATGATATGTTCTTTCCTTAACAGAGAAGTAATACAACAATGTCTAGGGAAGGCAGGAAAGATGTAAGCCATCATGTAAGACAGAAAGGGGCACTATGGGAACAGGTAAGGTTTGGCCTAACTTCTCCACATCAAGAATTTGGCCTTATAATTTGATGGTTATATAATCCCTGTACCCTTAAAGTTTTCATCAGAAATGTACTGAAACAGCAAATCATCTCTCCTACAAGTGAGTGTCAAAAGGGCTCCATGAAGTGTTTAGAAATAATGAAGCAAGTTGGAAGAAATAGAGGTGCTGTTAATGAGGTAAAAGAAAAAAATCAAATGGGCTTTGAAACAAAAGGCAATGAAAGCCATTTTAGGAAACCCATGCAGAGAGATTCTAGATAGGTCATACAACCACATGATGTGTCAGCAATTCTCATCAAGTTTGGGGATGTTATGTGAAGACTTCCTTCAAAGTTTCTGACTTGAAATTACAATTCGCTTGTCACTTAGCTCCCATTTCTCAGCACTGAGGATGGAAGTGGCTGACATTTTCTCTGTGCAGTGTGACATCCACATATTCTAAGGTCATATTAAATTATGGGTGTCCCCAAATGATCTCAACTCACCTTTAGTGTTGATAGAAATTTTGTCAAGTAAGAGTGTTTTAAAATGAAGCACAGCTTTCAGTCTGTCTGTGAAGTAACTTAGGGACATAATTATATGATAATATATTCTCTAAAAATAAATTAAAAATCATGAGTGAAATAAGTACCCCTGCCAGGTTGGGAGCAAATACCAAGATTAATTCAGCCTAAGCACTGGCAACAATAAATATGCTCCTGTAGAGTTGGGAGATGCATGCCATAGTGAACCTAAGAGAGAGCAGTTTGCCTTGTGCTTATAATGTACTATGTCTAATAAAAGCAGATATTGAGCACATTCCACAGACAGACATTATGTTCCATGACAAACCTAATACTGCCTAATGTTCACCTAAGGACATCATAAGTCCTTCAATATATGGATACATATCCTGTGATGATCATGTAAAGGCAATATTGCAAACAGCACATTCCTCAGAATGTTGTTCTTGCCATCAAATGGTGCATGACTATATACGTGTGGCTCAGTTCTCCAAACATTTCTATAAGAATTATGAAATGGAAGCCCATCATTAGCTCCCTCATCGTCACATTTCTCCCAACCCTGATTTAATTTCCATCACTTGTAGGCATGTTATTGCCCCCCCCCGCCATTTTATCCAACAGCATTGCTTTATTGGTGCTTAAAGTCTTTTTTTAATTTGTTCATTTAACATTATGGGAATTGTAGATTTTTTCTTTCACTCTCTACCCTTCCATTCACATGGTATAAAATTCTTCCATCTTTCCAAGAAACTTATGGCGTAATTTTAGTTAGATGAATTATTAGCATCTACAACATAGTATTATGGTGAATGCTGGCCAGGCTGCATTTTATGCTAATATAATTTTCCAAACTGGAACAACTTTTTCAACACCTTGCTGGGGTAGAGCATTATCTTTCATTACTAGTCTATGTTCTAATTCTCCTGGGCTGTTTAAAAATACATCAGGAAAGTGTCAAAATCTCCTAGTATTCAGTTTTTCAGAGGACCCCAATATTCCCAGACAATAGTGTCAGTGCCCCTACCATGGAAGTTTCATCACCCCAAAAGCTATTTTGAAATTCAACCTGAAGACATTTCTTTCTCCTTTCCTGGGATGTCATGCTTGTGTGTACAATCTCAACTATCTCTGTGAGAGTCTCATATCTGACTGATGAATCTGCTAGGTATAGAATTAACAATTCAAAATAAATTTTCCCCCAAGTCTTAAAGGCATTTCTCCATTGTCCTCTGATTTAATCAGAAATTGTAAGGCCTTTGAATTGTTCTTGTTGTTACTATTGGAATTCCCTTTATAGATGTTCCATTCTTTATCTACTGATCTCCAGCTACTGTTTTGACCACAGTCTGGAAACTCATATGCTGCTATTTAACGTAAATTTCTTTATTTGCCAATGATTTCTTACTTACTGGTTTCCTGGTTTCTCACTCTGACTTTTCTATAAATCAGGTGTTACACTTTATAAATGGATTCTCTAGTTTTCTTAGGGTTACTTTAAAAATATTCTATCTTAGGATTTAAATGAACCTAATTTCACCTATTTTTAAGCATTACATTATCTTTAAAATGTTCTGTTTAGTTTAGTTTTTTTTTTTTTTTTTTTTTTTTTTTTT
This sequence comes from Rhynchomys soricoides, assembly GCA_019843965.1. Classification (NCBI taxonomy): domain Eukaryota; kingdom Metazoa; phylum Chordata; class Mammalia; order Rodentia; family Muridae; genus Rhynchomys; species Rhynchomys soricoides. The sequence goes on along the minus strand of JADRCH010000239.1, from coordinate 3,758,964 downwards.
TTGTCAAGACATGATTTCCTTGTGGAACATCCCTGGCTGTCCTAGAATTCACTATGTAGACCTGGCTGGCCTCAAAACTCAGAGATTCTCCTGTCTCCACCTACAAAGAGTTAGAATTAAAGGTATGCACCACCACTGCCTGGCTCAAATGCTTTTAAATGAAATGTTATTTGTATTTCTTGTAGATTTTTTTCTTAAATATTAGTTGCTTAGTTGGTTTATATACCATCCGATATTTTCAGAGGGCTGGGTATAGTGTTCACCAAGGATCCACATACTAAAGTGAAGCTCCATTGTGGATGAAGTACTAGGCTTAACTTAATTGTGAGGAAGCCTTTGGGGACAGATAAGGGTCAGAAGAAGCCATTACAGTGGACTCCCATGACTGAATCCTGTTGAATTAGTAAGAAGAGAGATAACAAGAGGAGACATGCAAAATCTGCCTCCTGACATGTCGTCATGTGGTCCTTACTTTGCACTGAATTCTTCTGTCAAAGAAAAACTCCAAAGTTACCACTGGATGCAGCATAAGTCATTTAAGCATCCATAGTTCGAAAAAAAAATCCCTTAAGTTGTTCATACAGTAATTTAGATTCATGTACTTTCCTATAACAACAAAAAGCAGAGTAACAACATATTCCATTACTTTTGTTAATGTGTCTATTGTTTTGAGTAAGTTATTTTACTTTTTCCCTATTTTTCTTTTATGGAAAACAGGTTTTTTTCATATATTATAATCATAGTTTCCCCTCCCCCAACTCCTCTGAGACCCTCCCAACCTCCCTTCCCAATGGAATCCACATCTTTCCATTTCTCCTTAGAAAACAAATAAGCATGTTAACAATAACAGAATAAAGTAAATTAAAATAAAACAAATTAGAATAAGAAAACAAACAGTAGGAAAAAAAGCCAAAGAAAAGTACAAGAAACACATATAGACACACAGAGACATATTCATTCATAGGAAACACAAAACATAATACAACACAAAGGACTTGTAAGGTGAAATTAAATTAAATTAAATAATGAAAAGAATAAAACAATTTTTTTCTAAGTAACCCTAATGAGACAAAGAACTTACAAAGATGCCACTGAGTTCTATTAGTGTTGGCCATCTTCTACTGGGCATGGGGCATGCTCTTTAGAGTGATTTGTATTCTCTGTGAAATTCATTTTTCATGCAAGATAGGTTCTGGGTTAGGGGTGAGGACATGTGTCCACTTCTCTCAGTGCTGGGACCTCATCTGTTATAGACTGGTGCCCACTGCCCCATTCTCTGTGAGTTCATATGTGTATTGGTTCTGCTGTGTATAGAAGGCCTGGTTTTTTTGATGTCCTCCATCATATTTGGCTCTGACAAACTTTGTATCTCGTTCCAAAGTTTTCCTGAGCCCTGAGGGAAGGAATTTGATGGAGTCATCTCAGGTAGGTCTGAGTGTTCCATGATCCTACACTTTCTGCACAGTGCCAGGCTGTGCATCTCTATATAGTTAACTCTATGTGTACTAATACTTATTTTTAATAGTTTTTCTATAATCAGTTTAGTATATGCTTCCTCCATGTTGCCTCTCTGTCTGTAAGTGATAAATTGTGCTTAAAAACATGTAGAAATGGATTTTTCTATTGCAGACTTCACAGTAGGATCTGACTGAAGCTCTTCTTGAGAAAATGAATTTTAGTAGTTTAGGTCTTTCTTTGGTCTCACTTGATTAATCAGAGAAGAATATCTCAATATGTGTCATCTTATGGTCATACTGAGCACTGAGTTAGAGAGAAAGGATATGGGGTCCTTGCCATTCCTCCTTCTATACCTATAACCTGCCCTCAGCTGTTGCTCTTCTCCAAGTCAGGCACCTCACTTACCACTTACCAACAAGCCCTGCTGAAAGAGTCTCAACTGGTTGCATTAAACATTTACACAAGTCAGGCAAAGCAGATATTATTCACAATAGTAACGTACTTTTCATTTCAAGACTGAATATGAGGAACATAGTAGAAAGAAATACTGTGCACATAGTGAGCATGTGATTGGATTGTCTCCAGTCAAGATATCCTTCATATACACAAGAACGTACCTTCTTTGAGAGCAGCACCAGTCTTCGCCAGAGTGGAAACAGTGTCCTTCATTCTGAGCTCTCAAACACCATTGACTCTGATTGTAAATCATCACCAGAATTATTGGTAATAGTTTCAGTCCCTCTTTTGTACTTCCCACCTTTGTTCTTTTCCTCATTTGGTTTAATTATTCAAGTCACTGACAGTAATGATAGGGACAAATAGCTGGCACTGAATAGAATAAAAATACTTTGACCCTCTTTCTCCCTCCTGCCATTTTCTGTCACTATAGAGCTTCTGGGAAAGCCATCTTGAGGAGTGGATTAAACCTTAATACTGGAAATCCATGCCTTGTGAAATGGAAAAAAAAAAAAAAAGACAGGACAACAGTGATTTGCTTTAATGAAATTTGTTTTTCTTTCAGTAATGGTGATTGAAGCAATGAGGGAAATTGCCCACACTCTAAAATGAGAGCAAAGCATTCCTAAATATCCAGTAATATGTAACGTGACCTTGAGCTGTTCACTCAATCCATCTGTGAAAATGAAGATAATGTTATTGTCATTGAAAGAGTATCTCAGTTCAGGAAAAACAAATTAGCAAAGTGCACTTGTAGATATAATTCTGTGTCTCAACATATGATTTTACACTTTAACAGCCAATGTTTAAACCCACTTGCATGGAACTCAGCAATCGATGAAATTGTATAATGATGAACATATCCAGTATGTATCAACATCATGGCCATCTTCTCTTATAAGGGAGTTTCTGATTCACAACCATAAGATTCAGTCAGTGAAAGCAAGCCAATACATTAAGAATAAATGTAATTGCATGATTTGGCCTTCACAGTCTTCATTTTTAGCCTCCGAGAACAATGGGCCTTTAATTTTTTTTATATAACAACAATCCATTTCAGAGTTAATGATCTACAGACATATTTTGCAATGTAAATGAAGACCAACTGATTTCAAAATAACCTTAACAGGACTGATGCACATATGAACACACAGAGACCATGACATCATCCACAAGGCCTACACAGGTTCTTGCCAGTGCTGACAGAACAAGTGGCCATGAGCTACCATCCCTGATCAAGAAGCCATCTCCATTTTGTGCTTCAGAAGTTATGTACTCAAATCTGAAAAACCTATGATTCATGCCTCTCAAAGTAGCTGGGCCAGGCCGACTCCATCATTCCCCATAGCATACCACCTAGTTAGCAATGTTTTGTGATAACTGACCAGATAGGCTACTACAGGGATACAAATAAATGTAATCAAGTGGATAAATTCACAGATACAGAAGATGTAATCCATGGCACACCCTGGGGTTTCCAGGTATATTGTCTTCAATTTCTGGTATTTAGCACATTTAAGCTTATCATTCTTTTTAGGTTTATGCATACATCATGATTCAGAGTTGGATTCCACAATGCCAAAGTCTTCATATGCTTCCATCTGATATGACACTATAGCTCATAGAGAAATCTGTTAATGAAGACAAGACTAAGTAGAAGACTTAAGATTCAGGTATGTTGGTACATAGTCTGTCCAGTTTTAGCCCATTCACTTTACCCACTGATGATGATTTCTATACACTATGGACCACTTTATTTTGCCCATGTGTGTCATTATTGCATATGAAGTACCTAGGATCATAAAGAAAAAAATAAGCTTATTCCAATCTCTTCACTATTGTGTTTTTGACCTAGGTAGCTCTGAAAGGTAATCATATTTTGCTTGTTTTTCTCTTTATAAAGAAAACCTTTTTAAAAATTCAAATAGAAGCTGAATCTGTGCTCATAATAGAGAACAATGTCACATTAGCTTTGGAGCCACCTGAGAGAATCTGATGCATTTTGGCCTAGACCTTTTATTCTGACCTTGTTAGGAATTCACAGATAACAAATGGCCAGAGCCTTAGAAGAGATAAGAAAGCTTTCCACTCTAGTCTTAATGATAGGATAAAATAGAACTCCAAGTCACATGCAGATGAATAGCCATAAAACTTGACAGAGCTTCAGTTTTCAAGCTCATGCCCCCAAAAGCTAAAGGGTACACCAAAGTCTACAGCAGTCAGGGCTGAAAATGTATGGCTAATGTTTGATCCACCCTGCCTCAACTTAAGAGAGTGTGTGCTCTGTCAATAGATACAATAGCAGGGATGCATTGTGTTTTCCTATGTAACTAAGGTAAAAACCATTTCAAATTCATTAACTTTTCCCTGAACATGAGAACTGATATTTAAAAGATGATAAGGTGGCAAGATTAGTAAAATAACATAATATTCCTTTGAAAGGGTTGCTGAGTCTTTTCCCTGCCAAGTAAACAAGTTTTGAGTCCCCTCTTATTCTAGACTCTGTGATAGAATAAATCTTATATTTCAGCTCTATTTAAAGGTTCCTATGCTACAGACCTCTGTTGTCCAATATAACAGTGGCATACTACAAATAATTTAACCTCAGCATGATTTTATGTTTAATTCTTTGGTCCAACTCACAACATTTCAAATACTCAGTAGGATTGTGTAGATAGCCATTATTATATCTTAAAGTTCAGATATACATTATTGTGGACATTTATGTTCAACTGTGCACAATTTAATTCACATTTTAAGTCAAGAAAATGTAGTCCTAAATTTAATGCTTGGTTAAATAGTTTAACTTTTTAATTTAAATGAAGTAAAGGGAGAAACCATAGTTAGTAGATGCCACAAATGCATAGCATTTTGCCTTTAGGTAATAGAGAAGTGCACAAGACTATAAACTAAGTTCTGCCTTCATAGTTACTCTCCTTTCCATCTCCCCTTTCTCACTTGTTCCCTCCTCCTTCACTTAGTTTCACAAAAAAGATCCTGTATCATTACGTAGATGTAAGAGGGAAAAGAGAAGAGAAGGGAGCTTCTGCATTGGAAAGGTAGGCTATAGTTACCTGGAGTAGGCTGGTTTGGAGCACTTCCAGAAACTAACAAGAGGAGGTCCGTGAAGCCTACCTTCATCTTCCACATCTACAATAAGGAAATTGACATTTTTATTCTTCTAAAATGATTTTTTAAACAAGCTCTGATTCTTTTCTCAGCAGCCAGTTATCCCAGACTTTTGTCTATAGGACTGAAGTTTTTACAATTTTATAAAAACTAAAAATACACCGCCCTTTGAAGTGCATTCTTGCTGTGCCTTAGACCTTGTTTTAGTCATCTTTTTATGCCATAACAGAGCACCCCTGAATAAACATCTGACTCCAAAACAAAAATTCCTTTCTTGGAGTTCTGGAGAGGGAAATCCAACATCAAGGGGCTATGTTGAAAGATCTTATGGTGCATCATGACATGGTGAAGACTCTCATGTAGATAACTATGAAACCATGATTTCAGATCTCTCTTCTTCACGCAGCACCATTAATCTCACCTCATAGATTACCCCCAGCCATGACCTTCTCCAACCCCATATTCCCTGTAAAAGGTTTTCAGCTCTAAATGCCACTAGCATAGGAATTTGGGGAGGATGCTTTGAATATTTGAACTTTGGAAGAGCTGTTTGACTTCTAATATGTCTCGCCGGATGTTAGTTACCGGCCAAACACCTAGTATTTGTATAGTACAATGTTTTACCCATGTGCTCAGCACACGATAGGCTTATATTATTAAATGCAGATTGTTTAGAAACTAGAATGTTTTATTAAACTGTTCAATAGAAAAATTTTCAGTTCAAGGTTCAAGCACATGGAGTGCTCTGATTCAAGACTAGCCTACTCCACATATCCAAGTTCCTTTAAGCTTGGACTACAGAGTAAAACATTACTTCAAAACAAAGACAAAAAAAATCTGTGAAAATACAAAATGTAATATATTTCTGTATTATTAAAACATTAATATGTCATCTTTGCAACTTATTTTTAAAATATCAAGGTAGAATTATGTTGGAATTTTTGAGAAATACATTTTAATAAGGAATGATATAGATAGTGGGAAAGTGATTCAATTGGTAAACTGCTTGGAAAAGATATTGTCTAAAAATATAAGGTGCAGAACTACTGAGGAAGACACTAGTTACCAAAATATAACACATACCTGTATAACCATGGGCGTGCATATGAACACATGTGCATGAATACACACACATATACATACATATATACATACACACACATACATACACACACATACACACATACACACACACCTACATACACACACACTTACAAACATACACTCACACCTACATACACATACATACACACGCACATACACACACCACATACACACATACACACACACATACATATATACATATACCCACCAGAGGGAAGGGTCACTAATATTTGCTTCATAGTTATGTATATGTCTTTGAAAATCATTTCTAACTACTCTAATTCAAACCATTAATAATTACTACTATTTCTTATTGGATATTTTCTTTATTTACATTTCAAATGTTAATCCCTTTACAGAAACCCCCCCCAGAAACCCTCAATCCCGTACCCTTCCTTCTGCTTCTTTGAGGGTATGCCCCTACCCACCCATCCACTCCTGCCTCCACACCCTTGCATTCCCCTACACTTGAGCATCAAGCCTTCACGGCACCAAGGGCCTCTTCTCCCATTGATGCCCGACAAGGCCATCCTCTGCTACATATGCAGCTGGAGCCATGGGTTCCTCCATGTGTACTCCTTGGTTGGTGGTTTAGACCTTGGGAGCTCTGGTTGGTTGATATTGTTGTTCTTCCTATGGGGTTGCAAACCCCTTCAGCTCCTTTCTCCCTTTTTAGAGTATGTCCATTCCACTACACTGAAGCCCAGTCTTTATGAATAGGCACAGACTTCTGTGATAATTGTAACTGTCTGTATATTTGGTTAAATGTTTATATTTGATGCACTTTTCTTACTTCTATGATCTGTAAATTCTTCTCATTGATGAATTTGGTTTAACTTCTTTCTAAATTGGTCACTAATATCATGAGTAATGTTAAGCCCAGCTAGTTTTCTTCTCTGTACTACTAATAATGATACTTTATTGAGCATAATTTCATACTAATTTGGTTCATCCAAGCTTCATGCTCCAAATTATTCACATTTAAGACACTAGTTGTGCCAACCTCTGCCACATACAATTTTGCTTTACACCTGCTTTCACTATAGCTGCAATGGCCATCTGCAGATGACTCTTCTCTCTAAAATAGAACACACAAAGTATCAAATATGACTGTTAAAGGCAGATACATTTTCAATAGAGTCTTCTGGAAAACAAAAGAAACTTTCAAAATAGTAACCCTGTCACACTGTTGATGGAAATGTTCCTTACTACAAAGGTCTTTGGAAATCCACACCTACAAAGTATTAGGAGTTTTGTTTCTGATGAGGTTGGGTGTAAGCAGAGTTAGAAGGGGAAGGGGATGGAGGAAATAAGCTAATTATATTTAAATTAAACTTAAAAATCAAAAGGCAGAGAGAGATAACTGCAAAACATAAACCTATAGACATATCTAGGGTTTTGGCATTGTGCAAAACATAATAAAACAAGGTTATCATGAAGGCTATTTGTTCAAAGTTTCATTAAAAAATGTTAAAAAACAATTATGGCATCTTTGCTTTTAAACTAATTTCCATGTGCCACATGTGCAGAAGAAGCTGAAACAGAAGTGGTCTGGGGTGAGCAGAATGTACTGTCTTGGGTCTGTGATGGTATGTGTGAGGGTCCAGGACACTCAGTGCATGAACCTGATATGTGATATAATTCCAGCTTTGTTTAAAAGGCAGTCATTTTATCCAAATAATTGTGGAATTCCTAAGGTCACTAACAGTACACTGAGTAGATAGGGATAGGGAGAGAGCTTGTGTGTATGGGCATTTATTGGGTCATGTGTGAGTAGTATCAATCTTTCAGAGACACAGGATGTTAAGACAAAAAGTACATTGGACATAGAGTGATGTTCCAAGTACCATGGTTTTGAGTTTCATTCAATGGGCACTTGACTTTAAATAAATGCTTCAGTAACCTTCCTAAGCCTTCTCTTCTTTCCCATCAAAGAGAATAATAGTACCACCATGCTCATTTGGGCCTTTATCCTGTAACTCATTTTCCACATGTTCTTATTGGTATAAATGTGAAATAAAAAGAGACCTGTATCATCAGAGAACTCATAGCTTATTACAAGAGATTAAAAAGAAGTAGACAGAATGGAAAAACATACATTAAGATTTATAGGAGTTCTTGGGCCCCAGACCAGTTTGTGCATCCAGCTCATATCATAACACAGGCAGAGCAGTGACAACCCAAGTTAGCTAGGGTGGAATATAGGCTGTGAAGTGACCATGAGACTAAAACCCTTTCCCCCAGTGGCTTCGCTGCTCATCTCCTGCTCACCTCATTTGTACTGGGCTGCCCAATTTTATTCCTTTCCAGGACAACAAAGAAGTAGGTTTAGGATTTCATTACTGTTTGATTATTGACCCTATAAAGAGAAAATCTTGTTAAATTAAACTAAAGTATATACTTCTAACATTTAGTTACTTTTCTCTAAGTAAAGTGCAATTTTACCTCTCTTGGTCAAAACAAGCAAGCCTGGAAGGGCCTGACTGGCCTTATGCACCAGTGTGAACTTTTAATATTGCCTTTGCTATCAGTAGCTCGCACCTCACCCATGAGGTTAAACTGGTGTGGAAAGAAAGAGGCAGTTTAAAAGTGAGTATAAAAATTGTTAGTGTGGAAATAAAATATCAGGAATGTTACAGACCCGGGGATGTTTTTACCTACGTGTTATCATTATCTTGGGTATAGGGAGAGTCTATAATTTCTCCAAACATATCCTTCTAGAGTTTTTCTGTCTCTGAAAAACAAGGCAAGTTTGCAGTACAACCAATTTGAATGTCTCTAAGACACATAAAACAAAAAGAAAAATGTATATATCACTTCAGGTCAAAGTTTTCCATTTGTTCTTTATGTTGGGAAATTTGAAGGCTAGCTATGTCTATTTCATTTGCTTTTGTAGAGATTGTAAGTGGAAGAAGCTATTTCTAATATTTTCAAATTTAAAATATCTGCAGGGTATTTTGCTTAAATAATAACAATAAAAAAAAGACCTTCCTGGGAAAATTAAAACACAAAACAAAACAAAAATGCTTAGGGAGTATACACTGACATAAATGTAATATCTTCCTGGAGACACATATATGTGGTGGTTAATATTTGTTGTAGTCATAATCAATTATGCTCCAACCTCCATGCAAAATACAGATCTCAGTACTATAACGTCAGCACATTCCCCTTTAACACAGAGTCCCCGAACAAACAGCTTGAGACTGTGTCTGTAATAGTGGCATTGAATACACTGCAGCCTGTACTTCAGTAACTCTGGAGCAGAAGCTAAAGTAACTGATTCCTTTTAACTCCATATTCCATAAAGATGATACAAAGATTTAATAGGATATTTTTTAATCACTTCTGAAGAGTATGTTGTAAATTCTCATGCCAGTCAGTGGCTCTTGTTTGAAAATCTATACGTGTATTTCTTGAGAGAAGCAACTTAACTTTATTGATGATTTTAATTCTAGAATCTGTCATTGTACTAGTAACATATATGCAATGAATAAATGAACAAGTGAGTGAATGAAGTTAAAGATGCGGAATAATCAGTGAAGTCATGGAAATGGTTCTCTTTAGTTTAAGTGGTCTTCCATCTGCCGTGGGTTTGCACCAAATTGTCTATCACTCCATATCATTTTAGTTTCAATCAGAGAATATGTAACTATATTTTAAACTTGAACATGAAAGTACAATGTCCTCTCTGTCCTCATTCTCATGAGCATGTGATAAGCCTCCCGGAGGTTGACTTTGATCTGGAACCAACAGAGAGACAAGCTTCTGGGAAGCTCTTTGAGGGACTATCCAGAGTAAATTAACTTCAGGCACACACATTAAACATCTTCCTTGTTGCATTAACTGAAGCAGATGGCTTACCCTGAGCATGGTGGCAACTTCTCTTGATGGCCAAGATAAAAGGAGTGATGAGGACAGAACTTTACTTTTTACTTTTGCCTTGTGTTTCATTGGCAAGTTTATCCACCCACCTTTCCAAGTTCTTCTTCCCCATTGCTGTTGCTGCCGTCCTTCGCTGTCATGGGCAGATTCTGCCTGTGCCCTGGACTACTCTCACCCAACCCTACCTGCCCTTGGTGATTGGAGGTAAGGTGATGTGGAATCAACAAATTCTGGTAGCATGAGAAACGCTGCAGCAAGATCATCTGAATGCTGCTGCAAGCTCCATTACTACCCTCCACCAGTGCCTCGTTGGTCCCAATAAAGCATCTTCTAGACAGCTGTTCCGGATTGGCTGGCACTGCCTGCATCGGCAATCTCTGGTTTCTCAGGCAGTCTTCAATTAGGTCCTCCAGCAAAGAGATGCCTTTGAGGCTGCACAGGCCCTCTCGCCCCCACACGTTTATGTAGACGTGGCAGCTAAGGTTCCTCCCAGGCACACAGCTCCCTCATTCTTCCACGTAGCCTGAAAAAACAGTGGCTCTCCATACATCCTCGAGATCTTCAATGTCGGGTGGAAATACTGAGGCAGCCAGCTTTTGTACCAAGCAGCTCCCAGTCAAACTCTTCTGTGTAAAGACAGCTATGGATGGAATACAGAGCCTTGTGTCCTGCAAACAAATCTAAAACACCCCATTTAATATACATTCATTCTAAGATTCACTGTGCTTTTTATTTGTATGTATATGCATGTGCCTGTGTATGGGAATATATATACGCAGGCCAGTAAATTCAAAAGATGCTGTCCCATTTCCTGGAGATAAAGTTTCAGTTTTCAGCTGTTTGATACAGGTTCAAGGACTTAAACTCTAGTAAAAGAGCCATGAGTGATCTTAGTTTCAAACCCATCTCTCCAGCCCTGTGTTAAAAAAAAAAAAAAAAAAAAAAAACTGAAGAAAAATAACTATTTAACTTCCTTGGTGATTCTTCGCTTGTCAAAGGTAGTCAATAATCCTTATACATAGCAGGTATATGTTTTTACCTGTCCCAGACTACTGAGGGCACAGGCCTGTTAACTGCATTGTTCGCCAGTATTTACCAACTCAGGATTTTGTGTCCATGTCATTCTGGGTCATACTGAGGTAAAACTAGTACAACTAAACCTCAGAAATAACACTCAGAGAACACTATGTTTAATTTCTTCATTTTTATGTTCTAGGCTATCTCTCCCTGGGCTTCCCACAATGTTATGGAAAACAGTAACAGATTAGAAAATTAAAGAGAATGTGTCTAAGTCAGCCTCTCTAGAAATTTGGTAGAATTTCTTTGGAAAGAAAGAAAAACTAGAATAAATTCCTATTTGAGCAAGACTCCTTTGGGAATCAAAATTCCAAAATATATAGAAATTCTTCATAATACTATAATTCCAGAGGAAAGCATTTATTTACATAAAGGCAACTGGTTATTTATTTATAGAAGAAAAATACTCTTGAAAATTCTATTCTCACTGTTTTGGCCCACATATGCTCTCCTTGGGTGTGTTGACAGTTGTCATCTGGTTTCTAGTCCCTAAATCAGAGATCTTTCTTTATGGTCTTTCATGAAAATAAAATTCATGGTAGTAAGGTTGATTTTCACTTCTAAAAATAGCCACTACTTCAATGACTATGTGTACAGTTTTGTAAGCTTTCCCCCTTTAATAGCTACCAGGAAAGGCATACATCTGAAAGCCTAGGAGATAAGTTTATTTGACTCGATCAACATCTAGGACTAAACAGCCCTGCTGTAGATGTAGATACATACCTCGTATTCCAAAAGAAGCCAAACAGAGAACAAAAAATAACAAGCTTGGCACGTAGGAGGCAGGGGAACTAGGGGTGAAGGCAAATGTGTATTTAATATACACAATGCTGAGAATTTTCATTTTGCAATAAAAGTAAGACACTATAAAAATATATCAAATTTTTTTACACTAAAGGCATTTAAAAACTATAAAAAGTTATTTATGGTAACATTTCCTAATAAATTATAGAATTACCCAAGCAAGAGAGCACTGCCTGCATGAATAGATGACATTTTTATAAAATGTCACACACACTCACTTCTTTTTCCTTTGCTTTTTAAGACTTTTAAGAGTCTCGTTATGCAGCCTTGATGGCCTGGGACTATACACCATTCTAACCTCAACTGCACAGACACCTGTCTGCCTTTGTCTTCCTAAAGGCTGGTATCCATGACTTTCTAAAACTTCTATCTGAAAAAGCAAGATTTTGGAAACTGATGAGATCAACTAAGCCCAAAGAGAATAACATGCATATGTCTACTGCTCATGCTCATGTCTCTCATGATTCACTGAGAAATCATCCGGAAAAAAAGGCATGATTGTAATTGTTTCCTATTCAACAGTGTGAAGACAATGGTTTCAGTCACTGGCTTAGGCATGTTACAGAGTTATATGCCTTGATTCCAACCGTCATATGCCAATAACTCTTAGTTCACATGGCTGTTATACCAAATTGTACTGCAAACCACCAAGATTGTATCAAAGATACACACTTTATCATGTTCATATAATTACTAGATCTACCCATAATTTTATGTACGGAATTCATCTCTGAGGAAAGTACCTGAACAAGATTACTCCTTTGCTGATGCCAGATGAGGCTATAGCTGTCTTGGTTACCAATGTCTTTCCAGTCTGACACAGTCTGCCTGTAAAATTGAAGAACAGAGCTGTGGTCCAAAATCTTGAAACATATGGGCAAGATCCTGCACTGATGATGATGATCATCATCATCATTTTTGTGTTTTCTGGAACAATCCACAAATTGACCAAGCTAAAGGGAGTAATAGAGAAGTCCAGCCAGAACCATGAGCTGCGTGTTACTTTATGACGATCAATATGTTGCATGTGAGTTCCAGAAGATGCAAGAGAAAGCTACCTGCTAAAGGTGTAAAACAGACAACTTGTAGATTCTCTGTGAAGGTGTGATCCTGTAGATCAGTGGTTCTCACCCTTCCTAATGCTACAAGCCTTTAATACCATGCCTCATGTTGTGGTGACCCACAACCATAAAATTGTTTTCATTGCTACTTCATAACTAATTTTTCACTGCTATGAGTCCTAATGTAAATATGTAAATATATGTTATGCAGGATTCCTGACATACAACCCCTGTGAAAAGTTCAGTGGACCCCCAACAGGGTTATCACCCACAGGTTAAGAACCATTGCTAGCTCTATACTTTTGGAATCTTCAAATGGGTATTCTGTATTTCTGGGAGTTTCAAATGGCTGTCCTGTCCATAGCACATTGACCTTTATACTGCTATGTTTCTTTCTTTGAAACAATCCCAAAGATGAAACTCTACCAAAGATAATGCTAATCTTTCAAATTCCATAAAGTTAAATAGATTTGTAAGTAAATTCTAAAGCTGGGATGTCGAAGGACTGATTTTCTCTGTCCCAAAGAAAAAGCCATGGGAACATCAGAAACAAGATGACAGACACTTGAGACAGTGAAGTCCTGGGCTCCCTGGTGACTTAGGAAGAAAGTTTGTAAACAAGGATATTTCAGATGTAAAATTGGCATAAGCATCCAGCAGTCATAGGTGAAACTTGGTGAGGGAAGGAATATAAACCTGAAAAACTGTGACTGGGATCAACATAGAGAAGAACTAGATGTGACTGATAGGAAGTCAGAAGAAAGTTTCTAAGGCTCAGCTCACGTAGCAAGACATAGAAGAGACTAGAATGCTGAATAAGCATGCAAAGTTAAGTCAGGCCACAAACAGGAAACAGGTGAGAACTGAACATCCTATCTACTCGAAGACCGGATGTTTCCAGGAATTTTAAGCCTGAGTGTAGACGGTGGAGTTGATTTATATAGCTGGTGGAGTTGATTTATATTTTTATAGCTGATTTAGAGAGTATTTCCTTTTAATTAAATGTTTTGATTGGGTGGCTAAGCGTACTCATACTTATGGCACTGGGAAGAAATTATGCTAACCCAGAAAAATCATCAGTGGAATTGATTACCAGTTTGAACTTAGGAAAAAGATGTGGGGATGGTGGAGGCCCTAGACACATTAGGTGCATTAGAATCCATTTGAAGATGGTTTCTTATTACTAATATTTTCAATCTCATCCTCCTCAAAACTGAGGTCCCTATAGTACAGAAGATCACTGTTCTAAGATATCAGAGTCCAACTCACACTGTTGTCTTCATGTCCCAACTCTGAAGGTCTCATTGCAATAGGCCATGAATTATAAGCCAGGGGATGAAATGAAATTTATATAAATGATGGTAGCAAAATAATATTAGTTTGGTTATTTTGAAACACTTATAGGTCTCAAAAAGGATAAATTTTGACAAATTGGAATTACAGATAGAGGTTTTTAAATATGGCAACACACTGTTCTTCACTCCCATTTATTTTTTTGCAATAAGACTTCATTTTTCATTAATTAACTAATTAATTAATTAATTTCCAAATGTTGTCCCTGCCTCCCCTGCAGAGTTCCTCCTCCATCCCCCCGTTCACCTCTGAGAGGGCAGCCTCCCCACATATCCCCCCACTTTGATGCATGAACTTTCTGCAGAAATAGGCATATCCTCTCCCACTGAGGCTAGACAAGGCAGCTCTCTGCTATATATATGTCAGAGGACTCCGACCATCACATGTGTGCTTTCATTGGTACCTCAGTTTCTAGGAGCTTCCAGGGGTCCAGGTTAGTTAACACTGTTGGTCTTTCTGTGGGGTTGCCATCTCCTTGATGACCTTAAGTTCTTCCCCTAGCTCTTCTATAGGGGTCCCTGACCTCCATCCAATGTTTGTCTATGGTTATCTGCATCTGTTTTAGTTAGCTGCTGAGTAGAGCTTCTCAAAGGGCTGCTATACTAGGCTCCTGTCTGTAAGCACAACATAGCCTCATTAACAGTGTGAGGGATTTATGCCTGCCCATGGGATGGGTCTCACTGTTTGGCCATTACTTCAGTTTCTGATCAATTTTTTACCCTGAATTTCTTTTAAACAGGACCAATTTTAGGTCAAAAGTTTTGTAGGTGGCATCCCCATCCCTCCACTGGGGGTCCTGTCTGGCAACTAGAGGTAGTCTCTCTTCAGATTTTACTCTCAGGAAAGATTTCATTCTTAATGGCTGAATCATATTACACACATACATAATTATACCAGCAAGTTTCCTATATATATACATTTGTATTTCTATATAAATATACAAATGGTAAAGGAGTATCCATCCACATTAATCAAGAATCATGATCAGAGTCAAAGTATGGGACACACCTTTAATCCCTGGCTTTGGGCATTTCATAATAATTTTGAATCTCCTCAAGTCTCTATACACCAGTTGAGAGCTGATGAATGGACAGAGGGACTGCTACATACAAACCTCCTTGTAGGTACATTTTGACTCCACCTCTTGACTGAGGCAGCTCTGTGCCAGAATCTATTTTTGCATTGATTCCCACACCACTACAAATTGCTGCAAAACTCAGCAGGGGCCAGGCACTCATATCCATGACTGGAGAGTCAGGGAACAAACAATCTGAATCATCCCAGCAATGGCTCTGAGGTTATCTTTGAAGGGCTTCTCTTTGTGGCTAGCCTTAGATCTGCTTTGACTAGCTCATCACCAGCTGATGAAAGGAGAGGCATCAGAGTGAGCCTGCTGCATCTTAACCCTTGGAGGAAAATTCAGCCTTGGATAACAGATCATTTTTATCTCGTGGAGGAGGAAATATAGATAAAGCCTAGGTCAGTTTGCTTAAAGGCAGGTTCCACTCACAACTGTCCCAACTTCCTCCTACACTCGAATACATGCCTAGACAGCTTGAGATAAAACTTCTGTCTGCTAATCAAATATTTGTGCTTGCCAAAGGTGAGCCTTGTTAACCAAAATCCTGCTGTGCTCACGAGCCACTAGGATTCCTCTTTTTCATCCCTTCTGACTTTTAGTAAATTTTAAGTTTAGTATACACTATGGCTAATATTTATTGTCAGCTTGACAAGATCCAGGATCATATAGGCAACAAGCCTCTAGGCATGTCTTCGAGAGAGTTTCTAGGCTGGGCTAACTTAGTTGGGAGGACTCATTCTCCTCTCAGGTGGTGTCATTCCATGGGCTGCATTCCCAGACTAAATAAAAAAGAGAAAGCAGATGGAGACTTTGCTTTAATCCCCCTCTGCTGACCAAACATGCAGATGCAATGAGACCAGGTGTCTCATGCTCCTGCCATCGTTTTTCTCTGCCATGATGAACTAAACTCACCTCTGAGCCAAAATAAACTCAGTTGCCTTTATCAGGTGTTTCGTCAAAGAATAAAAGTGACTAAAATGACCCAGCCAACCTCTCTTGCTGTCAGTGTGTCTGCATACCTCCATTTTTTTTTAATCACCCACACATAGGTCACGCACTGTTATTTGCATTGGAAAACTTAACTTCATAAGAAATGGAAGGTACTAGCAGAGCTTGTAGTTTTCTACCAGCAGTCTTTGGAGAGACTACAATTACCAAGTAGACACTCTATGAATTAATGTTGTAGTCTCCTGTGTAGGTTAGTAAGAAATCTCCCTGGCATCCTGTTCAAGTATTTGTCTTCTATGTAAAGAGCTGCTCAAACTTGGACGAGAACATATATATGACATTGTGCCTTAGGGTTATGGTTCTACAGATGGACATGGTTGACTTAACAGTGTCCCAAGGGACTATCCAAAACACTGCATACCACCTACCACACCCTCAGCCTCTTTCAGACTAGGGTAGAACTTCAAAGATGTGACCACTTGTAACAATTTGTGTGTAGAGTGAAATCCACCACCACCTTTGCCTTCTGAAGCTGTTACCTAGATTTCTCTGAAATAGTTCAACTAGAATCAACTGAGAAAGGCACAAGAGACCTTATCTAGGTAAACCTGTGGATTCCACTAGCTTCTGGGATATTTAGGCATGGTGCCAGTCACTGACAGTGAAGACTAAGTCAAGTCACTGTGTAATAAAATTTTTAACTAATCGAGTTAAAAACTGATCATTTAAAATTATTTTATGTACTAATTTTAACAAATGCTTGATAATTTTTAACACACATTTGCTGGATTTTCTCCTGGACTGAACTGACTTTTGGGTCCTTGTGTTGTTAATTGCATAGAGTCTCTGGCTCCGCAGCTAGTCATCCAACCATGCATGAGACAACCTGGAGTCTTTCTAAGGTGTCTATTGTATTGTCCTGCTATCCCACTGCTCTCAACACAGAGACACCACCATCTTACCTCACCTTGTGTATCCACTGGTATAGAACCATTGTCACAGAGTAAAATAATGACACTCTCCTTTAGACCCATAGAGCACAGCTGACTGGTTGCCATATTGCTGCTGGAGTTACAGTTTCATGGTCTTGCCTATTAAGTAGCAGGGGTACTTTAGAAATAAAATAGAAGGAAAAGAGAGGCTCCAATACAACTCGTATTTTCTTAGTGATCACAAGCTAGTGTTCAGGTCAAGGAACAAACTGAAAACCCCCACACTGCCATATTCAGGATGGAATTAATTCAACCTCATGACTGGTACTTATTTCTCTGGTATCATACAGAGTCTGATTATCAGACACTAAGCATTTTATACTTGCTTCTGGGAAGCCAATGATATGCCTCTAAAAGTAGAGCTCATATCAGAATTCCTGAGTGGGCAGATCACATAAGACTACTGTGATCTTACTTCTTTCTTCAAAGTTCTTTGATAGTTATACACAGAGGGCTATAGAAACCTGGGGCAGCATCCTTCTTGAGGTTCCATATATACACTGATTTTTCTTTAAACTGCCATCACCATGACCACCTACTCTTTAAACATTGTTTTTATTATTTTGCATTATATGACAACAAGAAAACTCTGACAAATTCTGTCTTGATTCCTCAGAACTAAATTCCACAATCAAACATGCCTTACAATCGAACACAACTTAAGTAATTTTACATAGGGTGTTGAAATCCAGTTTGGTACTGTTTGACAATGTAAACATTAAAGTTAAACAGCATTTCTTTCATCAAAGGCCTCCTTCCCTCACACAAAGCTTCTGGAAATACCAAGCTACTATTAGTGAAGTCAATATATTTTAAGTAAAATGAAAGCATCACATCTCAAAATAACGGGAAAACATAAATTTCATGTGTAAACATATATTGACATAAATGCCACCAGGAGTATATTTAACACTAATAAAGCATGGTCACTAATTCCCCAAATAAAACAATTTTCAGTAATAGTGTGGAACCAACGAAGCTGCAAAAGAGGAACAAGCAGAAGCTGTGGCCAGGGAGAAAGACAGTATCTCTATATGGCACAGTCTCACATGCATTCATGGTACACTGTTTGGATCTGTGAGTTTTACATCCTCAGAGTCAACAAACCATGGATGAACGTGTCTTTAAAAACACTAAGGAGTCTACATCTGTGCAGAACATGTGCAGATGGTTCTTTATTTCCTGGCATTGTTCCCTAAACAGTTCAATATAACAACTATTTACATAACATTTGCATTGTGCTATAAATCAGCCTCAGATGGCCTAAAGCATGTGGAGATATGTGCTTATGTTATCTGTGAAACTAGACTATTTTATAGGAGACTCAGCACCCATAACCTTGGTGTCTATGGGGGTTCCTGAAGGCAATCTCTTTCAGACATAAATGAATGGTAGACTTTATTTTCAGCTTTGGAAACCAATCAGATTTCAGACCAGAGAAGGATGAAAAAATCAGACATGATTTTAAAAGACATCTACCTTAGGGATAAGGGTAACTCTTCAGCTGTCTGAAATACTCTGACTAGATCTCACTACAAACCTTCAGCATCTATATATCTTTAAGAAAAGAACCTAGGATGTCAGATTTCTGAAATTGCTGCCCAAGGGAGGTCTAAAAACAAAATTTAAAGTTCAGCGAGCTGTTTCATTGACATCTTTTTCTACTAGCACTTTTTCAAATGGAAAGTATCAATTTCTCCAAAAGTCAAAAATAGTTCAGTAAAATCTTATTTTTTTTTTGTCTTGGACAACTTTATAACTTCTACTGGAACCTACTGAACTCACATTTTAGGTAACTCTTTGTTTTGTTCTGTTTACATGTATTTATTTAGGTCAGGGATAGTGCTTGTCACTACATGGGTATGGAGGTCAAAGAGTATAACTGGTACGTGTAGTTCCTTTTTCTCAGCATGTGGACTCCTAGAATCTAACTCATGTTTTTAGTTGATGTGATGTGACAGATTAGTCCTGGGGAGACACAAGACATGAACCTATTAACACCAGGGAACTTATAACTAACCAAAGTTTGGAGGCACCAAAGTCAGATTTGGTGAGTCAATGAGTTTTATTGTGATTACTTATGGGGATATGGGTAAGAATTAACTTGCAGGAGTAGAAATGACTCGAAGACAAATGAATTTCCAATACCCACTGAATTCAGGGTTTACAGCTCACCAGAGCTCGAAACCTCAAGCATATTGTACAGTCTACATATAGTAGAACAAGCTAGAGAGTATCTTTCTCAGATAAGGTGACTGACTCAGTGTCTTCCAGGCAGCTCATCTGGCCTTTGTTTCTTTGAAACAGTTCTACTGGTCTCTGCTTCTTACAGTCAGTTAGGCTTGTCTGAGAACCTTCTTTGCAGTTTGACCTGTCTGAAAGTGATTCTCATCAGTCTCTATGATTTATATTCTCTTAGAGAAAAGAGGCTAAGGAGTGAATCTGCTCAGTTTAAGGAACTTCCTGAAACTATTGTTGGTTGTTTACTTTCTGCTCTGAGAGCTTTATTTCATAATGGAATGTTTCAACCTCAGAGTAAACTGTTACACAACTTTCAGTCCTGTGTTTTTCCAGTAACCACTTTGGCAACCTGTTTTAAGTATTTTTGTTTTGTTTTGTTTTTAGGTTTTTTATTTTTCTTTTTTTTTTTTGAGATTATAATATTACATGATTTTTCTCTTCCGATCCCCAAACCCTCCCACATACCCCTCCTTGTATCAAAACAAACAAACAAACTGTATTAGCAATTGCTTCAGTCTCAGTTATATGGGGGAACAAAATAATCATAGGAGGCAGAGGGAGGGAGGGATCTGTGTGGAACAGGAGAGTGGGAGGGAAAAGGAAGCATGATCAGGAATGGGGAGTATAGACAGAAGAGAAGCCCAGAGAGACAGGAGAATGAATGGAAATACACAGCTGCAGGGGAGTGGGTGCATGTACCTCTAGAAAATCCCAGAGACCTGAGATGTAAGAAGCTCTCAGTATTCAATGGGGATGAACTTAGGTGAAATTCCCAAAGTGGGGAGATGGAACCCAAAGGGACCACCTCTAGTAGATAGACAGGGTTCCCAGTGGAGGGATGGAATTATCAAACTACCTTCAAATTTTTTTGACTCAGAATTGTTCCTGTCTAAAAGAAATGCTGGCCCACCCACTCGGGCTCCAGAGGCAGGGACTGAGGAAAAGGCGAGAGGTAAGAGCCTGCCTGCTTCCACCTGATGCCAGAAACCCCGCCTGGGCCAACAGGCCTCTCCATATACAGGTAGCTCAGGGAGAAAGCTACCCGCCCACTTGTGCTGAGGAGCCAACAACAGGAGGACCCAGACGCAGGGTCTGAAGAACAGCTGGAAGAGAGAACTGGTCTCCCAGGAATATTGACATCTGAGCTTGAAGGAAAGACAAGCCACAGTCAGAGAGAGAAAGACCAGCTAACTCCAGAGATAACCGGATGGTGAAAGGCAAGGGCAAGAACACAAGGAACAGAAACCAAGACTACTTGGCTTCAGCTGAACCCAGCTCTCCCACCATAGCCAGCCCTGGATACCCCAACACACCAGAAAAGGAAGACTCAGACTTAAAATCACTTATCAAGAGGATGATAGAACATTTTAAGAAGGAAATAAATAACTCCCTTAAAGACATACAAGAGAACACAGGTAAACAACTGGAAGCCCTTAAATAGGACACACAAAAATCCCTTGAAGAATTACAGGAAAACACAATCAAACGGGCAGAAATACAGGAAAACACAATCAAACAAATGAACAAAACCATTCAGGAATTAAAAACAGAAAAAGAAACAATAAAGAAATCACAAAAGGAGACAACCCTGGAATTAGAGATCATAGGAAAGAAATCAGGAGTCATAGATGCAAGCATCAGCAACAGAATACAAGAGATGGAAGAGAGAATCTCAGGTGTGGAAGATACCATAGAAAACATGGACACAACAGTCAAAGAAAACACAAAATGCAAAAAGCTCCTAAACCAAAACATCCAAGATATCCGGGATGCAATGAGAAGACAGAACCTGAGGATAATAGGTATAGAAGAGAGTGAAGACTCCCAACTTAAAGGACCAGTAAATAGCTTCAACAAAATTATAGAAGAAAACTTCCCTAACCTAAAGAAAGAGATGAACATAAATATACAAGAAGCCTACAGAACTCCAAATAGACTGGACCAGAAAAGAAATTCCTCCTGTCACATTATAGTCAAAACAACAAATACACAAAACAAGGAAAGAATATTAAAAGCAGTAAGGGAAAAGGGGCAAATAACATATAAAGGCAGACCTATCAGAATTACACCAGACTTCTCACCAGAGACTATGAAAGCTAGATGACCTGGGGCAGGGCTCATACAGACTCTAAAAGAACACAAATGCCAGCCCAGGCTGCTATACCCAGCAAAACTCTTAATAATCATAGAGGGTGAAACCAAAATATTCTACGACAAATCCAAATTTGCACAGTATGTTTCCACAAACCCAGCCCTACAAAGAATAATACATGGTAAATGCCAACGCAAAGAGGGAAACTACACTCAAGAAAAAGAAAGAAAGTAATCTTTTAACAAACTCAAAAGAAGATAGCCACACAAACAATATAAACAACATCAAAAATAACAAGAAATAACAATCACTATTCTTTAATATCTCTTAACATCAATGGTCTCAACTCCCCAATAAAAAGATATAGACTGACAGACTGGATCCATAAACAGGACCCAGCATTTTGCTGCATCCAGGAAATGCACCTCCATATTACAGACAAACACTACCTCAGAGTAAAGGGCTGGAAAACAATTTTCCAAGCAAGTGGCCCCAAGAAACAGGCTGGAGTAGCCATTCTAATATCGGATAAAATTGACGTTCAACCAAAAGTCATCAAAAAGGATGAGAAAGGACACTTCTTACTCATCAAAGGAAAAATCTACCAAGAAGAACTCTCAATTCTGAACATCTATGCCCCGAATGCAAGAGCTCCCACTTTCATAAAAGAAACTCTACTAAAGCTCAAAGCACACATTGCACCTCACACAATAATAGTGGGAGACTTCAACACCCCACTATCAACAATGGACAGATCTTGGAAACATAAACTAAACAGAGACACAGTGAAACTAACAGATGCTATGAACCAAATGGGTTTAACAGATATCTATAGAACATTTCATCCTGCATCAAAAGAATATACCTTCTTCTCAGCACCTGATGGTACCTTCTCCAAAATTGATCATATAATTGGTCACAAAACAAACCTCAACAGATATAAGAAGATTGAAATAATCCCATGCCTCCTATCAGATCACCATGGATTAAGGTTGGTCTTCAATGGCAACAACAACAACAGAAAGCCCACATACACATGGAAGATGAACAATGCACTGCTTAATGATAACTTGGTCAAGGAAGCAATAAAGAAGGAAATTAAAGACTTCCTAGAATTCAATGAAAATGAAAGTACAACTTACCCAAACCTATGGGACACAATGAAAGCAGTGTTAAGAGGAAAACTCATAGCTCTGAATGCCTCCAAAAAGAAACTGGAGAGAGCATACACTAATGGCTTAACAGCACATCTGAAAGTTCTAGAACAAAAAGAAGCTAATACACCCAAGAGTAGAAGGCAGGAAATAATCAAATTAAGGGCTGAAATCAACCAAGTGGAATCTAAAAGAACAATACAAAGAATCAACAAAACCAAGAGCTGGTTCTTTGAGAAAATCAACAAGATAGATAAACCCTTAGCCAGACTAACCAGAGGGCACAGAGACAGTATCCAAATTAACAAAATTAGAAATGAAAACGGAGATAACAACAGACTCTGAGGAAATTAAAAAAATCATCAGATCCTACTACAAAAGCCTATATGCAACAAAATTGGAAAATCTGGAGGAAATGGACAAGTTTCTAGACAGATTCCAATTACCAAAGTTAAATCAGGATCAGATAAACCATCTAAATAGTCCTATAACTCCTAAAGAAATAGAAGCAGTCATTAAAAGTCTCCCAACCAAAAAAAGCCCAGGACCAGATGAGTTCAGTGCAGAATTCTATCAGACCTTCCTTCAAAGAAGACCTAATACCAATACTCTTCAAACTATTCCATAAAATAGAAACAGAAGGAACACTACCCAATTCATTCTATGAGGCCACAGTTACACTGATATCAAAGCCCCACAAACACCCAACAATAAAAGAAAACTTCAGACCAATTCCCCTTATGAATATCGATGCAAAACTACTCAATAAAATTCTTGCAAACCGAATCCAAGAACACATCAAGATAATCATTCACCATGATCAAGTAGGCTTCATCTCAGGGAACCAGGGATGGTTCAATATCTGGAAATCCATTAATGTAATCCACTACATAAATAAACACAAAGAAAAAAACCACATGGTCATCTCCTTAGATGCTGAAAAAGTATTTGACAAAATTCAACATCCCTTCATGATAAAAGTCTGGGAAAGATCAGGAATTCAAGGAGCATACTTAAACTTAGTAAAAGCAATATACAGCAAACCAGTGGCCAACATCAAACTAAATGGAGAGAAACTTGAAGCAATCCAACTAAAATCAGGAACTAGACAAGGCTGCCCTCTCTCTCCCTATCTATTCAACATAGTTCTTGAAGTTCTAGCTAGAGCAATCAGGCAACAAAAGGAAATCAAAGGGATACAAATTGGAAAGGAAGAAATCAAAATATCACTATTTGCAGATGATATGATGGTATACTTAAGTGACCTGAAAAACTCCACCAGAGATCTGCTACAGCTGATAAACAACTTCAGCAAAGTTGTTGGATACAAAATTAACTCAAGCAAATCAGTAGCCTTCCTATACTCGAAGGATAAACAGGCTAAGAAAGAAATTAGGGAAATGACTCCCTTCACAATAGTCACAAACAATATAAAATATCTTGGTGTGACTCTAACCAAACAAGTAAAAGATCTGTATGACAAGAACTTCAAGTCTCTGAAGAGAGAAATCGAAGAAGACCTCCCATGCTCATGGATTGGCAGGATTAACATAGTTAAAATGGCCATCCTGCCGAAAGCAATATACAGATTCAATGCTATCCCCATCAAAATCCCAACTCAATTCTTTGTAGACCTAGAAAGAGCAATTCTCAAATTCATATGGAATAACAAAAAACCCAGGATAGCAAAAACTATCCTCAACAATAAAAGGTCTTCTGGGGGAATCAGCCTCCCTGACCTCAAGCTGTACTACAGAGCAGTAGTGATAAAAACTGCATGGTATTGGTACAGTGATAGGCAGATTGATTGATGGAATAGAATCAAAGACCCAGAAATGAATCCACACACATATGGTCACTTGATCTTCAACAAAGGAGCTAAAACCATACAGTGAAAAAAGACAGCATCTTCAACAAATGGGACTGGATCAACTGGCGGTCTACATGTAGAAGACTGCGAATTGATCCATTCCTATGTCCCTGCACAAAGCTCAAGTCCAAGTGGATCAAGGACCTTCACGTAAAACCAGATACACTGAATCTAATAGAAGAGAAAGGAGGGAAGAGTCTCTAACACTTGGGCACATGGGAAATGTTCTTGAACAGAACACCAATGGCTTGTGGTCTAAGGTAAAGAATTGACAGATGGGACCTCATAAAATTACAAAGCTTCTGTAAGGCAAAGGACACTGTAATTAGGGCAAAATGGCAACCTACAGATTGGGAAAAGATCTTTACCAATCCAACATCTGATAGAGGGCTAATATCCAATGTATACAAAGAACTCAAGAAGCTAGACTACAGAGATACAAATAGCCCTATCAAAAAATGGGGAAGTGAGCTAAACAGAGAATTCTCAACTGAGGAAACTCCAATTGACGAGAAGCACCTAAAGAAATGTTCAACATCCTTAGTCATCAGGGATATGCAAATCAAAACAACCCTGAGATTCCACCTCACACCAGTCAGAATGGCTAAGATCAAAAACTCAGGTGACAGCAGATGTTGGTGCAGATGTGGAGAAAGAGGAACACTCCTCCATTGCTGGTGGGAATGCAAGTTGATACAACCTCTCTGGAAATCTGTTTGGCGGACCCTCAGAAAATTGGACATAATACTACCTGAGGACCCAGCTATTCCACTCCTGGGCATATACCCAGAAGATGCTCCAACATGTAATAAAAACACATGTTCCACTATGTTCATAGAAGCCATATTTATAATAGCCAGAAGCTGGAAACAACCCAGATGTCCCTCCACAGAGGAATGGATACAGAAAATGTGGTACATTTACACAATGGAATACTACTCAGCTATTAAAAACAATGACTTCATGAAATTTGTAGACAAATGGATGGATCTTGAAAACATCATTCTGAGCCAGGTAACGCAGTCACAAAAGAATGAACGTGGTATGTACTCACTGTTAAGTGGTTATTTGCCTAAAAGTTTGAAATACCCAAGAGTCACTTCGCAGAAACAGTAGTACTGAGTACGAGGTCCCAGATGGAGGGCTTGGAGAAAGGACTGAAGGAGCTGAGAGACTGTGCAGCCCCAGGGAGGTAGCAACACTGGCAACTGGCCTGACTCCCCATACTTCTGGAGACTGATCCACCAACTAAAGAATACACATGGAGGGACCCATAGTGCTGGCCACAAAGACTGCAGAGGAGGGTCTTGTTACCCGTCAGGGGGAGGAAAGGCCCTTGGGCCTGAGGGTGTTATATCCCCCAGTATAGGAGAATGTCAAGGAGGGAAGACTAGAGTGGGTGGGGGGTGGGGTGGGGAGGTGGGTTGGAGAATATCCCCATAGAGGCAGGGGGAGGGCGGAAGGAATGGGGAGGTTCCAAAGGGGAGATCTGGAAAGGGGGAAACATTTGAAATGTAAATAAAATATGAAAATTTAAAAAAAAATAAAAGAAATGCTGGGACGAAAAAAATGGAGTAGGGACTGAAGGAAGGGCCATCCAGTGACCAACCAAACTTGGGATCTATCGCATCGGTGGGCACCAAACCCTGACACTATTACTGATGCCATCTTGTGTTTGCAGACAGGAGCCTAGCATAGGTGTCCTCTGAGAAGCTCTACCAGCAGCTGACTGATAGAGATGGATATATTTACAGCCAACAATTGGAATGATATTGGGGACCCCTATGGAATAATTAAGTGAAGGATTAATGGAGCTGAAGCGGATGGCAACCCCATAGGAAGAACAATGGTATCAAGTAACCTGGACACTTGGCAACTCCTAGAGACTAAACCACCAACCAAAGCACGTACATGAGCTGATCTGAGACCCTGGGCACATACAAATGTAGCAGAGGACTGCCTTGTCTGGCCTCAGTGGGAGAGGATGCATCTAATACTGTAGAGACTTGGTGCTCTGGGGAAGGTGATTGTAAGGGTGTGTGTGAAATGAGAGTGAGGGGGGAGGAGGGAGTGGAAGAGCACCCTATCAAAGGCAAAGGTGAGGTGGGATGGGATGAGGAACTCTTGGAGGCCTAGACCATGAAGGAGGAGCAACATTTGGAATCTAAATAAATGAAACAATTTTTAAAAAGAAGTTATATTAGTATTTTCTTATGTAATGAAATTTTCTTTATTTCTAAATTATAATCTATAACACTGTAATAATTTACCCTTGGTCTCACAAATCCCAATGTTTTCAATCACCAGCATAACTAGGTAAATACTATAATTACCATTTATTTTCTAGTAAGTAAATTTAATCTCTTAGATGAGCTTAGTTTCACAACAAAACAAAACAGAAAATACAGAGTTCTTATCTATTCATTTCTCTCCTACAGGCACACAACTTGTCCACTACCAACACCTCTTACCAGAAGGACACATTTGTTATCAGTGGGCATGTTTTCACTTCTCATCTGATATCAGCTCTGTGTACTGGAGCTGGTTCTGTACAGTCTATAGGTTTTGACAAATGGATAATGGCATGCCATGCTGGCAGTACTCTGTTCTATACTTCTTCTCTCAAACTACCCCTGGAGAGCATGTATATGTTCTTATTGTCCCCCATACTTTAAGCTTTACTTGAATATCATATAGTATTTGTCCATATTTTTGCATGCATTTTAGACAAAAACCATGTATCAAATAAGTTTTACAGATTTTTTCTCTGCATTTTTAATTATTTAATTGTTCTTTATTATTTTATTATTTTTTGCTTTTTGAATAATTACTTTATTATTTTAATTCTCTCCCCACTCTCTAACTCTTGCTCACTTTCTCTCCCCTCCCTCCTCTCTCTCTCATGTGTGCATGCTTGCAAGCATGTTGTGTATGTGTGTGTGTGTCACTATGCATTTTTGTGTAGGTGTTTGGCAGATTCATGCATGTTTGTGTGTGTGTGCACATGTGCATACCTGTGCACTTCAAAGGCACCATCAGTTGCCTTCCTCTATTGTTACCTACCTTATTCTTTTGAGACCATTGGCTGTGTACTATTATAATCTCTAGCTGATTGTGGAGCTCAGTGATTAGTTTCACTGGCTGGCCAGATAAGAATTCATCCTATCTATACCTCCCAGAACTAGTATTACAGTCATATGGTGCCATGTATGAGCCATATGCTGAGCATCAAACTTATGTACCCATGCTTAGATAGCTCTTGATTTTCAGTCAGTAGATACTTTCATTGTTGAAGAGCACCATCTTTCATGGTTCATGCTTTTAATTTTAGATCTTGAAACTATGGCCACAATGAAAGTCATGAATATTTCCTCCTATTTTATCTTCTAACAAATTTATAGTTTTCCATTTTCATTTAGGGCTACAATTCATGTTGATTTATTTATGATATGCCTAGGTTTCTTTTCCTGCAGACTGATTGACTGGCACCATTTGTTGTATATGTTGCTTTTGCTTCTGTGTCAATGACCATCTGAATATGCTTATGTAGTGTGCTCAATTCTCTATTCAGTTATGTTAACATATTTGTCTTTCAACAGATGCCATCTTGTCTCAATTCCTGTAGCTTTCCTACAAGCCTTTAAGTAAGTTAGTATCAGTTCTCCATCTCTGTTCTCTTTCAACATGAAATTGAGTATTTGGGATCTTTTGACTCTCCCTCAAGCTGCTTTGGTCAGTTAGCCATTGCCTACATAACGATTTGCTGGAATTGTGACTGAAATTGCACTTGTGCACTTGGAGGAGAGTTGACCTCTTGACAACATTGACGATAATGAACTTTGAGTAATTTTTTTCTTACATGTAGATTCCTCTCAAATAATTCTTATATAAATATTTATGGATTTGTACGTATACATAATATGCTGATATAAATAGTAATGTAATTACAATTTTGAATTCCACTTGCTCATGGCTATGGCATATTGAAGTGACTCCCTTATATATTTACCCTATTTTTATAATGTTCCTATAATTACTTTTATTTTTAAATTTCATGTATGCTGGTGTTTTGTTGGCATGTACATGAGGGTAGCACAGTCATGCTTGGTGCCAATCATGGTTATAACAGTGCATCAGATGCCCTGGAACTGAAGCTGCAGATGGTTATACATGGCCATGTGGGAACTGGGAATAGGGCCTGAGTTCTTTGCAAGGACAACCATTGATCATAACCACTGAATCCTCTCTCCAGCTCCTTTACAATTGTTTTTGTTTGTTTTTTGTTTTTCTTTATAATAAGACTTTTCTTCAACTATTTTTTTTATTAATCATTTCATTCATTTACATTTCAAATGATATTCCCCTTCCCGGTTTCCCCTCTGTTTTACTCAGGGTTTCTATTCCTCCACAAACATCATGACCAAGAAGCAAATTGGAGAGGAAAGGGTTTATTCAGTTTACACTTCCATGTTGCTGTTCATTGCCAGAGGAAGTCAGGATTGGAACTCAAGCAGGTCAGGAAACAGGAGCTGATACAGAGGCCATGGAGAAAAGTTACTTAATGGCTTGCTTCCCCTGGCTTGCTCAGTCTGCTCTCTTATAGAATTCAAGACTACCAGCCCAGTGATGGTACCACCCACAAGTAGCCCTCCCCCCTTGATCACTAATTGAGAAAATGCCTTACAACTGAATCTCATGGAGGCATGTCCTCACCTGAAGCTCCATTCTCTGTGATAACTTCAGCTTGTGTCAAGTTGACACACAAAACCAACCAGTACAATTGACCCCTTGTCAAGTTGACACACAAACACATCACTATTCAGCTTCAACCCTTACTTTCTTATTCATCCCCAAGATCTAAATAACTTTTAAAGTCCCACAGTTTTTGCAAATTCTTACATATTAAAATTTCAATCCCTTTAAAGATATCTCTTAGAATTCAAAATCTTTTTACAATTAAAAGGCTCTTAACTGTGGGCTCAACTAAAATACCTTCTTCCTTCAAAAGGAAAAAATATCAGGACACAGTCACAATCAAAAACAAAAGCAAACCCCAGCAGCCCAATATCTGGAATCCACTCATGATCTTCTGGGTTCCTCCACAGGCATGGGTCACTTCTCCAGCCCTGCCCTATGTAGCACACACCTTGTCTTCTGGGCTCCAGCTGCCTATACTCTAGTGCTGCTGCTCTTCTTGGTGGTCATCTCATGGTACTGGCATCTCCAAAACACTGCTGTCTTCTGATATGACTAGGCTTCACCAATAGCCTCTCATAGGTTCTCCTTATGGTGCCAAGCCTCAACTTCTTTGCATGACCCCTTCAGTCCTGGGCCATCAATTGCAGCAGAGGCTGTACCTTCACCAATGGCAGTCCATGTCCTCTCACAGTGTTGAGCCTCAGCTGCTCTTCATGACCCCTTCATACCTTCAAAACCAGTACCACTTGGGTGACTCTTACACATTACCAACTCCAGTCACAGCACAATATACAACTTTGACTATCTCTAGAACACAGCCTCTTTGTACTCTCAGAAAACACTTCCCAGATGTCACCTCAATGATGCTGGTTTCATTTTAATTACTGCTAATGTCTTAGCTCCAGCTAACCAGCATCAATAGTCCCAGTAATGCAATGTTTTTTCTTTAGCAGTTCTGGTATCTTGTTAATCACAGCTGATTCTTCAGCCCCAGCTAACCAGAACCACAGAATCTTCACAATCAAAATAGTAACAGCCCTAATAAGAGTCTTTAATCTTCCCTCTGAAATTTCACAAGCCAAGACTCCATCTTCTGCACTGTTCTCAACATTATCTTCCCAAGCTCCTACAGAACATCCTACAGAGCTCTTAATATCCCAATGGCTCTTCCAGTTCAAAGTTCGAAAGTCCTTCCACAGTCCTTCCCAAACCATGGTCAGGTTGTAACAGGAATACCAAACTATGTTGGTACGAATTTGTCTTAGTCAGGGTTTCTATTCCTGCACAAACATCATAACCAAGAAGCAAGTTGGGAAGGAAAGGATTTATTCAGCTTACACTTCCACAGTGGGCTCTACCCCCTTAATCACTAATTGAGAAAATGCCTACAGCTGGAGCCCATGGAGTCATTTCCTCAACTGAAGCTCCTTTCTCTGTGATAACTCCAGCTTGTGTCAAGTTGATACACAAAACCAGCCAGTACTCCCTCCACAAATCCCCCATCCCACACCCACTCCCCTTTGCCTCAGTGAGGGTTCTCCTCCACACACTCACCCACTCCTGCCTCACTGCTCTAGCATCCCCCTATGCTGGTGCAGCATTCCAGTCCTTTCCCTAGCTCTTCCATTGGTGTCCCTGAGCTCAGACTGATGGTTGGCTGTGAGCATCTGCATTTGTATTAATTAGGTCCTTTTTAATTCTAGCAATCTTGTCATCTTTTTGGTTTTTATTGTTCCTGTTTCTCTGAGTGAACTAAGATTTTCTATTCTTTTCTTTTTATTTTTCATGCAGCATTTCAAGCACAATACTGAAAAGACTGAAACATCCATGCTTTGCTGCTGATATCCGAAAGGAAGTTTTGAGATTTTCACCAATAAATGCAATCTTAATTACAACTTGTTAAAGAGTTACATTATCAGGTTGAGTAAGTTTTCACCTTTCCCAGTATTTTGAGAATTTTTATCAGAATTGATGCTACATTTTGGTTGAATACATTTCCACATGCACTGATATATAACTGAATTTTTTAATCATTAACTTGTTATTACTTAAAGTTTCACTGCTTAATTTTCAGATGTCAAAACAATCTTGCAAGCTTAAGACCAATAATTCTTGTGTATACTTTTTTTTAATTTTTGTATTTTATTTGGTAATATTCTTCTGAGTTTTTATTCATCTTTTCTTGTGATACACATTAGTCATGATTTCCTCACATGTCTTAGTACTAGTATAAGAGAATAGAATAGATTTTAAGAAATTAACTCTGCTTCTCTTTTCTGTTTTTATTGGCAGATAAATGGATAGTTTATTCCTTAAAACTTTGAAATATTTCACCAGCAAATTCCTTTAAACCTGCCTCCCCTATGGAAGATTGTTAAATACTGGCTAATTTTCTTTAATAAATATAGACTGCCTATTTCTTCCTTTCAGAATGTTGGCAGATGGTGCCTCTTCAATAATTGGTCCATTTTATCTGGATTATCAAACCAGTGGACTGGGAGTTGTTAATATTATACCTTTATTACTCTTTTACCATCTGTACAGTTTTTAGTGTTTTATTCTTTCATCCTATATATTAATATTTATAACCTTTCTCTTTTTCTTAGTTAGCTTGGCTAAATGATTATTGATCTTTTTAATTTTGTTGACATTCCCTGTTAATGTCATGTTTGAAATTTCACCTTTCTAAAGTAGCATCTAGGGTTAGGCACTTTAGATATTTCCTCTTTCTGATGTCTGCACTGAATGCTGCACATTGCTCTTTAAAGACTGCTCTCACTCCATCCTACACATGTCAATAACTGTAATTTATTTCCCTTTAATTTGAAATATTTTCAAGTTTTTCTCTTTAGTCTTTATTTGTTCATGTTTAATGTCCCTGTGCTGAAGATTTCCTTTCTGTATCTTTCTGGTATATGTTTCAAGCTTAATAATTTTGTTAATTGATTCCCACTGTGCCTTAAGATGAACCAGGGCAGTATATCTAGTGTTTTTTAATTGTTACAATGGTTTCTTTGCAGCCTGGACTGTGTCTAGTGTTCTACTTTTGCTGAAGGGCATAGTAAATGTCAGCTAAAGGATGTTCAGTTTAAATCTGTCCTGAATAATTTCCCACTAGGTGCATGCATCTGTTTCTGATAGAGTGGTACTAAGATTCTAACAGCATATTCATCTCTTTATCCTTTCAATCCTGACTAATTATGTTCCATATCTTTCAATTCTTTATATTTGTTTTATTATATGTATTTATGGGTGTTTTGCTTGTATGTATGTATGTGCACCATGGAGATCAAAAGAGATCATCAAATCCCCTAGAACTGGAGTTAGTGGATGCGTTTTAGCTGGGAAGTGAATGAAGGCCTCTGAGAGAGTAACAATTGCTCTTAAACCACTGAGTCATATCCTTAACCTCACCATTTCCAAAATTAATTAACAAAATTAGGATTGTGATTCAATTCAATCAGGGAAAAAGTTCAGAAAAGAACACTGTATTGCAAAGAGTTTGTATTGCTTAAATGTAAAAAAAAAATAATAAAATGAATGCACATGAGTTCATTACAGTAGAAATTATACTGAGCAAAATGTGATAGCTATAATAGTTAAGAAAATTATGAGTGTTCTCACAATACGCTACAAAGAAAAACATCAAAATTGAACAAAATGTAAGTGATATGGCTATGATTTTCTACCTGCCTGCCTTTCCTCTCTTTGCTATATATTAAGTGAAGAAAGATGGATACAAAACTATTCTTATTGAAGTATATAAGAAAAGAAAATAGTAGTTGTATATACTAAGCTTTTTATAAAAGATATATTTTGATTATTATATATTACATGTATCACTTTAAACTACAATAATGACTTTTTAAATATATGAGGTTGTTGTAGTACTAGTCTTTAGAACAAAAGAATCCTATTTCTTTAGAATTTATTTTAAAATTTAGAATCTTAAATATCAGTTTTGAAATGACTACAAATGCCATTGTTTACAGAGTATAGTATGCTTGTATAGAGGGTGCCAGGTTGTTCCCTTTGCTACAACATGTTCTTAAATGAATAGCCCTCCAGAGGCTTTCAAAAATGGCATTGTGTGTCAGTTTAAACTAGGTGTTTGTGGTGCAACAATGCAGAGAATAAAAGGATTGGAACAGCGGAAGATTTCTATAGGGGAAAAAAGGGATTTTAGTAACGTAATGGGTGCAAGGCACCATCAATGCAAGCTTGCATTCAATTGAATTCATTGAACACAAAGTGCAAGATGCATGTGTCTAAATACTAGAGAGTAGATAAGTCTGACTTGAAATGTGTTGCTCTCTGGTAGAATGCTTTTTCTTTTAAGTTCTTTTTCAATAATTCCTTGCAGCTCCAGCTCATACACAATGAATTGTTAGTTTCTTTATTGAAAGTGTGGTGGTGGGGGGACCATTTCTAAAAGCCAATACCAAAGAAAACAACTCCTTTTGTGTAAAGAGGATCAATAATGGTCTCTGTGTTCTTTCTATTTCTTGTTTGTGTTTCTATTGATGTATACAAAACCTAGACATTTGGTTTAAGTGCTGTTTGGATTTTTTTCAGAAAGAATAAGAGAAAAAGCAGAAAAAAATGCCATTCTTGACTTACTTTCAGATTCTTCACTTAGTGTATGTACTTCAGCAAAGGAGAGGTACTGAAGACTATCCACATGCCAAAATATTTACTAACTTTTGTATCATTATTTCTATGACAATAAATTCAAAGATATCTATGTTCCTGTTATGATGGGAGACTGCTCAGCCTTTATAATATTGCTTATCAATAGCCTTGTGTGCCTTTGATTGTTATGGGAAGATCATTGCCTCGATCCCAACAAGCAGCTACATAGACACAAAGAAGAAAATTCCTTCCTTGTTGATGGTCTTTTATTCTTTCCATACCTGTTTCCTGGTTGCTTTTGTATCAAACCAGGAATAGAAAAACACAAAATTCCATCAGAATGTCTTGCTTCATCATGAATATCATGCATCAAAATTCCACTTTCCTCAAACATTTATAAACTGAAATGACAAAGGGAAAAAAGTACATCCTCGTATATACAGCCTAGAGAATTTAGTAATGCAAAAGTAACAGTAATGTCTGACTAGATTTTATTATTCCGTAGGACAATTAAAGCTAATATACATAAAATATGAAAATTATTAGTATGTTCAGAGAAGTTAAGAATTTTTAGAGTAAAACTTCTATACAACCTACTCTTTTATTTTTAATACACTACTCAGGGCATACTATGTGTTAGGCACCATAAAAACAGTATAGCCAAAGGACAAGAATGGAAGCTTAGTTTCTGCCTTTTTAAAGCTTAAAATAAGATATAATGGTAACATAGATAGATAGATAGATAGATAGATAGATAGATAGGGGCTGGAAAGATGGCTCAGCCATTAGAGGATAGGCTCACAACCAAGAGTATAAAAGATTGCTAGATGGAGAGAGAGAGAATGAAGAGAATAAAGAGAATAAAAAAAGAATTATCAAGAAAATGATTACAAGGAATTGATTCACATAGTTATGAAGTCTGAGCCATCCATATTAGCGTATTTATTTGGTAAACTGGAAATCAAGGATGGACGTTGGTATAGTTTTATCTGAACCCAAAAATCTGAATAATTGGGAACCCAGTGGTATAAGACCATTTCAAGGGCAGGAAAAGAATCGGTGCCTTGCTTTAACTGTCAGGTCACAGAAGCTCCCAGTTTTCAGTGTCTGAGTCTATGCGCATATTTAATGGATTGGATGACATACACACCATATGAATAGTTGGACTTAAAACTCATGCAATAGGAGGATTTTTGCCTGGTACCATAACATGGAACCTAGAGGAGAACTACTACTGCCACTTTTTCAAAAACAGCATAATTTCTAACAATATTCTAAGTACTTATCCTTATATCCAAAGGCAAGAACAACTCTTCTCAAAGAAGCTGCTTTTTACAGCAGATGGAGATTATTACAAAAGTCCACAGCTTGTTAAACTGCAGAGAACATGGTGCTATAGAGATAGTTCGTTAATACATTGCTCATCCAGAAGACCCTGATTCAATTCCCAGCTCCACATGAACTCAATACCATCTATAAGTCCAGTCCCAGAAAATTTGATGCCATTTTATAACTTCCTTTTGCACAGCACATGTACAGTACATAGACATGCATGTAAGCAAAACACCTAACACATAATTAAAATGGCTAAGAAATTAAAATAAAGAGGACAACAGATCATGGTGTTCCCAGCCCCAAATAATACAACTATAACACAAATCACTATATTTAAGGTTCAGGGAACATCACACAAGAGGGAAGGAAAAGATTGAAAGAGCCAGAGGCCTAGGACATCTATTTTTTGTTAATTATATGAAAGCTACATCTGTAAAATTTTAAAAGTATAGTCACCTAAACAGGAGCATATTGACAATACAAGTTGACAAGCTAATGTGAATGGGAAAACTATCATAAGGCTCTACCCCTCCGTGAAGAACTATGGGTAGTTAATGGCTGGTGAGAGAAGGGGAATCAATCTCCTCCAGGGATTCTAGTTGGAAGTCAATTTTGTCTTACTTAAGACAACTAAAGAGATATTGGAGTACCATTTTTAAATAATGACTGAGAAAAAAGTAAAAGGCATATGTGATTCCATTTTTATGTGGGGAGCATTTCCATACGTTCAAACCTTCCAGGCATTGGTAAGGCACAGTATTGATTTTGTTTACTCAGTGTCTCCCATATTCAGGTGCTTTCACTGTTGGAGCCTCTGGCAAAAAAATAAAAGTGCACTGCTTCTTACAGAGGCATAATGTGCTGGTAATTGAAATAAAGATGGGGTAACTATCCTCTTGGCTGGCCCATGGGACAGCTCCCTCACTTTTCATTACCTTTTATTAAAATAAATTACACAGGCATTTTAAACATGTATTGAAGGCATTTGGTGGTCCAGACTGTGGTATCTCCTGCTGAAGTACCACTATATGTGAAAAGAATATGTATTCTACAGTTGATTAACATTGTCAACTACTCAATATCAGGTCAAGCTGGCTGGTAGTTTTGATCACGTTTTCAGTAAGGACATCAAATATTTTGCAGCTTTATTCACTAAAGAGAGATGAATTATCCAATGAATATTGGTAAATCAGCCATTTCTCCTTTTAATTATACAGAAATTTGTTACAAGAAATTTGAAATTATGCTTATAACTGTATATCTTCCTCGTGGAGTGAGCACTTTATCTTTCTGTCTGTTTTTTTATATAAATAAAAAAAAAGTCAATTTGCCATACAATTTAGCATTACTACACTCAGAAATATGAAGAAAGGAATTTAAAACATCTGTTTATGTTTATTGTACTGCTATTCACAATAGTTATACTATCAAGTCAACTTTGGTATCAAATGATAAAGGAACTGATAAAGAAAATGTGGAATACATACACACATTGTAGTTGCTTTTTCAGCCACAAAGAATAAAATTGGATGACACCAAAGATCATTCTGTAATGGAAATAAACTATTTTCAAAAATATAAACAACCCTCAATTGAGCCTATATTTTAGCCATGTGCATAAATACGCATATATATGACTTGGAGGCAGAAGGATGTGTAGTTGTTAAAAGAGAGTGACTAGAGGGAAGGAAGGAGATCAGGAGAAACTAAATGGAGTTGAAGACTTCTGTGGTGTATGATATGTTAGAAAGTGTCATTATGAATTGCAATTTTTTACAATATACTTAAAGAAGAAATGGGGCAGGAAGTATTGTGAAGTGCCATGGGGAGGAGAGAGATGAGAATAAAGTATACTGACACATATGTATGAAGATGCCATTATGAAAATTACTTTGTATTATAACCTTAAAAGTAGAATATTAACCATAAATAGATAGAGAGGGGGAGAGGGAGGAGGAAAAGATACAAAAGGGGAGGGAAGGAGGGGAAGGAGAAAAGAAAGGAGGGAAGGAGGAGGAGAGGGAGGGGAAGAAGGAAAGGAACAGATAGAACAGGACATACATAAGAAAACACACCGTTAAATCTACACAGCTACATCTATACCCTACTATTCAGAGAATGTGAAGAACCCCTGTTATAATTAAATCAGATTTTTAGAGAGAAAGTCCTATATACCTCCAAGGATTATTTCAAACACTGAAACTACGTGGAATCTGCCTAATTCGATATAGAGCCATGAATCATTTTCCCTACAAGTTTACTATCCAGACTAGTGTTTGAATGCTATTATCCAGTGTCTCTTGCTCCTCTAAACTCTCCTGCTAATAATTTATGTTATTATGATGATAAGATTTTTTTCCATTGAGCTAATTGGATTTAGATGAGAATTTGGTCATTGAGATGAAGTAAGTGTATTTTATACATGGATGAACATAAAAATCTAGAGGTAGAGGACAAGGAAATAGATAGAATATCCTCAAAAGATTCCCATACATAATCCTCAAGATCACTGATTTGTTATTGTTCATGGAAAGTAGAGTTTAAAGATGTGAGGTGGTCTAAGGACTTTGAAAGGAGAGGCATCTGTGTTATTCAGATTGAACTTATCTAACTACATTAGTCTCTCCAGCTACACAAAGTGGATAAAAAAGTGTAAGACTGAGGCAAAATTAACAGGAGAGTGAGCAGCTGGAAATCTTTAAAGACAGAGATTGGGGGCAGAAGCAAAGAAAATGGTGTCATGAGGTAGAAGGCAAGGAAACATGAACCTCAGCCCTACACCTAAAGGGACTGAATTCTGCCATTGGTTCACAAGATCAGCAGAAAGGATCCTCTGCTAACATTAGACAAAAGCCATGCTACCTGAGTCACACATTATGGACAGCAAGCTCTTGTTGTAATTAGAGAATCCCGTGTTAGCTGTAGATAGTCATTAATTCTGACTTGGCTTTGTATGATATGGTAAGCATGATATTTCAGAAGCAAACACACAATGTGGGGAGATATTGGCTGCTTTGTTGGCTCTGCTTCTCGCCTTTATGCTTTCGTCCTCTCTGCTTTGGTTTGCAGAGAGAATATCTTATATATTGTATGGATGTATCACCTGTCAATTAAAAATCCTATGGCATATAGCTTAATCAGGAAATAGGAGGTAGGACACCCAGTAGGTAGAGAGAATTCTGGGATAGAGCCATGTGTAGGAAGTTCTGTCTGGGAAGATGTGAGGAGGCAAATGCATGGTACCTGAGCACACATAACCAGTTACATGGCAGAATGTAGGTTAAAATAAACGGGATGTTCAAAGTTAGATCTAGTCAGAGAAGAGCATAGCTATATGATCAAGGAGTATGTAAATATATTCTGAGTCTGAGAACTATCATATATCATAATAATATATATATTGAATAACATATGTATATATGTATATACATAGTCTTTAGAATTACTTTTTTAATTATTTGTTGTCTTTGAATTATAACTTTTCATTATTTATTTATTTATTTATTAATTTTTATTCTTAGTGTTTACCTTCTCAAATTATGATATGTCTACTTTAATCATTCCTGAGTTGGTATTCAATACTCCATGTTTCATGTCACAGAAAAGGTGGAATTCTGACAAACATGGGACATCAATAGTGCAATGGTTCATTACATCTACATTAGGATATTCTAAAGGATTCCATATTTTACAGAAAAGTAGGGAGATGGCAAAAAGGAACAAAAGATAAATTCATGTCATTCTGGTATTCTTTTGCATTATCTTGAGAAATTTTCTTGAGTCTTCCTTACAGTGCTAATCTATAACATTCATTTCCTTGTATCTGGAAATGTATTTTACCTTCATTCTTGAGTGATAATACAGATATAAAAGGTTATATTGACAGTTTTCTTTTTGTAACCATTTTAACTGGATTATTCCAGTCTTCCAGTCTTCATGATTTCAGATTTTAAAAATTATGTATTTGTTTCCCCTTATGTTATACATGATGTTTTCTTGCAGCTTATTATAGTTACTCTATATTTCTTAGTTTAACAGTCTGATTATGTGTCTTAACTATATCACCTTTATTTCATTCTTTATTTTCTTCTAATATCTTGTGTCTCCAAGTCTCACAGTTTTATCAATTGTGAATCATTTTTAGTTTTAATTTTTTAACATATTCTCTCTCATTTTTCTCTCCTCCAAGTCACAAAAATGCATCTGACCAGAAAGTGTAATCAGACAGTAAATTATGCAGATTATGTAGGATATGGGTAATACCTACCACGTGTTTTATTATATTTTATTTATATCAGAATGATCATGAAGAATATCATGTTGATCATATTCAAGTGGACATTCTCGCAGTATTAAGTAAATCAACATTGTCGTCAACCATCATCACCAGCCATCTCAAAATCCTTTTCATCTCGTTAAACACAGACTCTAGACCCATGCTTCCCATCTCATGGTAACAGAAATTATGCACCTTGTCTTTGTGGTTTCCACCACTCCAGTTACCTCAGGTGATTCAAATCATATAGTGTTTGTTCATATCAAAAGGCTTAGCATATTAAATGTATAGGATGCCTTTATGTTTCATTTATTTGTAGTATGAATATGAACATATTTTCCTGAATAACATCACACTGTGTATATAATCCACAAATTTCACATCTGCTTTCCATAGATAGATATTTGAGATGCTTACAAATTTAGTCTGTTACCCATATTGCTAGTCTAAAAGCATCTCTCCATTTTTTCCTATTTGGAAAAGCAGAACTTTAAAAAATGAAGTGTCTAAAATGCGCTGCACATGTATATACATACATGTGCTCACACAGAGACACAGAGAGAGAGAGAGAGAGAGAGAGAGAGAGAGAGAGAGAGAGAGAATCACACACAGAGACACATAACCACATACACACTCACACACTTTCTCACACACAGAGAGACAGAGGCACACTTACACATAAGCACACACAAACAGTAAAAAAAAGAAAAGTATATTATTAGCTTGCTGACCCCTTTTGCCTATGCTTTGCTTTGCAAACATTAGAAATAGATCTTTTAACCTACTCATTTACATTTTATTTTCAAATTATTGTTTTCAAATTCTCCAAGACTCAAACCTTGTATTTTGCAAAATTAATTCACTCTTTTATCTTGCTTATGCTTTCATCAAGTACATTCAGAGAACTTTTAATTTTTGTGAGTGAATTTTTTAGCTCTAAAATTTTCATTTGTGAAGCTTTTATTTTTATAAGCATCTTTGATCTTTACTTGGTTAATTATAGCTAGCAAAATCATTTTTAAATCCTTGTCTGTCTGCTTGAAGATTGGCTTCATTTCAAGGGTATATATGACTTATCTTCCTTTTGCTGAAAGCTGTGATTTTCTAAATATGTATTTGGACTATCAAGTAATTAAACTTTTTATTTTTAATTTATAATTTTGAAGGTATAAGTGTTTGCCTGCATAAATGTCAGTGTACCACATATGTGTCTTGTGCCTACAGAATATAGAAGACAGCATCATACCCCCTGGAACTAGTGTTACAGGTGGTTGTGAGTTATCTTGGGGTGCTGGGAATCAAACCCAGGTTTCCTCTATAAGAGCAGCCAATACTCCTAACTACTGAACCATCTCTCCAGCACCAAGTACGTGGATATTTAGAAAGATATATCTGGGTTTTGTTTATGGAGAGTAATTACAAATGCTGGATTTGGGAGACTGTGAGTTATGTTATTGTTCATTGGTAAGTTTCATTTCCTTTGATTTTACAGATAGCACTTTTGACACATCTTGAATTGACAATTCTAATTCTTGTGCAGCAGCTCCCTGGTGTTTATGTCTCTTTAAATTCAGTGCACCTGCTTAGCCCAAGAACTCCAAATGTTCAGAGACCAAAGAGATGGAGCAAGCAGAGTTTAAGGAACCACCTAATGCCTCCTTCCTTCTGGGATTTCCCCTGACTCCTCAGTGGTCAGAATGACCAAGCTGGAGATTCCCTGACTCTTCAGCACTCAGAATGTCCAAGGTCCAGATTCCTCAACTCCTGAGCACTGAGAATGCTGGAACTTCAGATTTCAGATTCTTTAGCCAGAAACCTTGAAGATTCGTGTGTCCTTATCATAGCTCTACTCACCTCATGGGCATCATGGCTTCCTATTAAAGGAGATGGACACTTAAATGAAAATAAGTGAGATTTTTGTGGGACTCCTAACAGTGAGAATGGGTATTTCTCCAACTCTTTGAGAGTCCCTCTTAGGATTTTTTTTCCTACTGAGTTATCTTGTTCTGCCTCTATATAGGAGCTTTTGCCTTGCCCATCTCCACAGAATAAGAATGAGAAGTTAGAGTTTTCATAGTAGCAAAATAAAACCATATTGTCAGTTTAGAAGATTATTTGACCAGTTTCTAAAAGTGTCCAGTTTAGAGTTACTATAGAATCCAACATATCCACCCCCAAAAGGGTAAAGATGAAAACACATGGACCTGTGAGATGTTTCCATGAATAAAAGTGCTTGCTGGCATCTGACCTTTGACTTTGGTCTTCTGTATGCATATGGTAGATGGAGAGAAACAACTCTGAGAGTTGCCTTCTCACCTCCCTACACATGCTATGGTATGTGTTCACACCAACACCCACACATACACAAAGCCTATAATTGTAAAACACAAAACCTTGAACATAAATATGAATAAGATTATTCAAATAGCCATGAACAAACAGATGAATAACAAAGTATGGCAGTTCTGTAATGACAATAATGAAGCATGGATATATACTACAATGTAGATAAACCTTGAAAACATAATGCTCGACTAAATATTTCCTGTTATAAAGGACTAATCTTGTTTAATACATTTTGTTTAAAACCACCAGATTATAGAATCTGTAGACACAGATTGGAAACCTAGTGAGAGTAGTTCCTTTCCCATACTACAGTTAAAAAAAAATCATAAAATGCACTGGTAATGGGTATATTGTTTTTTTGGAGAGATAAAGTCTTCAAATTAGGCAGTGATAATGGTTGTACAAATCTGTGAATATACCAAAAACCAGTGAATAATCCACTTTACAGTGGTAAGTTTATGACACCTGAAGTACATATCAATAGAACAAATCCTAAAAGGCAAATAAGTACCTAAAAATATTTTTATTTCATTTTGGATGTTACAATTACATTGTTTTTCTCGTCCTTTTCCTCCCGCCAACCTCTGTGATGCACCTGTCCTTGCTCTCCTTTACATTCTTGTTAGTTTTTCATTATCAAATATCTATGCTTTTATGAGTTCATGGAAAAGAAAGTTTACTTCAAAGAGTCCTCACCCCTGTGAGCATGCCCTCAGCAGAATTTGTCCTGGCTTCAGTTCATCCTCTTTCTGATGATTGTATAGTGATCCCCCAACAGCAAAGAGTGAAGTTTTGAGATACCCATAGGAGGGCTGAAAC
This sequence comes from Rhynchomys soricoides, assembly GCA_019843965.1. Lineage (NCBI taxonomy): Eukaryota > Metazoa > Chordata > Mammalia > Rodentia > Muridae > Rhynchomys > Rhynchomys soricoides. Next base: position 3,716,153 of record JADRCH010000239.1, on the reverse strand, counting down.
TGTGAGTACATATTATTTTTTATCAAACATGAATACACACTTGCAAACCTATAACACTGTTTGATTTATGAATTAGACAAATTGAGAGATTAATAACAATAGCCAGTGCTAAAATAAAACAACCATACTAATATAGTATAAGGGAGTTAATTAAAATGTAGAAATAATTTATTTCTGGAATACTTTAGTTTATATTTTCTGAGTGTAAATGACAAAGTGAGACTGAAGCATTAGTTAAGCATCCTTAGAGAGTAGCTTCCATGCTGAGTCTAGGTTTTGTGTTTATTTTCTGTAGGTTGTCATTTCACGGGGTCATAGTGTATGTCCTTCTATACATGTTCAGTCAAGAGTATAGCCATTGGTCACTGTGACATCTGAGAGAATCTGTGGAGGTAACTTTCCACTCCAATTTTATCTCTATAAGTTCATTGAAAACCTTAGTTTGTTGTCTTAATGCTCAAGTAGAGCTCTTCAGAGTGTGGAGGTAAAGGCACAACTAACTAGGCCACTCCCTAAACAAAGACTACATAGGAAAGGTGTTCTGTACTGTCCATAGGAAGAGCTTATTTTTTAAATGATATCCTCTTTCCCAGTTTCCCCTCTGCAAACCCCCTATCCCATCCCCCTCCCCCTGCACTCACCCACCCACTCCACCTCCCTGCCCTGGCATTTCCCTACACTGGGGCATTGAGCCTTCACAAGACTAAGGGCCTCTCCTCCCACTGATACCCAACAAGGCTATCCTCTGCTACATATGTAGCTGGAGCTCTGGGTCCCTCCATGTGTACTCTTTGCTTGGTGGTTTACTGCTTGGGAGCTCTGGGAGGATCTGGTTGGTTGATAATGTTCTTTCTATGGGGTTGCAAACCCCCTCTGCTCCTTCCTGTCCTAGAAATGTTTCTTCTTAACAACTTGGGTATTGAGATTTTACATAAAGTGCAGCCAATATTTCCTTTATACAACACCTTCCATGACAAATTCTTTTTATACTTATATATACCTCTAATACCTGAAAGGTTAGCATTTACATTACTGACTTATCCTCTTTTTAAATTATGAAGTGTTTGTTGTGGGGACTGGAGAGATTGTTCCACGTTTAAGAGTGCTTGCTGCTCTTGCAGAGGACTCAAGTTCAGTTCCCAGCACACACATGGCAGCTTACAACCATCAGGAACTCCAGTTCCACAAATCTGATGACCTCTTCTGACCACTGCAGACACCAGGCATGTACACAGTGCACATGCATACATGCAGAAAAAGCACACATGCACGTGCGTGCGTGTGTGATACTTATATATGTGTATAGTGAAATAACAAATATTGTTAAAATTAAGTGATAAACTCTGTGCAAAAGAATGTTAGTACATGTTGTTAGTCATACATATATGTAGTATTATGTAATTCTATGGAATAATATTTATATCTTCACATAGGTAAACAAAGAATGCAAGTTTGCTATATTTGTTGAACAGTGTGGTGATCCTGTATCTAACAAAACAGAATATAAAAGATCGATAATACATCTGAATATCCAAAATCTAGGTAAACACTTATTCCATACAGTTCTCCAATAGTTCATATGCTGACATTTATTTTTGTCTTCAAATATGTAATACCATGAAAAAAAAACCCACCCAATCTAAGTGCAATACTCTTCCCCAGTGATGAAAAGCTGTAAGTCATGTTATGGCTGAATATAAGTTGTCCTTCATGTTTTGAACATGTAGTTCCCACTGATGGTGATGTTTAGGGAGTTGTGGGTGTAAGCTTTAGAAAGTTGGGTCTATCAGAGAGATCAAATCACTGGAGGCTACCCTTGGAGGGTTACATTTGTCCCTGGTACCTTCCTCTGCCTGCTTTCTGCCTCTAGTAGCAGAAACTGGATCCTCCCGATATGGTCATGCCCTTGTGGTATTGTGACTTCCCACAGGGACAGAATCAACAGAAGCAAAGGCTATGGACTCAAGACTCTGAAACTCTAAAATAAAGTAAGCTATCCACCATTTAAATGGTTTCTTTTTGGTTGGTTTAGACAGTCTCACAGCAGAGAAACTTGGATATAAACAACTATAAAACTCATTAACTTTCCACCGAAGAGTGTTACATAGCAAGAGGAACCTACTTTGTCTCTTCTTAGCCACTATCATGTTCTAGTGCAGCATACTATCCCAGTTTCTTATAGAATAGAGTGAGGTGTGTGTGTGTATGTGTGTGTGTACAGTTTTTAAAATTTGTATAACTAGAATCTTACAGAAATTGCCCTTTCTTGAATTTTCCTTTTTTTTCAGACAGGTTTATTTTTGGAAAATCATTCATAGTGGTTTCATGTAACAATAATATGTACATTCCCATTGATATATATATAGCATTGCATTGTGTATACTGATATTTCTTACCTATTTTACTTATATGTTTAGTTTCTGAGTTTGAAACTTTTCCAAAATATCATTGTGAAAATTCTTCTTCCTGTCTCTTGGCACACATTTGTAGGTAGGTTTTTAAAACATGTCTTTATGCCTGGAACATCTAGATTTAGAGATGAGTATATCTCCACTTTCTATAATATTGATATTTTCAGCATTAGTTTGAGCAACACACTCCACAGCAGTGCTTGAGAATCCCCATTGTTCCAGATTCTGGTCACTTTAGTTATTTTAGTTTCTATGCTATGACAAAGACTACATAGGAAAGGTGTTCTGTACTGTCATTTTCATTTTCAATTTCCTGATAATTAACTGGGTTAAGGATCTTTTAATGAATAAATCTGACACTTTATGGAAGTGTTCATATAAGAGATATGTTTTTATTTTTCTGCTTCTTTTCTTTATTGGTAAGAATTAGGTGCTTTTTAACTTTGGCTATTTTGTGAACTATATATACTCTATATTGTTACTATCCTTGCCACTAGGTAGATCATACTTTTCCTCTTTTGATGAATATAAGGTTTGTATATCAATGTAACCCAGTGTATGAATCTTTGCGTATATGGCTAAAGCTTCTAAAGCTTATAAGGAGCTGATTGACTATGTTAACTTCATGTAGATATTTCCCTATACTATCTTCTGTGTACTTTAGCCTTTGTGCCTAATCTTTTTATATGGTACAAGGACAAGAATAAAGATTTATTTTTAATTCACCATGTATGGATTTTTGAAAATATCATTATTTCTCTATCATTCTTGTAATGATTGTTGACAATGTGTTTTAGTATCTGTGACCTACTTGATCTGGATTCTGGTCTATTTGTCTCATCTTGACTCACTTAAAAAGTTTAACAATGATTTTTGACATATAACAGCATGAATCTTAAAAATCTTATATGGGATAGTTTTAAATCCAATTATCAACTCCTTTGAAATGTTGACATTTTTATTGTCATTGCACTGAATCAATAAATCAACCTACTAAAAATTGACATCTTTTCAATTGCCTCTCCAAACCATGAATACAATGTATCCCTTTGTTCCTTTACCACCTTAACTTGTGCGTCTGTTTTTTTCCTAATGTAAGGGTCTTACAAGTCGTGCATTATATATTCCCAAGAATTTATGCTATTCCATGCTACTATAGATAGTATCACTTTAAGATAGGACTTTCCAATCATTTTTGATAGTGTATAGAAATTATCTCATTAAGATCATCTTACACCTAACAAAATGTAAAGCCTCTGACTATTGGTTTGTATCTTTATTCTTTAAGTTGTTACTCATGTCAATGGACAACACACTATTTCACATGTCAAAGTCTCAGCAAATGCATTGTTTTAGTATTCGTCTCTATTACGTCTGTCTCTGTCATTATTTACTTCTAATCCATGTTGGTAAAACTTGTAATGGTTATATCCCTTTCCTAAATTAGAGGCACTTGTAATTACTTGCAAATAAAGTTCATAATACACAAAGTGATGGATAACTATAATCTGATATCTCTCTGTCTCTATCTATATATCATCTCTGAATTTCAGTTACTAATTAAAAGCCCATGAGTATGGCATCCACTCCTAAGCCACTAACATTTTAAAACTGAGCAAAGTTTTTACATTTATAGGCTTTGGTGCATACTTGTTCCTCTACTTGTTCTGTCCTTTCTTCTCTAGAAAATGGACTCCCACTCACTTCTACATTTGCCTTGAGTGCCTTCTTGGTTGCTGCCACCCTTAGTATCACTACTCTGGTGCAATTATTCTCTACCCCACATTTTATTTGTGTTGTTAAAGAAAGAACATATTTACTATTTACTATATTATAAATTTTTATTTAATGTGTTGAACACTGTGACAAATGAATAAAACAAAAATACAGTTAAATTTAAAAAGTAAGTAGTGGTTTCATACATTGATAGTACGATCAGGACTAAAAGTCTTTCTGTTCTGACTTCCTCAGTGGACCATCTGTTAACCCAAGAGCCAGCTGCAAGTTTAGTTTTCTGTCTATCTTACCAGTTCAGGAAGAGCAGCAACTAATTCTAATGCATTTTAAAACTTCCCATTGTAGAGCTTGTACAATATTTTAACATGTTTCAGGCACAAACTGCATGCAATAGAATTAAACAATGAGATGCAAATGGTTAAAAGGGGTCATTCACATGGTGTCTGTCACACCTCTGGTCTATCACTCCTCACATAAGTAAGATAAGCTGGCAAGAATCATAATGCTCAGAGAATTGGCTGGAATTCAAGGTTCCAAAATTAATTATGTTCCCAATTTCTATATACAACAAATGCTAGATATAGTTTTCAAAAGGTAATTATGTATTTTTGAAAACTTTCAATTAGTCT